>CM056567.1:438173-488173 GCA_029721515.1 Synanceia verrucosa | reverse complement strand
TCTCCTCTTCTTCCTTCCTCTCCTTGCATCCTCCTTCATTCCTTCCTCTCCTCCCTCTCCTTCCTTCTTTCCTTTCCTACTTTCCTTCCTCTCCTTGCCTCCTCCCCTTCATCATTTTCCTTTTCTTTCACAATTGAATGTCTAGATCTCTGATTGGTTGATTTATTTGTCAAGTTTATTTTGAAAGGACCAGAGCAGAGGTGAAAAAAATTAGGACTAACTTTTCAGACGAAGCATTTGAGAACAGAGACAGAGAAGCTAATTTTCACTCATTATGCTACGCTAACTAGCATCTGGAGGTAGCTCTACCTAGATGTAATTAGTAACTACTATACGTATATATGTGTCATATAGGTGTTACATACAAACAAGGACAGACTCACCAGTCAGCAGCATCAGTGAAGCTCCACTCAGATAAACAGACAGAAGAGTCAAACTGGACATGATTCAAATATAAAGAGAGAACGAACGAATGAATGAACGAATGAATGAAGAGAGAGAAGCGAGAGATGTGTCAGTCCTGCTGACTGAAACCTGAATGAACAGGGAGGAGGAAAAAGAGGAGGAGGAGGAGAAGGAGGAGGAAAAAGAGAAGGAGGAGGAGAAGGAGGAGGAAAAAGAGAGGAGGAGGAGGAGGAGGAGAAGGAGGAGGAAAAAGAGGAGGAGGAGGGTACTGGTCCTGGTTTTCCTGCCAAGTTTCTTCCCTGTTTGCCAAACATTAGACAAAGAGAGAGAGGTGAAGATACACTTCCAGTTCAATGCTGATCCAGTTCTTTCCTGATCCAGTTCTTTCCTGATCCAGTTCAATGCTGATCCAGTTCTTTCCTGATCCAGTTCAATGCTGATCCAGTTCTTTCCTGATCCAGTTCAATGCTGATCCAGTTCTTTCCTGATCCAGTTCTATCCTGATCCAGTTCAATGCTGATCCAGTTCAATGCTGATCCAGTTCTTTCCTGATCCAGTTCAATGCTGATCCAGTTCAATGCTGATCCAGTTCATTCCTGATCCAGTCCTATCCTGATCCAGTTCAATGCTGATCCAGTTCAATGCTGATCCAGTTCAATGCTGATCCAGTTCATTCCTGATCCAGTCCTATCCTGATCCAGTTCATTCCTGATCCAGTTCTTTCCTGATCCAGTTCAATGCTGATCCAGTTCTTTCCTGATCCAGTTCATTCCTGATCCAGTCCTATCCTGATCCAGTTCATTCCTGATCCAGTTCATTCCTGATCCAGTCCTATCCTGATCCAGTTCTTTCCTGATTCAGTCCTATCCTGATCCAGTTCTTTCCTGATCCAGTCCTATCCTGATCCAGTCCTATCCTGATCCAGTTCTTTCCTGATCCAGTTCTTTTCTGATCCAGTTCTATCCTGATCCAGTCCTATCCTGATCCAGTTCTTTCCTGATCCAGTTCATTCCTGATCCAGTTCTTTCCTGATCCAGTTCTTTCCTGATCCAGTTCAATGCTGATCCAGTTCTTTCCTGATCCAGTTCTATCCTGATCCAGTTCAATGCTGATCCAGTTCTTTCCTGATCCAGTTCAATGCTGATCCAGTTCTTTCCTGATCCAGTTCAATGCTGATCCAGTTCATTCCTGATCCAGTTCATTCCTGATCCAGTTCATTCCTGATCCAGTTCTTTCCTGATCCAGTTCAATGCTGATCCAGTTCTTTCCTGATCCAGTTCATTCCTGATCCAGTCCTATCCTGATCCAGTTCATTCCTGATCCAGTTCATTCCTGATCCAGTTCTTTCCTGATCCAGTTCAATGCTGATCCAGTTCTTTCCTGATCCAGTTCATTCCTGATCCAGTCCTATCCTGATCCAGTTCTTTCCTGATCCAGTTCTATCCTGATCCAGTTCATTCCTGATCCAGTTCATTCCTGATCCAGTCCTATCCTGATCCAGTTCTTTCCTGATTCAGTTCTATCCTGATCCAGTTCTTTCCTGATCCAGTTCATTCCTGATCCAGTCCTATCCTGATCCAGTTCTTTCCTGATCCAGTTCTATCCTGATCCAGTTCATTCCTGATCCAGTTCATTCCTGATCCAGTCCTATCCTGATCCAGTTCTTTCCTGATTCAGTTCTATCCTGATCCAGTTCTTTCCTGATCCAGTCCTATCCTGATCCAGTTCTTTCCTGATCCAGTCCTATCCTGATCCAGTTCTATCCTGATCCAGTTCTTTCCTGATCCAGTTCTTTTCTGATCCAGTTCTATCCTGATCCAGTCCTATCCTGATCCAGTTCTATCCTGATCCAGTTCAATGCTGATCCAGTTCTATCCTGATCCAGTCCTATCCTGATCCAGTTCAATGCTGATCCAGTTCTTTCCTGATCCAGTCCTATCCTGATCCAGTTCAATGCTGATCCAGTTCTTTCCTGATCCAGTTCTATCCTGATCCAGTTCTATCCTGATCTAGTTCAATGGTGATCCAGTTCTATCCTGATCCAGTTCAATGGTGATCCAGTTCTATCCTGATCCAGTTCCCACCGCACATCTGCACCTGAAGGCTTTTATTTTTCCACTTCCTGTCAGACAAACATCTGCGCACACAGCTGGAAGTGAAACAATAGAAACACCTCAAGAGTCCCGTTTCTATTTTCAGTCGTCAGTGATGTCATCAGTGATGTCACCTCTCATTCAGTCATCACTGAAAACTATCGTGGGAAGTGTACTGTAAGTACAGAAGTACTACCATGAAAAGGTACTTCATATCAAAATAATAAAAGTACTGCTTCTGGAAAGTTCTATCATTTACATTATTAAATGACTAGCACTGCTGCAGCAGAGCTAGCTTTAGCTGGTTCCCATCATAGGGGTCGGGGCCCTCCAGAGGGTCATCAGGTTCATCTGCGCACAGTGATGTCATCAATGATGTTGTCCATGGGTTTGTCTCCATTCTGAAGCCTCCAGTTCATTGTTAGAGCTGAACTTGTGAAAGCAGGACTTATATTTATATACTAGATAGTATAATTATGGTATATAATTATGGAGTACTTTGTCAGTTTGGTATTAGTACTTTTACTTCAGTAAAGGACTGGAGTACTTCCAGCTGGACTTCCTCCATCGGACAATTGGCAGCTATTAGCATCCCTCTGACTAGCATTAGCATTGCTAATGCCGTCCCAGCATGCAGTCTGCTCTGTGAACAGACAGGAAGTCCCTCTGCTCTGATCAGCTGACCTGAGATCTGTTCGTGCTGCCAGGAAAAAGATCTATGCTTGAGACAAGTACAGACCTGGACTCAGCCAGACCTGGACTCATCTAGACCTGAATCCCACAGGACTGATCCTGGATCAGCTTTAATCCTTTAATGTTTCACATCTGAGAAATAAAAAGTGGCTTAAATCTGATTTAATCCAGATTACAGATTGGACTGTTTAAACCCCTCCTCCTGACCTTGTGTCCCCCTGTCCTCCTCTCCTCCTGACCTTGTGTCCCCCTGTCCTCCTCTCCTCCTGACCTTGTGTCCCCCTGTCCTCCTCTCCTCCTGGCCTTGTTTCCCCCGTCCTCCTCTCGTCCTGACCTTGTGTCCCCGTCCTCCTCCTGACCTTGTGTACCCCGTCCTCCTCCTGACCTTGTGTCCCCATGTCCTCCTCTCCTCCTGACCTTGTGTCCCCCTGTCCTCCTCTCCTCCTGACCTTGTGTCCCCCTGTCCTCCTCTCCTCCTGACCTTGTGTCCCCCTGTCCTCCTCTCCTCCTGGCCTTGTGTCCCCCGTCCTCCTCTCCTCCTGGCCTTGTGTCCCCCGTCCTCCTCTCGTCCTGACCTTGTGTCCCCCGTCCTCCTCCTGACCTTGTGTCCCCCTGTCCTCCTCTCCTCCTGACCTTGTGTTCCCCTGTCCTCCTCTCCTCCTGACCTTGTGTCCCCCGTCCTCCTCTCGTCCTGACCTTGTGTCCCCCGTCCTCCTCCTGACCTTGTGTCCCCATGTCCTCCTCTCCTCCTGACCTTGTGTCCCCCTGTCCTCCTCTCCTCCTGACCTTGTGTCCCCCTGTGAAAACCACCAGAACCATCTGGATCATTTAGGCAGAGACAGAAACCATTGTTGTTATTAACATTATTAAAAGTATTGTATTAATGAGGATCTGTCAGAGTTGATCCAGATTAGATTAACATCAAAGCATAATTTAACTGTAGAACTGGGGCTTTTATTTTGAAAATCTTGTCAACCCTAATATCCTCCTTGAGTACAAACTAAATTAAAATATCAGGGAAGTACTCCAGGTCTGAGCTAGCAGCTAGGAGCTAAGCGAATGCTAGTGCAACTAAACATTTGGATGCTAACAGCTAACAGGCTAAAGCTCGTATTGATCAGTGATCAAGTGTCCACAGAGCTGAGGATGAAACTAAATGAAGAAGTTAACTCCAGCTGACTGCAGACCAGTCAACATCAGGAAGACTCTGATTGGCTGCTTGTCACCTGACATCATTGATCAGATGATCTGAAGAAGTGAAGGAGCTGATTAGTAAGAGAAGTGATCATTTAATAAACTAATAAAGGTCTTATTACTGGTTACAGTACGAGCAGGAAGTGACTCTCACTGCTGGTCAGCTTTTCAGACTAAATTTAAATGACAGAGGTCAAACTGTCCTGAAACCTTTCCCATCATGCATCTCCCAGCTGGTCGGCGGCATCCTCAGGGGGTCGCTGCTTCGCTCCAGGGCATGCTGGGAAAGTGGTGGTGTTCTCATGGCTTCTAAATTTAACAGTGACAGCAGGAACGTTTAGCTGCTGAAGGTCAGAGGTCACCCAGACTGAGTCTCTCCTTCTCCTTCAGGCTGAGTTTGTTCATTTTCGTTTTTGAGCAACATTGCAAAAATCAGGCATATTCTCTCTCAAAACGATGCAGAAAAATTAGTCCATGCATTTGTAACTTCCAGGCTGGACTATTGTAACTCGTTATTATCAGGCTGCCCTAATAAGTCTATCAGGACTCTCCAGCTGGTCCAGAACGCTGCAGCACGTGTTCTGACCAGAACCAGGAAAAGAGACCATATTTCTCCGGTGTTAGCCTCTCTGCACTGGCTCCCTGTAAAATCTAGAATAGAATTTAAAATGCTCCTCCTCACCTACAAGGCACTTAATGGTCAGGCACCATCTTATCTTAAAGAGCTAATAGTGCCTTATAATCCTGCTAGAACTCTACGCTCTCAGAATGCAGGACTACTAGTGGTTCCTAGGGTTTATAAAAGTAGAATGGGAGCTAGAGCTTTCAGTTATCAAGCTCCTCTTCTGTGGAACCAACTCCCTCTTTCAGTCCGGGAGGCAGACACCATCCCCTTATTCAAGAGTAGGCTTAAGACTTTCCTTTTTGATAGTGCTTATAGTTAGGACTGATCCAAGGTTGACTCAGGCTGCCTTGGATCAATCCTTAGTTATGCTGCTATAGGTCTAGACTGCCGGGGACTTCCTCTGACACACTGAGCTTCTCTTCTTCTTCATTTCGATGCCTCCATTAAGTCATTTTACTAACTCATCTTCTTCCCTGGAGTCCCTGTGCTCTCAGCTCCCAGGTGTCCGTGAGCTGAGGCTACTTGTTGAGAAGGAGGTGATGTCATCCAGGCTTCGTCTGTCCTGATGGTGGTGAGATGGAGAAGAGGCGATGCTGCTCAGGTTGTATCTGTTAGAGTAGTGGAGAAGAGGATGTGTTTACTCTTCCTCCCTTTAACACATGCTGCAGATTAGTTTTGTGCCTCGTAGTCCCTGTGCGTTCTCATCTCACAGGTATCCATGGATCCAGTCTACCTGGTGGAGTAGTGGTTGTGCAGACCAGTCAGGCTTCATCTTCTGGTGCTAAGTGACATGGTGGTGAAGAGGACATCTTGTTCTCTGGTTGGCGTGGTGGACAGGAAGACGTGTTGCTCATCCATTTCCGACAACTTGATGATGTTCTTCATCCCCTTGGACATTCTGTACACATGGCATCTATTACACGTCTGTCCATCCTGAAGAGGGATCCCTCCTCTGTTGCTCTTCCTGAGTTTCTTCTGTTTCTTTTTCCCTGTTAAAAGGTTTTTTTTGGTGAGTTTTTCCTCAGTCGATGTGAGGGCTGTTTGTTAAGGACAGAGGGTGTCATATCCTGTGCAGATTGTAAAGCCCTCTGAGGCAAATTGGTAATTTGTGATATTGGGCTATACAAATAAAACTGACTTGACTTGAAGGAGGAGAGAGGAGGAGAGCAGAGAAAGCAGAAGAGAGGTGTTTATACTCAGTAAACCAGACCCCAGAGGTGGACCAGAGACCAGAGGTGTGGTGTCTTTCAGGTTCAGCAGAGCTGAACTCCATGTGTCTCAGACTCTGCAGCACATCTGGAATCACTGGAGATTTATTTCATGAGAGGAAGTTCTTCAGACCTGACTGAGGCTCTCTGGTCTGGGTCCTCCTGGTCCTCCTGGTCCTGCTGCTCAGGGGGAACCTCTTCTTTAACCACCAGCAGCTGCTGGATGTCTGCAGGAAACAGGAATCAGGAAATGCTGTGGTTCTTCTCCATGACTGCAGCTGGAAACAGGAAGCTGCTAGTAAGGGAGCATGGAAGCGACAAAATAAAAGCATGGGATGAAATAAAGTCCCACTCTGACAGCTCTGACTTTTATCAGGATTAACACAGACAAATCTGTAAAGACACTTTTAAATAAATCAGTGTCTCTGACAGTATTGTCAGGTTCCAAATGTGAATCTGGTCCTGGTTCTAGTTCTAATCCAGGTCTAGGTCCTGGTCCAAAGGTGTGAGGGACAAACTGGACATCATGCGGAACTGAACTTATCTGTTGTTTCCTCCTCCATGTTTTGCCGTCGCACTTCCTGTTAAAGTCTCGTTAGGGTCCTCCTGGAGAAGGAGCTAACAGAGCGCTAGTGTGCAGGGAGAGGTCTGGGATTGAGCCGAAAACGTCTCAATGATATCCGGATATGAAAAGGAGATTGATCGGCAACAAGACGAGCTGGATGTGGTTTTAAAGTCGACATGGAGCAGCGGGGAGAAGCAGGTTAGCAGTTAGTTAAAGCACCATATATCAGGTTAGCTGCTAGCTCCTGCTAACAATCACAACATAACTAAATACGACATTTGTTTTTTGCTGGTATGTCATTATTTACTCCGTTAGAGTAGCATTAGTGTTGGTTTCAATATTTCCTTATTGGAGTCAATCTACAGTGCTGAGGATACTTCATAGTAGCTCTTATGGACACTGTTAACTCCAGTCAGCATCAGTTAGCTCATGCTAACAGCAGTCAGGTTAGCTCCTGCTAACAGCATCTAGGTCCTGCTAACAGCAGTTAGGTCCTGCTAACAGCAGCTAGGTCCTGCTAACAGCAGTCAGGTTAACTCCTGCTAACAGCAGCTAGGTCCTGCTAACAGCAGCTAGGTCCTGTTAACAGCAGTCAGGTTAACTCCTGCTAACAGCAGCTAGGTCCTGCTAACAGCAGTCAGGTTAAGTCCTGCTAACAGCAGCTAGGTCCTGCTAACAGCAGTCAGGTTAGCTCCTGCTAACAGCAGCTAGGTCCTGCTAACAGCAGCTAGGTCCTGCTAACAGCAGTCAGGTTAACTCCTGCTAACAGCAGCTAGCTCCTGCTAACAGCAGCTAGGTCCTGCTAACAGCAGCTAGCTGACGTTCCCTGAATATGACGCTGCTGCAGCATCATGAGTGTGTCCCTTAAGATCAGACCGGCTTCCTCTGTCTGGGTCTTCATGGTTCATTTTCTCAGTTTTGGGGTCTTGGTTCTGTTAAGGGAAATTAAAGAAACCGCAAGTATTTTGTCTGAACATTATACAGCAGCAATGTCAAAATACTTGTAATATAAATGTAAACCAGTGTTTATGGTAGCATGTATAGTAGTACAGTAAAGAATTCAGGGCAGATCCTCAGATTGAAATGTGAATGTAGCTGTGCTCAAACACGGTAATGAACTCCATCTTGAGTAGACATATTTGTATATATGATGCCATTTTCTGTTGTGACATCATAATTTCACACTTCACTGTAATATAACCTCTTAAGTGTGTGTCTCCTGCAGACGTCCAGCAGCTGCTGGTGGTTAAAGAAGAGCAGCAGGACTGGAGCTCCAGTGTGGACCAGGAGGACCCAGAGCCCCCCCACATTAAAGAGGAACAGGAGGAGCTCTGGAGCAGTCAGGAGGGAGAGCAGCTTGAAGGGCTGGAGGAGGCTGATATCACCACTGTCCCTGTGAAGAGTGAAGAAGATGAAGAGAAACCTCAGTCCTCACAGCTTCATCAGAGACACACTGAACACATGGAGACACAAGCTGCTGGAGAGGACTGTGGACGACCTGATGACACAACCTCAGATTCCTCTGAAACTGATGAACACTGGAAGGATCCAGACAGGAAGTTTCATTGCTCTATTTGTGCTAAGAAATTCAAACAAAGAGGACACCTGAACGGCCACATGAGAACTCACACTGGAGTGAAACCTTTCAGCTGCTCTGTGTGTCTCAAAAGCTTCACTCAGAAAGCAAATCTGGACTACCACTTGAAAATCCACACAGGAGAGAAACCTTTCAGTTGCTCTGTTTGTGGTAAGATGTTTCGGGACAAAGGAACCGTAACGTCTCACACGGCGACCCACTCTGAGGTGAAACCATTCAGCTGCTCTGTGTGTCTCAAAAGATTCACCCAGAGAGCAGGTCTGTACACCCACCTGAAAATCCACTCAGGAGAGGAACCGTACAGTTGCTCCATTTGTGGTAAGACTTTTCGAATCAAAAGAGCCCTAAAGTCTCACATGGCCGTCCACTCCGAGGCTAAACGGTTTGGCTGCTCTTTGTGTCTCAGAAGCTTCTCTAAGAAAGGAGGTCTACACACCCACCTGAAAAGTTTCCACTCAGGAGAGAAACCGTACAGTTGCTCCGTTTGTGGCGAGACGTTTCGGCTCAAAGGAGCCTTAAAGTCTCACATGGCCATCCACTCTGGGGTGAAACCGTTCAGCTGCAGCACCTGTGGCAGAAGATTCTTCTGGCATTTCCAGGTCAAAACACACAAATGTGTCCGTGAGCCTCCTCAGCCAAAAATAATTAGACCCAGTGGAGAGGACAGAGGAGTCAGCTCACACTCAGTTGGACATTTACAACTATCTGCTGGACCAGGATCTGATGACAGTGTTGACATGGAGTTCTGGACAGAGACCAGGCAGCATCAGTCAGGCTTCACTTACCAGAGGAACAGAAGAGTCCCTGGAAGGGATGGATCTCATGTGGCCAAGAAGGCTGGACCTGGACCAAAGACTGACCACCGTCTTGATGCTGGCTTTTACAAACAGACCAAGAAGCCTCCATCAGATCCAGACCATCTGAGACCCGAGGGCAGCACCACTGACCTGAGAGCGTTGAGCCACACTCTGCTGCCTCCAGAGAGGCAGCCTCCCTCAGCAGAGAACGCCTTCAGCTGCTCAGTGTGTCACGGTGCTTTCACTGACAGTGAGTCTTTAGTTCAACACATGAGGATCCACACGAGACAAACACAATTCAGCTGCCAAGTCTGTGGGGAGGAGTTTGCATGGAGAAGGTATCTGACGAAACACATGGAGGTTCACAAGATCTACAGCTGCAGCACCTCTGACCATCAGCTGGAAGACCATCAGTGTGTCGTTCCTCAGTCTTCTGATCTTCATCACACTGAGGAGAAGGAGACAAAAGCTGATGGACAAGACTGTGGAGGACCTGGGTCTGATCCAGGACCAGATACTGATGACGGAGAGACCAGCAATGTGTCAGGTTTAATCTCTGTGAAACATGACGTCTCTCAGAGAGAGGAAGTGTTCAGTGTGGACCAGGAGGACCCAGAGCCCCCCCACATTAAAGAGGAACAGGAGGAGCTCTGGAGCAGTCAGGAGGGAGAGCAGCTTGAAGGGCTGGAGGAGGCTGATATCACCACTGTCCCTGTGAAGAGTGAAGAAGATGAAGAGAAACGTCAGTCCTCACAGCTTCATCAGAGACACACTGAACACATGGAGACACAAGCTGCTGGAGAGGACTGTGGACGACCAGGACCTGGACCAGGACTAGAAACTGATGAGGAGCCTGGAGACTCTTCTGAACATGAGACTGATGACAGTGATGACTGGAAGGAGACCAGAGAGCCTCTGTCAGGTCTGAACTGTCAGAGTTATGTCGAATCCTCTGTCAGTATTATGGGATGTGACTCTGCTATCAAAACACTGAGCAGCTCTGATGTCAGACTGTCAGGAAGTCCTGAACCTGAGACTGACGACAGTGTCGACAGTGATTTCTGGAAAGACGACCATAAACCCCGGTCAGGCCTGAAGTCTCTGAGCAGTGAAGTGGATTTTGAGAACCACATGAAGTACCACACAGGAGAGAAATCCTTCATCTGCTCAGTGTGTGGTCTGAAGTATCTGTACAGGTCCAGACTGGAGATCCACATGAGGACTCACACCAGAGAGAAACCTTTTTCATGTCCGCTCTGTGGGAAGAAGTACGCTCATAAGGCCAGTATGCAGACTCACCTGAGAGTCCATTCTGTGGAGAAACAGTACAGCTGCAGCGTCTGTGAGCGACGCTTCGCTTGGTTCACTGAGCTGAAATACCATCAGTGTGCTGGAGAGACGACACCTGAGGAGAGGTAGAGTCAGGTAGAGGAGCAGCTGACACTTTCAGGTAACACTGAGATGACTTCTGCAGGTGAGAATAAAAGTGAAACATTCAGATGTTCAGTGTTTGACAGCCTGAATGTGAGTGGAGCTTCTTCTGTTCGGAACTTTTGATCTATCTGTATCAGACTGACAACATGAACAAACTGTTTGAGTCCAAGTGTGAACACAGCTCATTTCACCACTGAGATCAGATATAGTGTAATAACAGAGAACCTCTTCAGCCTAAATAAAGCTGAACAGATTTAAATGAAAGAGAGAAACCACCACACTGCCTCAAGAGGAGCTCAGCTGATCAGGATCCTCCTGGAGTGGTCCACCTGGTAAAACAGCAGGATGGACCAGAATCTGCTGAAACTGTTCAGACCGGATCAATCAGGACCTGAGTGCTCAGAGTTTCATCCTCCAGAAACAGAGAAGTTTAGTGTGAAGATAATCATCTCAACGTCCAGTAGTTTATACTCACTGTGTCAAGTCTGCTTCATTTGAATTTGCCTCTCATTGTTAAATGACAGTGTCAATAAAGATCTGTTCTTTTGTATTCTATATGAATACAGTGTTTGAATTAGCTTCTCTAAAGAAACAAAAAAACAATACAATAACACAAATATATAGATAAATAAACAACAATATGAGGGTAAATAAGACCATCAAAGCAAATAGTGTATGTAAAGTCTGTTTGTGTCAGAGATGATAGAAGTACAGATACTGGTGTAAAAAAGAGACTCCAGTCAAAGTAGAAATACTCATCCATCTCCTTAAGTAAAAGTAAGAAAGTAGAGGCTCTTAAATTTACTGAAGTAAAAAATACAAATGATTTTTGAACGCATTGTGCCTCTTTTGAGAACTCAAAATGAACACAAACTTTTAGAAAGTTCTCGGCACAGAGACAGTTTTCCTCTTCAATTAACAACCTGCACAGAGAAGCCAAACTGCTCCCTCCTCCACCAGAGACACTCCAGCTGTGGAGGCTCTTTACCTGAAGGGGAGGGCCTAAGTAAGATGAGCAGGTATGAGACACCCTCCTCACGCCACCTGAAAACTGAAGCACTCATTGCCATGGCAACAGAAAACCTCCTGTGTATTACACCTCCAAACACTTTCAGTGATTCCACAAGTAAATTCAAACCAAACGTCAGCAGAGAGTAGGATTTGATAGTGTTCTCTTTTATATCTTTCCAAACCAGCCGTTAGTTTTATTTTCTATCAGTGTAACAAAAAGTGTGAGGGACAAACTGGACATCATGCGGAACTGAACTTATCTGTTGTTTCCTCCTCCATGTTTTGCCGTCGCACTTCCTGTTAAAGTCTCGTTAGGGTCCTCCTGGAGAAGGAGCTAACAGAGCGCTAGTGTGCAGGGAGAGGTCTGGGATTGAGCCGAAAACGTCTCAATGATATCCGGATATGAAAAGGAGATTGATCGGCAACAAGACGAGCTGGATGTGGTTTTAAAGTCGACATGGAGCAGCGGGGAGAAGCAGGTTAGCAGTTAGTTAAAGCACCATATATCAGGTTAGCTGCTAGCTCCTGCTAACAATCACAACATAACTAAATACGACATTTGTTTTTTGCTGGTATGTCATTATTTACTCCGTTAGAGTAGCATTAGTGTTGGTTTCAATATTTCCTTATTGGAGTCAATCTACAGTGCTGAGGATACTTCATAGTAGCTCTTATGGACACTGTTAACTCCAGTCAGCATCAGTTAGCTCATGCTAACAGCAGTCAGGTTAGCTCCTGCTAACAGCATCTAGGTCCTGCTAACAGCAGCTAGGTCCTGCTAACAGCAGTCAGGTTAACTCCTGCTAACAGCAGCTAGGTCCTGCTAACAGCAGTCAGGTTAAGTCCTGCTAACAGCAGCTAGGTCCTGCTAACAGCATCTAGGTCCTGCTAACAGCAGCTAGGTCCTGCTAACAGCAGTCAGGTTAACTCCTGCTAACAGCAGCTAGGTCCTGCTAACAGCAGTCAGGTTAAGTCCTGCTAACAGCAGCTAGGTCCTGCTAACAGCAGCTAGGTCCTGCTAACAGCAACTAGGTCCTGCTAACAGCAGTCAGGTTAACTCCTGCTAACAGCAGCTAGGTCCTGCTAACAGCAGTCAGGTTAAGTCCTGCTAACAGCAGCTAGGTCCTGCTAACAGCAGCTTGGTCCTGCTAACAGCAACTAGGTCCTGCTAACAGCAGTCAGGTTAACTCCTGCTAACAGCAGCTAGGTCCTGCTAACAGCAGCTATCTCCTGCTAACAGCAGCTATCTCCTGCTAACAGCAGTCAGGTTAACTCCTGCTAACAGCAGCTAGGTCCTGCTAACAGCAGCTTGGTCCTGCTAACAGCAACTAGGTCCTGCTAACAGCAGTCAGGTTAACTCCTGCTAACAGCAGCTAGGTCCTGCTAACAGCAGTCAGGTTAAGTCCTGCTAACAGCAGCTAGGTCCTGCTAACAGCAGCTATCTCCTGCTAACAGCAGTCAGGTTAACTCCTGCTAACAGCAGCTAGGTCCTGCTAACAGCAGTTAGGTCCTGCTAACAGCAGCTATCTCCTGCTAACAGCAGTCAGGTTAACTCCTGCTAACAGCAGCTAGCTCCTGCTAACAGCAGTTAGGTCCTGCTAACAGTAGTCATGTTAACTCCTGCTAACAGCAGCTATCTCCTGCTAACAGCAGCTATCTCCTGCTAACAGCAGTCAGGTTAACTCCTGCTAACAGCAGCTAGGTCCTGCTAACAGCAGCTATCTCCTGCTAACAGCAGTCAGGTTAACTCCTGCTAACAGCAGCTAGGTCCTGCTAACAGCAGTCAGGTTAACTCCTGCTAACAGCAGCTAGGTCCTGCTAACAGCAGTCAGGTTAACTCCTGCTAACAGCAGCTAGGTCCTGCTAACAGCAGTCAGGTTAACTCCTGCTAACAGCAGCTAGGTCCTGCTAACAGCAGTCAGGTTAACTCCTGCTAACAGCAGCTAGGTCCTGCTAACAGCAGCTAGCTGACGTTCCCTGAATATGACGCTGCTGCAGCATCATGAGTGTGTCCCTTAAGATCAGACCGGCTTCCTCTGTCTGGGTCTTCATGGTTCATTTTCTCAGTTTTGGGGTCTTGGTTCTGTTAAGGGAAATTAAAGAAACCGCAAGTATTTTGTCTGAACATTATACAGCAGCAATGTCAAAATACTTGTAATATAAATGTAAACCAGTGTTTATGGTAGCATGTATAGTAGTACAGTAAAGAATTCAGGGCAGATCCTCAGATTGAAATGTGAATGTAGCTGTGCTCAAACACGGTAATGAACTCCATCTTGAGTAGACATATTTGTATATATGATGCCATTTTCTGTTGTGACATCATAATTTCAAACTTCACTGTAATATAACCTCTTAAGTGTGTGTCTCCTGCAGACGTGCAGCAGCTGCTGGTGGTTAAAGAAGAGCAGCAGGACTGGAGCTCCAGGGTGGACCAGGAGGACCCAGAGCCCCCCCACATTAAAGAGGAACAGGAGGAGCTCTGGAGCAGTCAGGAGGGAGAGCAGCTTGAAGGGCTGGAGGAGGCTGATATCACCACTGTCCCTGTGAAGAGTGAAGAAGATGAAGAGAAACCTCAGTCCTCACAGCTTCATCAGAGACACACTGAACACATGGAGACACAAGCTGCTGGAGAGGACTGTGGACGACCTGATGACACAACCTCAGATTCCTCTGAAACTGATGAACACTGGAAGGATCCAGACAGGAAGTTTCATTGCTCTATTTGTGCTAAGAAATTCAAACAAAGAGGACACCTGAACGGCCACATGAGAACTCACACTGGAGTGAAACCTTTCAGCTGCTCTGTGTGTCTCAAAAGCTTCACTCAGAAAGCAAATCTGGACTACCACTTGAAAATCCACACAGGAGAGAAACCTTTCAGTTGCTCTGTTTGTGGTAAGATGTTTCGGGACAAAGGAACCGTAACGTCTCACATGGCGACCCACTCTGAGGTGAAACCATTCAGCTGCTCTGTGTGTCTCAAAAGATTCAGAAGGACGTCGCGGCTCAGAGTTCATAAGTGTGCTGCCAAACACTCGAAGCTTCACAGAGCTGAAAAGAGTAAAAAACCACTAAGCTGCTCCGAGTGCGACGCAGCGTTTTCTAACAACTACCTGCTGGTGACTCACCTGAGGATGCACAGAGGGAAGAAACTGTTCACCTGCTCTGTTTGTGGTCAGAAACGTCAGTTTAGGTCACATCTGGAAATCCACATGAGAACCCACACTGGAGAGAAACCATACAGCTGCTCTGTTTGTGGAAAAGGCTTTTCTCAAAGAGGCATCCTGTCGCAGCACATGGCCATCCACTCTGGGGTGAAACCGTTCAGCTGCAGCACCTGTGGCAGAAGATTCTTCTGGCATTTCCAGGTCAAAACACACAAATGTGTCCGTGAGCCTCCTCAGCCAAAAATAATTAGACCCAGTGGAGAGGACAGAGGAGTCAGCTCACACTCAGTTGGACATTTACAACTATCTGCTGGACCAGGATCTGATGACAGTGTTGACATGGAGTTCTGGACAGAGACCAGGCAGCATCAGTCAGGCTTCACTTACCAGAGGAACAGAAGAGTCCCTGGAAGTGATGGATCTCATGTGGCCAAGAAGGCTGGACCTGGACCAAAGACTGACCACCGTCTTGATGCTGGCTTTTACAAACAGACCAAGAAGCCTCCATCAGATCCAGACCATCTGAGACCCGAGGGCAGCACCACTGACCTGAGAGCGTTGAGCCACACTCTGCTGCCTCCAGAGAGGCAGCCTCCCTCAGCAGAGAACGCCTTCAGCTGCTCAGTGTGTCATGGTGCTTTCACTGACAGTGAGTCTTTAGTTCAACACATGAGGATCCACACGAGACAAACACAATTCAGCTGCCAAGTCTGTGGGGAGGAGTTTGCATGGAGAAGGTATCTGACGAAACACATGGAGGTTCACAAGATCTACAGCTGCAGCACCTCTGACCATCAGCTGGAAGACCATCAGTGTGTCGTTCCTCAGTCTTCTGATCTTCATCACACTGAGGAGAAGGAGACAAAAGCTGATGGACAAGACTGTGGAGGACCTGGGTCTGATCCAGGACCAGATACTGATGACGGAGAGACCAGCAATGTGTCAGGTTTAATCTCTGTGAAACATGACGTCTCTCAGAGAGAGGAAGTGTTCAGTGTGGACCAGGAGGACCCAGAGCCCCCCCACATTAAAGAGGAACAGGAGGAGCTCTGGAGCAGTCAGGAGGGAGAGCAGCTTGAAGGGCTGGAGGAGGCTGATATCACCACTGTCCCTGTGAAGAGTGAAGAAGATGAAGAGAAACCTCAGTCCTCACAGCTTCATCAGAGACACACTGAACACATGGAGACACAAGCTGCTGGAGAGGACTGTGGACGACCAGGACCTGGACCAGGACTAGAAACTGATGAGGAGCCTGGAGACTCTTCTGAACATGAGACTGATGACAGTGATGACTGGAAGGAGACCAGAGAGCCTCTGTCAGGTCTGAACTGTCAGAGTTATGTTGAATCCTCTGTCAGTATTATGGGATGTGACTCTGCTATCAAAACACTGAGCAGCTCTGATGTCAGACTGTCAGGAAGTCCTGAACCTGAGACTGACGACAGTGTCGACAGTGATTTCTGGAAAGACGACCATAAACCCCGGTCAGGCCTGAAGTCTCTGAGCAGTGAAGTGGATTTTAAGGATGTTTGTGAAAAAAACTGTGTCAGGAAACCATACAGCTGCTCTGAGTGTGGCAGAAGGTTCCTTCACCACTACAACCTGAGGAACCACATGAAGTACCACACAGGAGAGAAATCCTTCATCTGTTCAGTGTGTGGTCTGAAGTATCTGTACAGGTCCCACCTGGAGATCCACATGAGGACTCACACCAGAGAGAAACCTTTTTCATGTCCGCTCTGTGGGAAGAAGTACGCTCATAAGGCCAGTATGCAGACTCACCTGAGAGTCCATTCTGTGGAGAAACAGTACAGCTGCAGCGTCTGTGAGCGACGCTTCGCTTGGTTCACTGAGCTGAAATACCATCAGTGTGCTGGAGAGATGACACCTGAGGAGAGGTAGAGTCAGGTAGAGGAGCAGCTGACACTTATGAGAGCCTGAACTAAAACACAGCATGTATGAATGTATGTGTATTTTAGTTCAGACACTGTGAAGGACACCTAGGTAGGCACTAGGAGTCCTTAGTCAACTATGACAGTAGCCTGTTTACAGATTGGATTTTCTCAAGTTATAGACAACTCCTGACTCAAATGAGAATAGTAATAGCGTAGCCCATCTTATTAAACATCTGTCATTTGAGAAATGGTCAAGTTTGTGTCATTTACCGGCTGCATTTCTGTGCCCCATTCACTCCTTGTATGTTATGTAAATGGCAGTATTTTATCCCAGAAATAAGGTCCAATCTGTAAAAAAAAAAAAAAAAAAAAAACCTGTAAAGGTTTAAACAGTTTTCATATGTTAAAAAGCCCAATTATTCATTAGTGTGACAAGCATGAAATATCCACATTCTCTATTTCGTCTCTCGTTTCTGAGGATGCCAACCTTAAGAAAAACATTAAAATCTACTGATGGAGACTTTCACATTTATTATCAAAAGAAATTTACCTGCATGTGATTGATTTGACCAGGATTAGTGCTTTAGAAGTGGGGCAAGATGTGGTCTATTTTTCTGGATGTTTGGACTCACGTGGTAGAAGTAGTCAGGCAAACATGGGACCAGAAATCTGTTCTCTTCATCTGAACTACAGAAAGATTTCAACCTCTCTGATTATTAACAGGTCTGCACCTCGTTATCATTCATATCTGGAGCCAATAAACGCCTCAGTTTCTATGACTCAAAACACATTTCTTCACAGTGAAGTTTTGTGTGGAATGTCCCTTTTTTTATTTATTTTTTTTAATACCGTCATATAATACTATAATATCACTGCAACTAAACAATCCACACATCCTGTAACATGTCCTTTTGATTATGTCAATCAATTCAGTTTCACACCAAATGTAACATAGATATTATGGAATAAAATAAAAGATTCATACTACATTATATTTACCTACATAAAAAAAAAACAGAACAAATTTATCACTGGTGAAGATTAAAGTCACAACAGCCGATCTTCAGAAACTATAGAGATTTTAAAATGATTTGAAAACAGCCTAGTCTAGCTACAACATTAACAATGAAAGTAGCTAGCAGCCGTAGCTAGGAGCAGCAGTAGCTGACAGTGGTAGCTAGGAAGAGTAGCTAGCAGCAGTAGCTAATTTCTCATTGAATTTCTACAGTAAAAAGAAAAAAAGTCTCTGAAGTGTTGAGCAGCCCTCAGTGTTCAGAAGAGAAGATAAAGTCAAACATGCAAACTAGTCCGTTTACAGCTAAAACAGAACACACTTATTCGACTTTATATACAATATACTGTGTATATAGATATATATATATTTATATATAATGAATTAGTCATGAGCTATACTTCTACCAGTTACTTCATGATTAATACGTTTGATATATGTTTCTTAAGTTGAGACATTCAACTCTTTTTTCTGATGTTTAACTAAAATTTCCTCCCTTACAAATCTTTGTCACATCAAAATGTTTGACGGATCAAAAAAAAAAAAAAAGTTCTGTAACCTAAAATGTGGTTAAATAACATTTGTGACAAAGAAAGGTCAGAGGCAGAATATTTCTGAAGAACTTCTGCAGATATATTGATATTAAGACATTTTACGCCTTAATATCAGTATCGCCTCCAAAAATTTTCACTCTGAAGCTCAGATGAATATCCAGCCCTGTTATCAGCAGCACTTTGGAAAAAGCTGTCTGTCTCTGGGTTCATGTTTGCTCCTGCTCCTGGTCCTGCTCCTGGGCCTGGTCCTGCTCCTGGGCCTGGGCCTGGTCCTGATCCTGGTCCTGATCCTGGTCCTGCTCTGTTCTCCTCAGCCTGGTGAAGCTCAGATGAATATCCAGCCCTGTTACCAGCAGCACTTTGGAAAAAGCTGTCTGTCTCTGGGTTCATGTTTGCTCCTGCTCCTGGTCCTGCTCCTGGGCCTGGTCCTGCTCCTGGGCCTGGGCCTGGTCCTGATCCTGGTCCTGCTCTGTTCTCCTCAGCCTGGTGAAGCTCAGATGAATATCCAGCCCTGTTACCAGCAGCACTTTGGAAAAAGCTGTCTGTCTCTGGATTCATGTTTGCTCCTGCTCCTGCTTCTGGGCCTGGTCCTGGTCCTGCTTCTGGGCCTGTTCCTGGTCCTGCTCCTAGTCCTTCTCTGTTCTCCTCAGCCTGGTGAAGCTCAGAGGACTGGAGGCCGACACACTTGTGTCTTCTCACCTGTGAGCTCCAGGCAAACCTCTTGTTACAAACGCTGCAGCTAAAGATTTTCTCTCCTGCATGACTCATCATGTGACTCTTCAGGTGAGCCTTGGTTAAGAACACTGTGTCGCAGACGGAGCAGCTGAACGGTTTCTCCTCAGAGTGGGTTATCATGTGTCTGTTCAGGTGTGTTCTCTCAAAAAAGCTTTTGCCACAGACGGAGCAGCTGAACGGTTTCTCTCCTGTGTGGATCCTCATGTGTTTCCTCAGACGAGCCCTCCAAGCAAAAGACTTCTTACAGACGGAGCAGCTGAACGGCTTTTCTCCGGTGTGATTCCTCATGTGAGTTTTCAGATATCCACTTTCAACAAAGCCTTTACCGCAGAAAGAGCATCTGAAGGGTTTCTCTCCAGTGTGGAGCCTCATGTGTTTTTGGAGACAGGCACCCCGAGTAAAAGATTTCTCACAGATGGAGCAGCTGAAGGGTTTCTCTCCTGTGTGAGACCTCATGTGTCTCTTCAGATCAGCCTTGAAGCCAAATGTTTTCCCACATTCAGAGCAGCTGAATGGTTTCTCTTCACTGACATTAAATTCATCGTTTAACCCTGACTGAGGCTCTCTGGTCACCTCCCACCCACCATCACTGATGTCAGTGTCAGAGGAGCCTAAAGCCTTGTATTCTGTATCTGGATCAGAGATGGTAGCTGGTCCAGGTCCTGGTCGTCCACAGTCCTCTCCAGCAGCTTGTGTCTCCATGTGTTCAGTGTGTCTCTGATGAAGCTGTGAGGACTGAGGTTTCTCTTCATCTTCTTCACTCTTCACAGGGACAGTGGTGATATCAGCCTCCTCCAGCCCTTCAAGCTGCTCTCCCTCCTGACTGCTCCAGAGCTCCTCCTGTTCCTCTTTAATGTGGGGGGGCTCTGGGTCCTCCTGGTCCACACTGGAGCTCCAGTCCTGCTGCTCTTTGTCTCCAACAATCACTGTGTGGACTCCTGAAGGTAAAACTGGAACACAGACAGACAGCCGTTCAGTTCTACTCCACACATTTCTTCTGCTGTCTGAACACTGACTAGAGCTTTCTTACTTTCTTTTTTTTTTTTTTATACTCCCTGACTTTTGAGGCATCCTACCACCTCCTCCACTCCTTAAGTTGCTGTCTGTCTGTTGCGCTCTTCAGGCTGTCTGACAAAGCAGCTGGACTGAACCATTTTATGTAAATGGAGAGGAGAGCGATAAGAAATGTTTCCACAACAGTCAGACACTGACAACCAGGGGAGGGGGGCACACGCTAATACACACACAGAAGGAAAACCGGACATTATCATCAATTGATTAAAACAGCCCCGGATGCCCTGGACAGGACGTAAAAAGTGGACACGTCTGGGGAAAAGAGGACGTTTGGTCAGCCTAATCTTTTTGTTAAACAGTTAAATTGCATTTTCAGTTTTTCTACTGTATATAGTGTTTCTGTGATAATATCTCCTATCAACTAGTTGTAGCGGTTCATACTACGTTTACTGGAGCAGTGAAGAACCTGGTGGTTTGTGGCTCACAGGAAAATATTAATTAATGCTCTTCATTTTTTGTGTCCCTTTGAGGTGTCAGGAATGGACGGATGTCTTGGAGTCTTGGTCGTGGACACCTAGGACATATAAACAGTGTAAACCAGGGGTGTCAAACTCATTTTAGCTCATGGCCACATTCAGTCCAAAGTGTTAAACCAATGCATGCTAACCTCATTCACTAATAAGATGTGTTTCCCTTTCCTTTAGTGTGAAGCAGTACAAGTTTATTCTGAAAACGTTCACAATTAATGAACAAATAATCCATTCACAAAACAGATGATGAAATGTCTCGTTGATTTTCTGACTTTTGATTTGCTGTTTCCTAAAAACCTGCCATCAAATCATTTGTCTTTTTTTATCTTGTATATTTTCTAGAGGCTCTGAATATTATTATTATTTCAGTGAGTGAACACACTGAGCACACTGGATTCACTTCTATTCACTAAAGAAATTGGTCCATTTTTCTTGGAAACCCTTCATTTGACAGCGCTGTGTCTCCGCCTGGACAGAACTTTATAGACAAACAGGAAGCAGAGACATCTAGTCCTCCAGTGGGCAGGATTGGACCCTTGGACCCTTTGACAGGCCAGTTCTGGCCCTGGGCCATATGTTTGACACCCCTGCTGTAAAGTGACATGGAGGTTTTCTGATCCTGTCCAGTTACTGAAGAAAGTCTATGAGCATCAAAGTGCTACCAAGGTTCACCTGAAACCACAGATCCAGCTCAGCAATGACATGAATCCATGTAATGATATTTACTTTGAGTAAATACATTACGATATGGTTAATAAAACTCATCTTCAGGACCATCATTAAGTCTGTGTCAGCAAAGACAAACATTAAGACTTCAGTTCTGCTCATGCTTCAGTGAAAGAACACTTTGTGAGCTCATTAGCACTTTTTGTTTGTAGCGCTGTTAGCACCATTAGCTGCCAGTCCCCAGCATGCCACTGCCATGTTGAGGACTGTTGAGAGTCAACAGGAACACTAAGGCGTAGCAGCAGACCTGAACAGCTGAACTGGGTCCAGACTCACCTGGTGGGGCTTCAGTCAGGTGTGCTGGAGGTCTGGTCTTTCTGGGAGGTCTCTGGCGGACCACTGGAGGATCAGCTCCCACATCTGGATCCTCTGGCTCCTTTATTTGATCATTATCAGGGTTTACTGGATCTGGATCTGAGGCACACCTGTCACCTGAGTCAGCTGTGATGGGAAAGAAACACCGAAGAATGAGAGTCCTGGATATAACTGATCCTAGAGTACAGGACCACAGAGAACACTGATATATTATGTACTATAAATATAAACACTACTATACGTAAAAATATAAGCACGTATATACAATAAATATAAACACTACTATATGTGAAAAATAAGCACTTATATACTATAAATAAATATATAAATATAAGCACTTATGAACCATAAACACTAATATACATAAAAATATATGGACTGATTTACAATAAATATATGCACTAATATACTATAAATATAAACACTAATATACATAAATATATATACATTGCTATACTATAAATATATACACTAATATACTATAAATATATACACTGATATACTATAAATACATACACTACCATTCTATAAATATATACACTACCATGCTATAAATATATACACGGATACACTATAAATATATGCACTACCATGCTATAAATATATACACGGATACACTATAAATACATACACTACCATACTATAAATATATACACGGATACACTATAAATACATACACTACCATACTATAAATATATACACGGATACACTATAAATATATACACTGATATACTATAAATATATACACTACCATACTATAAATATATACACTAATACACTATAAATATATACACTACCATACTATAAATATATACACGGATACACTATAAATATATACACTACCATACTATAAATATATACACGGATACACTATAAATATATACACTACCATACTATAAATATATACACTGATATACTATAAATATATACACTACCATACTATAAATATATACACGGATACACTATAAATATATACACTGATATACTATAAATATATACACTACCATACTATAAATATATACACGGATACACTATAAATATATACACTGATATACTATAAATATATACACTACCATACTATAAATATATACACGGATACACTATAAATATATACACTACCATACTATAAATATATACACTACCATACTATAAATATATACACGGATACACTATAAATATATACACTGATATACTATAAATATATATACTACCATACTATAAATATAAACACGGATACACTATAAATATATACACTGATATACTATAAATATATACACTACCATACTATAAATATATACACGGATACACTATAAATATATACACTGATATACTATAAATATATACACTACCATACTATAAATATAAACACGGATACACTATAAATATATACACTGATATACTATAAACATATACACTACCATACTATAAATATAAACACGGATACACTATAAATATATACACTGATATACTATAAATATATACACTACCATACTATAAATATAAACACGGATACACTATAAATATATACACTGATATACTATAAATATATACACTGATATACTATAAATATATACACTACCATACTGTAAATATATACACTACCATACTATAAATATAAACACTACCATACTATAAATATAAACACTGATATACTATAAATATATACACGGATACACTATAAATATATACACTGATATACTATAAATATATACACTACCATACTATAAATATATACACGGATACACTATAAATATATACACTACCATACTATAAATATATACACGGATACACTATAAATATATACACGGATACACTATAAATATATACACTACCATACTATAAATATATACACTGATACACTATAAATATATACACTGATATACTATAAATATATACACTATCATACTATAAATATATACACGGATACACTATAAATATATACACTGATATACTATAAATATATACACTGATACACTATAAATATATACACTGATACACTATAAATATATACACTGATATACTATAAATATATACACTGATATACTATAAATATATATACTACCATACTATAAATATAAACACGGATACACTATAAATATATACACTGATATACTATAAATATATACACTACCATACTATAAATATAAACACGGATACACTATAAATATATACACTGATATACTATAAATATATACACTGATATACTATAAATATATACACTACCATACTATAAATATAAACACTGATATACTATAAATATATACACTGATATACTATAAATATATACACTACCATACTATAAATATAAACACTGATATACTATAAATATATACACTGATATACTATAAATATATACACTACCATACTATAAATATAAACACTGATATACTATAAATATATACACTACCATACTATAAATATAAACACGGATACACTATAAATATATACACTGATATACTATAAATATATACACTGATATACTATAAATATAAACACTACCATACTATAAATATAAACACTGATATACTATAAATATATATACACGGATACACTATAAATATATACACTGATATACTATAAATATATACACTGATATACTATAAATATATACACTACCATACTATAAATATATACACTGATATACTATAAATATATACACTACCATACTATAAATATATACACTACCATACTATAAATATATACACTGATATACTATAAATATATACACTACCATACTATAAATATATACACTACCATGCTATAAATATGAACACTGATATACTATAAATATTAACACTGATATACTATAAATATATACACTACCATACTATAAATATATACACTGATATACTATAAATATAAACACTGATATACTATAAATATATACACTACCATACTATAAATATATACACTACCACACTATAAATATATACACTACCACACTATAAATATATACACTGATATACTATAAATATATACACTGATATACTATAAATATTAACACTGATATACTATAAATATATACACTACCATACTATAAATATATACACTACCATACTATAAACATAAACACTGATATACTATAAATATATACACTACCATACTATAAATATATACACTGATACACTATAAATATATACACTGATATACTATAAATATATACACGGATACACTATAAATATAAACACTGATATACTATAAATATAAACACTGATATACTATAAATATAAACACTGATATACTATAAATATATACACTACCATACTATAAATATATACACTGATATACTATAAATATATACACTACCATACTATAAATATATACACTGATATACTATAAATATATACACGGATACACTATAAATATACACACTGATATACTATAAATATAAACACTGATATACCATAAATATAAACACTGATATACTATAAATATATACACTGATATACTATAAATATATACACTACCATACTATAAATATATACACTGATATACTATAAATATATACACTGATATACTATAAATATATATATACTACCATACTATAAATATATACACTACCATACTATAAATATATACACTGATATACTATAAATATATACACTACCATACTATAAATATATACACTGATATACTGTAAATATACACACGGATACACTATAAATATATACACTACCATACTATAAATATATACACTGATATACTATAAATATATACACGGATACACTATAAATATATACACTGATATACCATAAATATATACACTACCATACTATAAATATAAACACTGATATACCATAAATATAAACACTGATATACTATAAATATATACACTGATATACTATAAATATATACACTACCATACTATAAATATATACACTGATATACTATAAATATATACACTGATATACTATAAATATATATACTACCATACTATAAATATATACACTACCATACTATAAATATATACACTGATATACTGTAAATATATACACGGATATACTATAAATATATACACTACCATACTATAAATATATACACTACCACACTATAAATATATACACGGATACACTATAAATATATACACTGATATACTATAAATATATACACTACCATACTATAAATATAAACACGGATACACTATAAATATATACACTGATATACTATAAATATATACACTACCATACTATAAATATAAACACGGATACACTATAAATATATACACTGATATACTATAAATATATACACTACCATACTATAAATATAAACACGGATACACTATAAATATATACACTGATATACTATAAATATATACACTACCATACTATAAATATAAACACGGATACACTATAAATATATACACTGATATACTATAAATATATACACTACCATACTATAAATATAAACACGGATACACTATAAATATATACACTGATATACTATAAATATATACACTGATATACTATAAATATATACACTACCATACTATAAATATATACACTACCATACTATAAATATAAACACTACCATACTATAAATATAAACACTGATATACTATAAATATATACACGGATACACTATAAATATATACACTGATATACTATAAATATATACACTACCATACTATAAATATATACACGGATACACTATAAATATATACACTACCATACTATAAATATATACACAGATACACTATAAATATATACACGGATACACTATAAATATATACACTACCATACTATAAATATATACACTGATACACTATAAATATATACACTGATATACTATAAATATATACACTATCATACTATAAATATATACACGGATACACTATAAATATATACACTGATATACTATAAATATATACACTGATACACTATAAATATATACACTGATACACTATAAATATATACACTACCATACTATAAATATAAACACGGATACACTATAAATATATACACTGATATACTATAAATATATACACTACCATACTATAAATATAAACACGGATACACTATAAATATATACACTGATATACTATAAATATATACACTGATATACTATAAATATATACACTACCATACTATAAATATAAACACTGATATACTATAAATATATACACTGATATACTATAAATATATACACTACCATACTATAAATATAAACACTGATATACTATAAATATATACACTGATATACTATAAATATATACACTACCATACTATAAATATAAACACTGATATACTATAAATATATACACTACCATACTATAAATATAAACACGGATACACTATAAATATATACACTGATATACTATAAATATATACACTGATATACTATAAATATATACACGGATACACTATAAATATATACACTGATATACTATAAATATATATACTACCATACTATAAATATAAACACGGATACACTATAAATATATACACTGATATACTATAAATATATACACTACCATACTATAAATATATACACGGATACACTATAAATATATACACTGATATACTATAAATATATACACTACCATACTATAAATATAAACACGGATACACTATAAATATATACACTGATATACTATAAATATATACACTACCATACTATAAATATAAACACGGATACACTATAAATATATACACTGATATACTATAAATATATACACTACCATACTATAAATATAAACACGGATACACTATAAATATATACACTGATATACTATAAATATATACACTGATATACTATAAATATATACACTACCATACTATAAATATATACACTACCATACTATAAATATAAACACTACCATACTATAAATATAAACACTGATATACTATAAATATATACACGGATACACTATAAATATATACACTGATATACTATAAATATATACACTACCATACTATAAATATATACACGGATACACTATAAATATATACACTACCATACTATAAATATATACACGGATACACTATAAATATATACACGGATACACTATAAATATATACACTACCATACTATAAATATATACACTGATACACTATAAATATATACACTGATATACTATAAATATATACACTATCATACTATAAATATATACACGGATACACTATAAATATATACACTGATATACTATAAATATATACACTGATACACTATAAATATATACACTGATACACTATAAATATATACACTACCATACTATAAATATAAACACGGATACACTATAAATATATACACTGATATACTATAAATATATACACTACCATACTATAAATATAAACACGGATACACTATAAATATATACACTGATATACTATAAATATAAACACGGATACACTATAAATATATACACTGATATACTATAAATATATACACTGATATACTATAAATATATACACTACCATACTATAAATATAAACACTGATATACTATAAATATATACACTGATACACTATAAATATATACACTACCATACTATAAATATATACACTGATACACTATAAATATATACACTGATATACTATAAATATATACACTATCATACTATAAATATATACACTGATATACTATAAATATATACACTGATACACTATAAATATATACACTGATACACTATAAATATATACACTGATATACTATAAATATATACACTGATATACTATAAATATATATACTACCATACTATAAATATAAACACGGATACACTATAAATATATACACTGATATACTATAAATATATACACTACCATACTATAAATATAAACACGGATACACTATAAATATATACACTGATATACTATAAATATATACACTGATATACTATAAATATATACACTACCATACTATAAATATAAACACTGATATACTATAAATATATACACTGATATACTATAAATATATACACTACCATACTATAAATATAAACACTGATATACTATAAATATATACACTGATATACTATAAATATATACACTACCATACTATAAATATAAACACTGATATACTATAAATATATACACTACCATACTATAAATATAAACACTACCATACACTATAAATATATACACTGATATACTATAAATATATACACTGATATACTATAAATATAAACACTACCATACTATAAATATAAACACTGATATACTATAAATATATACACTGATACACTATAAATATATACACTGATATACTATAAATATATACACTACCATACTATAAATATATACACTGATATACTATAAATATATACACTACCATACTATAAATATATACACTACCATACTATAAATATATACACTGATATACTATAAATATATACACTACCATACTATAAATATATACACTACCATACTATAAATATGAACACTGATATACTATAAATATTAACACTGATATACTATAAATATATACACTACCATACTATAAATATATACACTGATATACTATAAATATAAACACTGATATACTATAAATATATACACTACCATACTATAAATATATACACTACCACACTATAAATATATACACTACCACACTATAAATATATACACTGATATACTATAAATATATACACTGATATACTATAAATATTAACACTGATATACTATAAATATATACACTACCATACTATAAATATATACACTACCATACTATAAACATAAACACTGATATACTATAAATATATACACTACCATACTATAAATATATACACTGATACACTATAAATATATACACTGATATACTATAAATATATACACTGATACACTATAAATATAAACACTGATATACTATAAATATAAACACTGATATACTATAAATATAAACACTACCATACTATAAATATATACACTGATATACTATAAATATATACACTACCATACTATAAATATATACACTGATATACTATAAATATATACACAGGATACACTATAAATATACACACTGATATACTATAAATATAAACACTGATATACCATAAATATAAACACTGATATACTATAAATATATACACTGATATACTATAAATATATACACTACCATACTATAAATATATACACTGATATACTATAAATATATACACTGATATACTATAAATATATATATATACTACCATACTATAAATATATACACTACCATACTATAAATATATACACTGATATACTATAAATATATACACTACCATACTATAAATATATACACTGATATACTGTAAATATACACACAGGATACACTATAAATATATACACTACCATACTATAAATATATACACTGATATACTATAAATATATACACGGATACACTATAAATATATACACTGATATACCATAAATATATACACTACCATACTATAAATATAAACACTGATATACCATAAATATAAACACTGATATACTATAAATATATACACTGATATACTATAAATATATACACTACCATACTATAAATATATACACTGATATACTATAAATATATACACTGATATACTATAAATATATATACTACCATACTATAAATATATACACTACCATACTATAAATATATACACTGATATACTGTAAATATATACACGGATATACTATAAATATATACACTACCATACTATAAATATATACACTACCACACTATAAATATATACACGGATACACTATAAATATATACACTGATATACTATAAATATATACACTACCATACTATAAATATAAACACGGATACACTATAAATATATACACTGATATACTATAAATATATACACTACCATACTATAAATATAAACACGGATACACTATAAATATATACACTGATATACTATAAATATATACACTACCATACTATAAATATAAACACGGATACACTATAAATATATACACTGATATACTATAAATATATACACTACCATACTATAAATATAAACACGGATACACTATAAATATATACACTGATATACTATAAATATATACACTACCATACTATAAATATAAACACGGATACACTATAAATATATACACTGATATACTATAAATATATACACTGATATACTATAAATATATACACTACCATACTATAAATATATACACTACCATACTATAAATATAAACACTACCATACTATAAATATAAACACTGATATACTATAAATATATACACGATACACTATAAATATATACACTGATATACTATAAATATATACACTACCATACTATAAATATATACACAGATACACTATAAATATATACACTACCATACTATAAATATATACACGGATACACTATAAATATATACACTGATACACTATAAATATATACACTACCATACTATAAATATATACACTGATACACTATAAATATATACACTGATATACTATAAATATATACACTATCATACTATAAATATATACACGGATACACTATAAATATATACACTGATATACTATAAATATATACACTGATACACTATAAATATATACACTGATACACTATAAATATATACACTACCATACTATAAATATAAACACGGATACACTATAAATATATACACTGATATACTATAAATATATACACTACCATACTATAAATATAAACACGGATACACTATAAATATATACACTGATATACTATAAATATATACACTGATATACTATAAATATATACACTACCATACTATAAATATAAACACTGATATACTATAAATATATACACTGATATACTATAAATATATACACTACCATACTATAAATATAAACACTGATATACTATAAATATATACACTGATATACTATAAATATATACACTACCATACTATAAATATAAACACTGATATACTATAAATATATACACTACCATACTATAAATATAAACACGGATACACTATAAATATATACACTGATATACTATAAATATATACACTGATATACTATAAATATATACACGGATACACTATAAATATATACACTGATATACTATAAATATATATACTACCATACTATAAATATAAACACGGATACACTATAAATATATACACTGATATACTATAAATATATACACTACCATACTATAAATATATACACGGATACACTATAAATATATACACTGATATACTATAAATATATACACTACCATACTATAAATATAAACACGGATACACTATAAATATATACACTGATATACTATAAATATATACACTACCATACTATAAATATAAACACGGATACACTATAAATATATACACTGATATACTATAAATATATACACTACCATACTATAAATATAAACACGGATACACTATAAATATATACACTGATATACTATAAATATATACACTGATATACTATAAATATATACACTACCATACTATAAATATATACACTACCATACTATAAATATAAACACTACCATACTATAAATATAAACACTGATATACTATAAATATATACACAGATACACTATAAATATATACACTGATATACTATAAATATATACACTACCATACTATAAATATATACACGGATACACTATAAATATATACACTACCATACTATAAATATATACACAGATACACTATAAATATATACACGGATACACTATAAATATATACACTACCATACTATAAATATATACACTGATACACTATAAATATATACACTGATATACTATAAATATATACACTATCATACTATAAATATATACACGGATACACTATAAATATATACACTGATATACTATAAATATATACACTGATACACTATAAATATATACACTGATACACTATAAATATATACACTACCATACTATAAATATAAACACAGGATACACTATAAATATATACACTGATATACTATAAATATATACACTACCATACTATAAATATAAACACGGATACACTATAAATATATACACTGATATACTATAAATATATACACTGATATACTATAAATATATACACTACCATACTATAAATATAAACACTGATATACTATAAATATATACACTGATATACTATAAATATATACACTACCATACTATAAATATAAACACTGATATACTATAAATATATACACTGATATACTATAAATATATACACTACCATACTATAAATATAAACACTGATATACTATAAATATATACACTACCATACTATAAATATAAACACGATACACTATAAATATATACACTGATATACTATAAATATATACACTGATATACTATAAATATAAACACTACCATACTATAAATATAAACACTGATATACTATAAATATATACACGGATACACTATAAATATATACACTGATATACTATAAATATATACACTGATATACCATAAATATATACGCTACCATACTATAAATATATACACTGATATACTATAAATATATACACTACCATACTATAAATATATACACTACCATACTATAAATATATACACTGATATACTATAAATATATACACTACCATACTATAAATATATACACTACCATGCTATAAATATAAACACTGATATACTATAAATATTAACACTGATATACTATAAATATATACACTACCATACTATAAATATATACACTGATATACTATAAATATAAACACTGATATACTATAAATATATACACTACCATACTATAAATATATACACTACCACACTATAAATATATACACTACCACACTATAAATATATACACTGATATACTATAAATATATACACTGATATACTATAAATATTAACACTGATATACTATAAATATATACACTACCATACTATAAATATATACACTACCATACTATAAACATAAACACTGATATACTATAAATATATACACACTACCATACTATAAATATATACACTGATACACTATAAATATATACACTGATATACTATAAATATATACACGGATACACTATAAATATATACACTGATATACTATAAATATAAACACTGATATACTATAAATATAAACACGGATACACTATAAATATATACACTACCATACTATAAATATATACACTGATATACTATAAATATATACACTACCATACTATAAATATATACACTGATATACTATAAATATATACACGGATACACTATAAATATACACACTGATATACTATAAATATAAACACTGATATACTATAAATATAAACACTGATATACTATAAATATATACACTGATATACTATAAATATATACACTACCATACTATAAATATATACACTGATATACTATAAATATATACACTGATATACTATAAATATATATATACTACCATACTATAAATATATACACTACCATACTATAAATATATACACTGATATACTATAAATATATACACTACCATACTATAAATATATACACTGATATACTGTAAATATACACACGGATACACTATAAATATATACACTACCATACTATAAATATATACACTGATATACTATAAATATATACACGGATACACTATAAATATATACACTGATATACCATAAATATATACACTACCATACTATAAATATAAACACTGATATACCATAAATATAAACACTACCATACTATAAATATATACACTGATATACTATAAATATATACACTGATATACTATAAATATATATACTACCATACTATAAATATATACACTACCATACTATAAATATATACACTGATATACTGTAAATATATACACGGATATACTATAAATATATACACTACCATACTATAAATATATACACTACCACACTATAAATATATACACAGGATACACTATAAATATATACACTACCATACTATAAATATATACACGGATACACTATAAATATATACACTACCATACTATAAATATATACACGGATACACTATAAATATATACACTGATATACTATAAATATATACACTACCATACTATAAATATATACACGGATACACTATAAATATATACACTGATATACTATAAATATATACACTACCATACTATAAATATATACACGGATACACTATAAATATATACACTACCATACTATAAATATATACACTGATACACTATAAATATATACACTGATATACTATAAATATATATACTACCATACTATAAATATAAACACGGATACACTATAAATATATACACTGATATACTATAAATATATACACTACCATACTATAAATATATACACTGATACACTATAAATATATACACTGATATACTATAAATATATACACTACCATACTATAAATATAAACACGGATACACTATAAATATATACACTGATATACTATAAATATAAACACGGATACACTATAAATATAAACACTGATATACTATAAATATATACACTACCATACTATAAATATAAACACGGATACACTATAAATATATACACTGATATACTATAAATATATACACTGATATACTATAAATATATACACTACCATACTATAAATATATACACTGATATACTATAAATATATACACTACCATACTATAAATATATACACTACCATACTATAAATATATACACTGATATACTATAAATATAAACACTGATATACTATAAATATATACACTACCATACTATAAATATATACACTGATATACTATAAATATATACACTGATATACCATAAATATAAACAGTGATATACTATAAATATATACACTACCATACTATAAATATATACACTGATATACTATAAATATATACACGGATATACTATAAATATATACACTGATATACCATAAATATAAACACTGATACACTATAAATATATACACTACCATACTATAAATATATACACTGATATACTATAAATATATACACGGATACACTATAAATATATACACTGATATACCATAAATATATACACTACCATACTATAAATATATACACTGATATACTATAAATATAAACACTACCATACTATAAATATATACACTGATATACTATAAATATATACACTGATATACTATAAATATATACACTACCATACTATAAATATATACACTGATATACTATAAATATATACACTGATATACTATAAATATATATACTACCATACTATAAATATATACACTACCATACTATAAATATATACACTGATATACTATAAATATATACACAGATACACTATAAATATATACACTGATATACCATAAATATATACACTACCATACTATAAATATATACACTGATATACTATAAATATAAACACTACCATACTATAAATATATACACTGATATACTATAAATATATACACTGATATACTATAAATATAAACACTACCATACTATAAATATATACACTGATATACTATAAATATATACACTGATATACTATAAATATATACACTACCATACTATAAATATATACACTGATATACTATAAATATATACACTGATATACTATAAATATATATACTACCATACTATAAATATATACACTGATATACTATAAATATATACACTGATATACTATAAATATATATACTACCATACTATAAATATATACACTACCATACTATAAATATATACACTGATATACTATAAATATATACACTGATATACTATAAATATATACACTACCATACTATAAATATATACACTGATATACTATAAATATATACACTGATATACTATAAATATATATACTACCATACTATAAATATATACACTGATATACCATAAAGCTAAAAACAATGTAAGGAAAGACGTTACTATTAGAGTATCTACTCCTGTATATGCTGCACTATATTACAGTACAGTACATGATGTGCTACAGTAACATGATAATAAACTACAGGACATGATGATGCATTGACTCCAGTAACAGGAGCCAGTGTGCTGGAGGATATCATGTTACGCTTCCATTAACAAGAGTAACGGACGAGCTCAGAGCCCGAGGGTGCTTTTCATGTCGATTTCCTCCCAAATATCGTCATATATCAAATATTACCAATATTAATATAGTAATCGTATAAAAATGTATATTTTTTAGCAGTAAACAGAACAAACCTGCTCTGTTTAACTGAAGCTCTGGTCTGAGAACAGCGTCCAGGATCTTCCGCTGTCGCTCGTTCTCCTCTCTTGATCTAGAAAGTTCCTCCTCGTACTCTGCTATGGTTCTTTCAAACAGCACAAAAATCTCTTCAGCAGCCGCAGTTAGTCGCTGCTTCACCAACGCTCTCAGCATTTGGACTTTACACATTTTCACACTTTCTCAACACAACAAAGAGGCTCTGCTAGCAGACGAGCTTCAGCTGTCCACCATTTTGTGAAGTTCGCCTTAGCTTCCGGTTAGTTGTTGAGCTTCAAAGTAAATGCACAGAAGTGTTAATGAATTTGCAGGCTCAATATATAATAAATATATATCACATATTGCAGTAATGAGTACAGTCGCATTCAGACTTGGAATTATTGGCTTCTTATTTTGGCGTTTGTAAATAATCTTGTAATAACATGCTGTACCTGGTTCGTTCGGAAAAAACTCTGTTGTTGTTATTTTGAAGTCCAGACCTCAAATACACCGGAAGTGGTAACTGGAAATAAGATGGCGCCTCGCTAAAACTATAAGATTTCTGCTTTGTTCTCCAAGTGTGTGTGAGCGCCAGTTGAGTCTAAGTGTCAGGATAAAGACAGGTCTGACTGCACTTTGAGCTCTTCATCTTTTATTCTGAATGTTTTACCTTTGACCCATTTCTGAAGCTAGCTATTGCAGCTAGCTTAGCATGCTAGCTGGTTTGCAGCACGGCGCTAGTCAGAGTGAGTGTCTGATGTAGAAAAAACAGTTTGTAACGGAGTCTGAGAGGACAAAACGTTCCTGTCGTCTTGTGAAAATGTGTAAAGTCCAAATGCTGAGAGCGTTGGTGAAGCAGCGACTAACTGCGGCTGCTGAAGAGATTTTTGTGCTGTTTGAAAGAACCATAGCAGAGTACGAGGAGGAACTTTCTAGATCAAGAGAGGAGAACGAGCGACAGCGGAAGATCCTGGACGCTGTTCTCAGACCAGAGCTTCAGTTAAACAGAGCAGGTTTGTTTACCTAGTCTTCTACTGTAGGCGGTTAGCGTCCTAAATAGCTAATAATAATAGTACTAATAATAATCTACAGCTGGCCACATGTGAGATTATTTCCCCTTATAAAGGGTTTACTACGGAAAGAGAATGAAACCCAAACCAAAATAATCTGGAGAAGATCCAGTAATAGAAAATGTTTTTAACCGGATGTTGCTCTAAAATGACAAAAGCCCACTAGTCACACAGTGTTGTACATTATTTGATATAGTGACACATTAGATTTGACAAATTATGTCAAAGCATTTAATTTGAATTTTGAGGCAAAATGTCTTATGTTCGTAACTAGAAAAATAAAGGAACAGACAGCAGTGATATTTGGGTCATAACTATGGGATATTAAATGGTTCACCTCAGGTTACTGAACTACAGAATGTGAAATCAGTGGTCATTGGGAAAACAAGGTAATTATGATAGATCACACACAGGGGAGGAAACCAGGGGACTCATTCTTCATGGACCGATGGTTCCATGACCTCCACCTGGTGGACACCTCCTGTGAAGAACAGACTGTCGGTGCTGGAGGCTCTGATAACTAGGGCTGGGTATCAATTCAGATTTTCCAGATCGATTGGATTCAATATTCAAGGTCCCGAGTCACGATTTGATTTGATTGGATTTGGATTCAGTCAGGGATATTTCAGTTAAATGCTCTGTTATTTTCTGCACATGTTGGTAGTTTGCTGGTACCTTAGGTGCCACTACCTGCTCCAGGCAGGTTTGTTTGAGCCGTGCTGAGTCTGCAGACTGTGTTTCCAGGTGATGTCTCTTAAATGTGAAATGCATCCAAACATCTGCTTTTAAACTCGTCGGCGGTGCCTGGAGAGGTGGACTCGCTTCCGCCATGTTTGTTTGACTGCTGGCAGGAACGTCTCATGAGATCTTGTTCCTTGGAAAGAAGCACTAAACGCTGATCACATGAGACTTCTTCTTCTTCTCCCTCGGTTTCAGCAGAGTGTGGCCATTGATGCCCTCAGATGAGACTGGCAGGCGGGTTTATACTTCAGGCTGCTTCTCCACACGTCCAATGAAGAAAAAAATATGCAAGTCAAAAGATCGATCTTTGGATTTTAGGAATCAGTTATCTATTTAAATGGAGATCGATTGAAATTGTTTTTTTTAACCCAGCCCGACTGATAACTGAGAGGAGATGCAGAATAAATCTGTACTCATTGATGCCTTATCAGCTATAACAACAGATATTAAAACTACAACATATTTCACAATTAAAGTAAGAACTTTTTGTCAGTACAGATGTTTGTTCAGCATTGTAATTTATACCATTTATCTATTTTACTATTTATCTCATGCATTGTTCTTTTATTTCACACAGTATACATTATGGTAGTTTGTTATTTATTCTTTACATACATCATTATTTCTTTACCTTGTGTGCTGCTGTCTGTCACTTGTATTCTTTTTTTATTATAAGAGAGTGCTGTAAACCAGAGTTCCCAGTATGTGAAAACATGCCTGGTCAATAAAGCTGATTCTGATGTTGTACTGATTGCAGTTACATGTTGTACCAGTTCATTTCTCTTTAACATCTTTACTTCCTGTTTCCTGCAGACGTCCAGCAGCTGCTGGTGGTTAAAGAAGAGCAGCAGGACTGGAGCTCCAGTGTGGACCAGGAGGACCCAGAGCCCCCCCACATTAAAGAGGAACAGGAGGAGCTCTGGAGCAGTCAGGAGGGAGAGCAGCTTGAAGGGCTGGAGGAGGCTGATATCACCACTGTCCCTGTGAAGAGTGAAGAAGATGAAGAGAAACCTCAGTCCTCACAGCTTCATCAGAGACACACTGAACACATGGAGACACAAGCTGCTGGAGAGGACTGTGGACGACCTGGACCTGGAACTGATTCTGGATCAGACACTGATGACAAGGCTTCAGACTCAGCTGAGACTGACATCAGTGATAACTGGAAGGAGACCAGAGAGCTTCAGTCAGGTCTTAACTCTCTGAAGAATGGAGGACTTCCTGTCAGTGACTCCAGATGTGGTGCTGGAGAGAAACCATTTCGCTGCTCTGAATGTGGGAAAGCATTTGGACTCAAGGGAACTCTGAAGATACACATGAGGTTTCATAGAGGAGAGAGACCGTTCAGCTGCTCTGTGTGTCAGAAATCTTTTACACAGAATAGTACTTTGAAAAGACACATGAGAATCCACACAGGGGAGAAACCATACAGCTGCTCATTCTGCACCAGGTCTTTTGCAGAGAGTGGAAATTTACAGAAACACATGAGAATCCACACAGGAGAGAAAAGATTCAGCTGCCCCATGTGTCAAGAGTCTTTCATAGAGAACAGAGGTTTGCAGAAACACATGAGAATCCACACAGGGGAGAAACCATTCATCTGCTCAGTCTGTAACAAGTCATTCACAGAGAGTGGAAGTCTAAAGAAACACAAGAGAATCCACACAGGAGAGAAACCATACAGCTGCTCAGTTTGTGAGAAATCATTTACAGAGGGGGGGAGTTTAAAGATCCACATGAGAATCCACACAGGAGAGAGACCGTACAGCTGCTTCCTGTGCAGCAAGACCTTCAGTGAGAGTGGAAAACTGAGGCAGCACATGGCTTTTCACACTGGACTGAAGTGACTATTAGTGCATACATGAACCAATATAGGAATACAATGCTACATTAGAATGTTACATGGACCGAAGAATAGTAAAGCATCTTGTAAATCTTGTGCTTTAATGTGATGTGTTGTGTAGTTCTGTTCCATCCAGCTGTTAAATCTATTTGATGAAAAATGACTGACACATCAATCAGTCACAGAAGAACTGGGCCTCAGTTGTATTTTGAGATTTGATTTGTTTTGGATTTGCAGAGAAGGTTGTAAAGGTTGCTACATTAAACAGAAGTCACTGTTGTTATGCCTTACTCATGTAAAAACTTCATGTGATCTTGTAGAGTTGTTTTCACGGCAAAATAAAACTGAGTGCAGTAAGAAAGATGCTGAAGTTCATGGGTTCTGTTGTTGTACTTGGCTGGTAACCACGTTAGCTGCTGCTGCTGACTCTGCAGGCCGCTGGAGCTGTAGCATTTATTAGTCAGTTAGTTCCTTTCTTTAAAGGTTATACATCTGATTTTATGTCACTTAATAATGTGATGGACACATGTTTTCAGTTCAAAACAAAGGAATACCTTAGCCTCAGATGTGGTGATCAGAAGAGTATCCAATCTCCTCGTCAGTACCTGGTCCTGGGTTCCTGTCTGGACCCGGTGCCTCCCTGTTCTCCTCAGTCTGATGAAGCTCAGAGGACTGAAGGACGGATGGATACTTTATTAATATCGAGGGTAATCCAGTAATCAGCAGCATATGTTATAAAAGGAGAGATTATCATAAAGTAAGACCTAATTATTCAACAAATAAAGATTCTGAATCCAAAAACACACTAAAACAGAGCAAGCAGTGTGCAGGTATGCAGAGAGAAACGATAAGTGTTCAACATTCATTAGTATTATAATTACCAGAATCATTTAAGTCATTTAAGTATTCTGACTTTTATTTTAAAAGGTGACCCGGAAGTTGTCACTCGTATTTGCTGCTTTTTGGGGAGAGAACAGGAAGTTCCAAACGTAACAGCAGCAGCAGTTTGTGTCTCTTGTCCTCTGAAACATGTCCAGACTCTTCAGCCTCAAGATGTTCATCAACCAGCGGCTGACAGAAGCTGTGGAGGACATTTTTGGACACGTCGAGAGGACAATCAGGGAGTATGAGGAGGAGCTGGACCGGAAGCTGCGAATAGAAGCAGGTTAGGCTAGCTAACGTTAGCTCAACCATCCACACACACGCTGTTAGCAGCTAGCTCCTGCTAAGCTAAAGGAGGTAACAGTTCAACATAAAACCGGATGGCACTGCAAAAAAAAAAAACAACCTGCCAGCAGCTAACGGCCTCTTTAGTGTGGTCATCCAGTATCTCATGAGCAGCTAGCTAACACCACAGTTTGATGCGACCTCAACCAACCTTGCTCTCGCATGTATTTGCGTCACTGCTCTGATTGGCTGAATGGTGCCTGTTGTCTCAACTGCAGTTTCTTGTGTTGATATTTTAGATTTACACAGACACATGCAGTGGGCTTTAGGTCATGACGCCTAAAACTCTCTAAAGTTTTGTCCACCACTTTGATACTGTTAGTAAAGTACTATTTTCTCAAATATTAAAACTGTCGGCGCTAACATTATTATTTTTTATCTGGTGCTTTTATTTTGTGGCGTGGACGCTCCCTCACCAGCAGCTTCCTCCTGTAGTCACGCAGAAGAATGACACCAATACACTTCTGAATAGTTGGTCTTATTTTGAAAAAGCCATGATACCTAATATGCATCATGTGTAAAAGCTAAATGAAAATATCAGGAAAGCATTTCCGGTCTGAGTTAGCAGCTGTAGGCTCAGCTAATGCTAGTGCAGCTAATCGTATGTATGCTGATGGCTAACAGGCTAAAGCTACTTTTCAATAGTGATCCACAGACCTGAGTTTGAAACTAAATGAAGACGTTAACTCCAGCTCTTGTGATGCTTCATTTGTCTCGTGTTTCCTGCAGACGTCCAGCAGCTGCTGGTGGTTAAAGAAGAGCAGCAGGACTGGAGCTCCAGGGTGGACCAGGAGGACCCAGAGCCCCCCCACATTAAAGAGGAACAGGAGGAGCTCTGGAGCAGTCAGGAGGGAGAGCAGCTTGAAGGGCTGGAGGAGGCTGATATCACCACTGTCCCTGTGAAGAGTGAAGAAGATGAAGAGAAACCTCAGTCCTCACAGCTTCATCAGAGACACACTGAACACATGGAGACACAAGCTGCTGGAGAGGACTGTGGAGGACCTGGACCTGGACCTGGACCAGAAACTGTAAACAAGTCTCTTGTGGAAGACCCTTCTGATCCTGAGGTTGAAGTCAGTGATGATAACTGGAAGGAGAGCAGAGAGCCTCAGTCAGGTTTAAACTTTCTGGATACCGATGACATCAGATGTCATGAAAAGTCTTTTGTCTGTTATGAATGTGGTCGAAAGTTTGCCCGTAAGGACAGTCTGAGGAGACACATGAGGTTCCACACAGGAGAGAAACCATATAGCTGCTCAGTCTGCGGTAAACACTTTTCTCAGAGGCCAAACTTAATTCGTCACATGAGGTGTCACTCTGGAGAGAAACCCTTCAGCTGCTCCTTCTGTGACTCCAGTTTCGCTGTGCAGAGTGCTCTGGTGAACCACATGAGGACCCACACCGGGGAGAAACCGTTCAGCTGCTTGTACTGCGACAAGAGCTTTACCCAGAAGGGTGGCCTGAAAAAGCACATGACGGTACACACAGGAGAGAAGCCATACAGCTGCCCGGTGTGCCATAAGAGCTTTTCTCAGAAGGCCAACCTGACCTATCACTTCTCAGTGCACACAGGGCAGAAGCAGTTCCGCTGCAGCATCTGTAACAGAAAGTTTACCTGGCAGTCACAGGTGAAAAGCCACAAGTGTATCAGAGAGAGCAGTTGCAGCTGAAGCTTTCATTTATTATGACGGTGCAGCAGAGACCTAGGATTACAACATACCATTAGCAGAAGTGCAATAAAGCATATCAATCAATCTGAATATAAATATATGGAAAATTGAAATGTGTCAATGTGCTGTTAGCATCAAAATACTATTTTCTCCCCCTGACCCTATGAAGGTGAGGCTCTTTTCTAAAGGACAGATGGTCATATCCTGCACACATTGTAAACTTCACTAACAGTACATCCAGTACATTAAGATGGAGGTTGGCCTTGCTGGTACCTTTTATTCCCACATTACTGTTACTATTACTATTTCTTTTTCTTCTTTCCTCTCAATTTACTGATTAAACCTTTGTATGGTCATCTTACATGCTCTTTGCAATAGCAACAGCAGACCGCCCCCACCCCCCGGTTCTTTGTCATTGTTTTGTGTTAAGTGAACTGTCTGTTGACTCATTTCTAATTGTATCAACATTCTCTATAAAGAGCCTTAAGTTCTGCGGAGGAGGACGATTGCTATTGTGCTCAAACCAAAAATGGAGAGTCTTAGTCTGATTGATTTTATTACTGCTATACTGTATACTTCACTTGTCCATTCCAAATAAAGACACAATTTTAAAAAAAGATGTAGGTTGGCAGACAGGAAGCTGAACAACATAATGCTGTGGACGCCATGTTGGTTCAGATCAGGAAGTCAACCATTAAAACAAAGAAACTAGCGGATGGATGCAGCAATAGACCAGCAACTGCCTGAGAGGAGAGCTTAAATTACAGCTTTAGTGAATGGAGTCTGGTGAGAGGAGAGCTCAATTTACAGCTTTAGTGAATGGAGTCTGGTGAGAGGAGAGCTTAAATTACAGCTTCAGTGAATGGAGTCTGGTGAGAGGAGAGCTTAAATTACAGCTTTAGTGAATGGAGTCTGGTGAGAGGAGAGCTTAAATTACAGCTTTAGTGAATGGAGTCTGGTGAGAGGAGAGCTTAAATTACAGCTTTAGTGAATGGAGTCTGGTGAGAGGAGAGCTCAATTTACAGCTTTAGTGAATGGAGTCTGGTGAGAGGAGAGCTTAAATTACAGCTTCAGTGAATGGAGTCTGGTGAGAGGAGAGCTTAAATTACAGCTTTAGTGAATGGAGTCTGGTGAGAGGAGAGCTTAAATTACAGCTTTAGTGAATGGAGTCTGGTGAGAGGAGAGCTTAAATTACAGCTTTAGTGAATGGAGTCTGGTGAGAGGAGAGCTCAATTTACAGCTTTAGTGAATGGAGTCTGGTGAGAGGAGAGCTTAAATTACAGCTTTAGTGAATGGAGTCTGGTGAGAGGAGAGCTTAAATTACAGCTTCAGTGAATGGAGTCTGGTGAGAGGAGAGCTTAAATTACAGCTTCAGTGAATGGAGTCTGGTGAGAGGAGAGCTCAAATTACAGCTTTAGTGAATGGAGTCTGGTGAGAGGAGAGCTCAAATTACAGCTTTAGTGAATGGAGTCTGGTGAGAGGAGAGCTTAAATTACAGCTTTAGTGAATGGAGTCTGGTGAGAGGAGAGCTTAAATTACAGCTTTAGTGAATGGAGTCTGGTGAGAGGAGAGCTTAAATTACAGCTTTAGTGAATGGAGTCTGGTGAGAGGAGAGCTTAAATTACAGCTTTAGTGAATGGAGTCTGGTGAGAGGAGAGCTTAAATTACAGCTTTAGTGAATGGAGTCTGGTGAGAGGAGAGCTTAAATTACAGCTTCAGTGAATGGAGTCTGGTGAGAGGAGATCTTAAATTACTGCTTCAGTGAATGGAGTCTGGTGAGAGGAGAGCTTAAATTACAGCTTCAGTGAATGGAGTCTGGTGAGAGGAGAGTTTAAATTACAGCTTTAGTGAATGGAGTCTGGTGAGAGGAGAGCTTAAATTACCGCTTCAGTGAATGGAGTCTGGTGAGAGGAGAGCTTAAATTACAGCTTTAGTGAATGGAGTCTGGTGAGAGGAGAGCTCAATTTACAGCTTTAGTGAATGGAGTCTGGTGAGAGGAGAGCTTAAATTACAGCTTTAGCGAATGGAGTCTGGTGAGAGGAGAGCTTAAATTACAGCTTTAGCGAATGGAGTCTGGTGAGAAGAGAGCTCAAATTACAGCTTTAGCGAATGGAGTCTGGTGAGAGGAGAGCTTAAATTACAGCTTTAGTGAACAGAGTCTGGTGAGAGGAGAGCTTAAATTACAGCTTTAGTGAATGGAGTCTGGTGAGAGGAGAGCTTAAATTACAGCTTTAGTGAATGGAGTCTTGTCAAGCTTTTTTTTACTGTCTCATCATTAAGAACTTGGGAATCTACATCATTGTTTTTTTAACAGCAGTTTGGTCATTAAAACATAAATAAGAGAAAATAGATGGACCTGCAGATATAAAGAAGCCAAAAGGCTCAGGGAGCTGAAAATTGACTGCAGAGAAACGTGATATTTTACTCTAATAAGAGCAGATCCTGATTGGAAGACAAGGTTTAAAGAAGGTATGAAGCGTCATGAGTCAGTCAGCGGTGAAGAGAAGGTAAAACTGGTGTTAGAGAATCTTTTTCATGTTTTACATTTGAAATTAATATTAATATGAATAACATAAATAAAATTAACTGTGGTCCTGATCCATGGAGATGATCCAGGTCTCTGCTAGTTTGCAGCCCAGCTGAAAGAAACAACTTCAAAAGAGGAAGTGCAGCAAACAGGAAGCCACAAAATGAAAAGCTCCTGGTCGATAATAGTGAATAATAATAATAATTCTAATAAAAATTAGTAACTGATGAATGATGCAGAGGCACCAGAAGTTATATTCCACAAACATTTATTGATTTATGGGACAGTAATGATTACTAAACATTAGCCTGACTAAACAACTAAATTAAATACAGTGAATCTCAAAATTGTGTCCTAGTTTCAAAATGGTGACTTGAAGCTTCACGGCCTACAAAACAATATGGTAGAAAACTACAAAGATGGCCACAGACATGAAACACAGAGGCCTCTGTTGGTCTGACCTGCTGCTTGAAGGCTGACTCTTGTTGATGTATCCAGTGAGCAAAGGATTGTGGGTCAGAAGAGACAGGAAATGAAGCCAGTCAGCTGGCTGCAAAATGCAACCACACATCTTAACTCTTTGAGTGCCAACCATTCTTTTCAAACAGAAAGTGTCTTGTTCCAGTGTTTTTGTCCAATTTGAGTCATATTTCTAGACCCACAGAATATTTTGTACTATGTCTCTGAAAACACTGAATAGCTCAAATGAAAGAAGAGACTCTCTATTTCATCATGAAAAAAAGTTTTCACCACTTTTTGTCCCGAATCCATCCATTTTTCTCTCTAATCTTGATTGTCTCCACTTCCTGCTTTGATCTCTGTGGCGTATATTAACGCTTAATGTCCCGACTACAAATCACAAAGGGCCCAAAATTACTGACTGGCTGAGGGAGACCATAATCAGCGACTCACTGCAGAAAAATCACTCTGATGGTGAAAATCATCAATGGCACTCCAAGAGTTAATGAGGGTTGGAAAGTCAGTCAGTCTGTTAGTTCTCTAAATATCCTGACTGCAAAAACATCCCAATAAAGAAGATCCAGTCAGAAACTAATCACTCTGTGCTAATGCTGTGATGCTAAGCTATGATGCTAAGCTATCTCTCCACCTCACTGAGCTGTATCCTGCTGAGCAGACTGGAGGGAAACCAGCAGCTCAGTCATTTGTCATTTGTTCTCCTCCTGTTAGCAGTTCCATGCTAACTCAGTTCTACAGAGAGTGTAAATATCCATCTGGATCAGATGTCCTGTCTGGTCTTGGTTCCGGTTCTGATCCTCCACGGTCCTCCTCATCAGATTCAGGCTTTATCTGTACAGTCCAGCTGCTGGCAGCTGGTTCTACATCTCTGTTCTCTTCAGCCTGGTGAAGCTCAGAGAACTGAAGGCCAACACATTTATGGTTTTTCACCTGTGAGCTCCAGGCAAACCTTCTGTTACAAACACTGCAGCTGAAGGGCTTCTCTCCTGTGTGAGTTCTCATGTGTTTCTTCAACGTTCCACTTTCTCTGAAGGCTTTCCCACATACAGAGCAGCTGAATGGTTTCTCTTCTGTGTGATGCGTCATGTGATGGATCAACTGCACCTTCTGGATGAATCCTTTTCCACACAGACAGCAATTGAACGGCTTCTCTCCAACATGTGTCAACACATGTCTCTTCAAGTTTACGTTTTCACTGAAAGCTTTCCCACATATAGAGCAGCTGAAAGGTTTCTCTCCTGTGTGGATTCTCAAGTGATTCTGTAAACTTCCACTCTGAGCGAAAGATTTCTGGCAGAAGGAGCAGCTGAAGGGTTTCTCTCCTGTGTGAGACCTCATGTGAACCTTCAGAGAACCCTTGAGACTGAATCTTTTCCCACATTCAGAACAGTGAAATGGTTTCTCTCCAGCACCACATCTGGAGTCACTGACAGAAAGCCCTTCATTCTGCTGAGAGTTTACACCTGACTGAGACTCTCTGGTCTCCTTCCAGTCATCACTGTCATCAGTCTCAGTCTTGTCAACAATATCTACTTGTAAATATCCATCTGGATCACATGTCCTGTCTGGTTCCGGTTCTGATCCTCCACCGTCCTCTTCATCAGATTCAGGCTTTATCTGTACAGTCCAGCTGCTGGCAGCTGGTTCTACCTCTCTGTTCTCTTCAGCCTGGTGAAGCTCAGAGAACTGAAGGCCAACACATTTATGGTTTTTCACCTGTGAGCTCCAGGCAAACCTTCTGTTACAAACACTGCAGCTGAAAGGCTTCTCTCCTGTGTGAGTTCTCATGTGTTTTTTCCGAGTCCCACTTTCACTGAAGGCTTTCCCACATACAGAGCAGCTGAATGGTTTCTCTTCTGTGTGATGCGTCATGTGATGGATCAACTGCACCTTCTGGATGAATCCTTTTCCGCACAGAGAGCAGTTGAAAGGTTTTTCTCCTGTGTGAGTTCTCAAGTGTTTTTTCAGCGTTCCACCTTCACTGAAAGCTTTCCCACATATAGAGCAGCTGAAAGGTTTCTCTCCTGTGTGGATTCTCAAGTGATTCTGTAAACTTCCACTCTGAGCGAAAGATTTCTGGCAGAAGGAGCAGCTGAAGGGTTTCTCTCCTGTGTGAGACCTCATGTGAACCTTCAGAGTTCCCTTGAGACTGAATCTTTTACCACATTCAGAACAGTGAAAAGGTCTCTCATCACTGACAGGAAGTTCATCATCATTCAGGGAGTTTAATCCTGACTGAGGATCTCGGGTCTCCTTCCAGTCATCACTGTCATCAGTCTCAGTCTTGTCAACAGTAATTGGTTGAAAATATCCATCTGGATCAGAGGTCCTGTCTGGTTCTGGTCCTCCACAGTCCTCTTCACCAGATTCAGTTTTGATGTGTTTAGTTTTTATTTGATGAAGCTGTGAGGACTGAGGTTTCTCTTCATCTTCTTCACTCTTCACAGGGACAGTGGTGATATCAGCCTCCTCCAGCCCTTCAAGCTGCTCTCCCTCCTGACTGCTCCAGAGCTCCTCCTGTTCCTCTTTAATGTGGGGGGGCTCTGGGTCCTCCTGGTCCACCCTGGAGCTCCAGTCCTGCTGCTCTTCTTTAACCACCAGCAGCTGCTGGATGTCTGCGGGAAACAGGAAACACAAGTAAACCAAGATCTCAGTGGTTTAAACAGTAACCGTCAGTCCTGGACCTCAAAAACCAAAGAGAGGAAAACAGATTCAGAAGATGAAGTCCCTGAGAGTCCAGATCAATGAGCACACCCAGCAGAGTCCAAAACACCAGACCTGGTCTACACAGACCTGCAGAGGCCAAAGGACCAGAGGATGTGAGGACATTGCTCAGTCAGTGTCCACTGAGCATGTATGCTAAGCTAAAAATGGTTTTGTTTGGCTAGCATTAGCTTTCTGGAGCTCTTCCTATTAATCTTTGTGGTTGTATTGTCAGTCGCTATGTAGCTCAGTCGTGTTTCCTCAGCATGACTTCAAAGTACCTGTGCTGCAACATCTCTCTCCTGTCATACTCAATGTTATAACAGTATTACTGTATAGTAATAAGACATTATTCTTGTATAGTAATAACAGTATTACTGTATACTAATAACACATTATTACTGTATGTTAATAACACATTATTACTGTATGTTAATAACAGTATTGCTGTATATTATTAACAGTATTACTGTATACTAATAACAGTATTACTGTGTAGTAATAACATATTATGACTGTACATTAATAACACTATTTAATGTATAATAATAACACATTATTACTGTATGTTGATAACAGTATTACTGTATATTATTAACAGTATTACTGTATACTAATAACAGTATTACTGTGTAGTAATAACATATTATGACTGTATATTAATAACACTATTTAATGTATAATAATAACACATTATTACTGTATGTTGATAACAGTATTACTGTATATTATTAACAGTATTACTGTATACTAATAACAGTATTACTGTGTAGTAATAACATATTATGACTGTATATTAATAACACTATTTAATGTATAATAATAACACATTATTACTGTATGTTGATAACAGTATTACTGTATATTATTAACAGCATTACTGTATACTAATAACAGTATTACTGTGTAGTAATAACATATTATGACTGTATATTAATAACACTATTTAATGTATAATAATAACACATATTACTGTATGTTAATAACAGTATTACTGTACAGTAATAACACATTATTATTGTATAGTAATAACAGTATTACTGAATAGTAATAACACATTATTACTGTATACTAATAACACATTATTACTGTATGTTAATAACAGTGCTACTGTATACTAATAACATTATTACTGTTTATAATGTATATAATTAACATTAATAATGTTATTA
>CM056567.1:395673-430673 GCA_029721515.1 Synanceia verrucosa | reverse complement strand
TAGCTCCTGGTAACAGCAGCTAGCTGCTGGTAACAGCAGGGTGAAGTCATGAACTATTTCTCTGACTGGGTTACTTTAAGCTGCTCGATGTTCTTTGAGCCACTGTAAAAAAAGAGAAGCACAAAATAGTCAGGTAAGATGGCTGAGAGTTATACCATGAATTATCACATTGTTGTTGTTTTATATCTGTGCAGGTGAACAAACTGATGAATGTTTTAGTGAGAGCCCAGTTTCTCAGAACATCTTTGTTTCCTGCTTCCTGTTTCCTGCAGACGTCCAGCAGCTGCTGGTGGTTAAAGAAGAGCAGCAGGACTGGAGCTCCAGGGTGGACCAGGAGGACCCAGAGCCCCCCCACATTAAAGAGGAACAGGAGGAGCTCTGGAGCAGTCAGGAGGGAGAGCAGCTTGAAGGGCTGGAGGAGGCTGATATCACCACTGTCCCTGTGAAGAGTGAAGAAGATGAAGAGAAACCTCAGTCCTCACAGCTTCATCAGAGACACACTGAACACATGGAGACACAAGCTGCTGGAGAGGACTGTGGACGACCAGGACCTGATCCTGATGATAAGACTGAAGTCTCCTCTGAGACTGACGTCAGTGATGATGGATGGACCAGAGCCCCTCAGTCAGATATAAACTCTAGAGAGAGAAATGATGACAGTAATGGAGAGAAGGCGTCATTCAGCTGCTCTGAGTGTGGAAAAGCTTTTTGCCACAAGACTAACCTGAAGAGACACCTGAGGTGTCACTCAGGAGAGAAACCCTTCAGCTGCTCCTTCTGCAGTAAACGCTTCAACCGGAGGGAACACCTGATCACTCACCTGAGGTGTCACTCTGGAGAGAAACCTTTCCGCTGCTTTATCTGTGACACCAGTTTCAGTCACAACTGGTCGCTGGAGAAACACATGAGAGTGCACAGCGGGGAGAAACCCTTCAGCTGCTCTCTGTGCAGCAGAAGCTTCCGGCAACGCTCTGATCTGGTCGCTCACTTCAGAATTCATACAGGAGAAAAACCGTTCTTCTGCTCCGTGTGCAGCTGCAGCTTCACTCAGCGTCACACACTGGTTCAGCACATGAGGGCACACACCGGGCTGAAGCCGTTCGTCTGCTCCGTCTGCAGGAAGAGCTTCTCCAGGAAGGGTCACATGACCAGACACATGGCAGCTCACACCGGCGACAAGCCTTTCAGCTGCAGCACCTGTGAGCAGAGCTTCACCTGGCAGTCACAGTTTCAAAGACACCAGTGTTGTGGCAAGAGCAGCCGAACAGCAGACGAACACAAAGCTTCTGTTCACTGATGGAAGGAAGTGTCCTTTCACAGTAAAAGGTCTCTGAGAAAGAAGTTTCTTGTCTGTTGGTCAGAATAGAAACAAGATGATGAGCAGCAAAGGTAGTCAAGTCACTGAAATAAGGAAACTTAAGTGCTTTTCTTGTCCCATCATGAGTCCATGGTTTCACCTGCTGCTGTTTTTGCACGATAGTACAGGGTGTGATACTCACTCATTATTATCTTTATTACTGTCACATGCTGTTCTCTGACAAACTGTACTGTGACTATTTATGACAAATTAAACTCTGTGTTCATCTATCGTACATTATGGAAGCTGTGAGGATGTGCTCATCATTACGTCATTCTCTGAAAAAGATTCATAAGAGAAATAAAACCTGAAAGAACCATAGCAGAGTACGAGGAGGAACTTTCTAGATCAAGAGAGGAGAACGAGCGACAGCGGAAGATCCCGGACGCTGTTCTCAGACCAGAGCTTCAGTTATTTAGCCAGCTGTTGGTTAGCTAACTAAATGGTCTCAGGTCCAGGACCGAAAAGGTCTTGGTTTCTGGTTCTTATTCGTAGGAGTATTACAACATTGTAGAAGTGCTGTTTTCCTGAAGTAAAAGTATAATACTTGAAGTACAAAAGTAAAAGCACTCACTCATTCCACACTTAACATTTTAACTGAAATTGATTTAATATTAATCACTGAGCTCTTTAGCTGTATGATTCTGACGATAATTCATAATATTAGAAAAGTTTCATTTAAACGTGGAGTTTAATGTCTGTGTTTCACTTCCTGTGTGATGAGCAACAGAAAAATACTAACAGTGAAAAATGTAGTTTCCCCACTGAAGGATTAATAAAGGAATTCTTCTTCTTGACTGGATTTAGTCTCATCACTGGTTGTTGATCTGTGGCAGCACGGTGGTGTAGTGGTTAGCACTGTCGCCTCACAGTAAGAAGGTAATGGGTTCGATTCCCGGTCTTTCTGTGTGGAGTTTGCATGTTCTCCTCATGTCTGTGTGGGTTCTCTCTGGTACTCCGGCTTCCTCCCACCATCCAAAAACATGCATGGGGATTAGGTTAACTGGTTAATTTAAATTGACCGTAGGTGTGAATGTGAGTGTGAGTGGTTGTCTGTCTCTATGTGTCCTGTGATGAACTGGACACTTGTCCAGGGTGTACCCTGTCTTTCACCCTAAGACAGCTGGGATAGACTCCAGCCCCCCTGACCCTATGAGAGGATAAGAGGGAGATCTGCCAGAAGGTGAGGCTCTCGCCCTCTTCTTTGATTCCTCCTCATATCTTGGCCAGAGGTTGGATTGGACCACTTCCTGGATCTCACTCAGAGTCGTGTCTTTCAGTTTGACTTCCTCACTCTCCTCTGTTCCAGCAGGAGACCAGCTCTGTTGTCTTCATCATAGACCTGTCTGGCCAGGAACTGAGCTCGCTGAACTGCTCCTGTGCTTCAAGTTTGACCATGCTACCTGCAGCTCTGCTCAGGTAACTTAACTTGCATATTAATCACCAACACAATCGAAAACCTTTGACCTTTGAAAGAAGGAAAAGTAAACTCTTTCACACTCAGGGTAGTTTTTCCTACCAGTAGTGTCTTCTGGTTGATCCTGTCCTGTCGTCCTCCAGCTCCTCTTCAGGAAAACTGTCATCTCTGTTGTAAAGAAATCTGTTCAGAAATAAAGAAAAAACTGAAAGTGCTTTAAATAAAATGAAATAGAAATAAAAAAAAACAACCAAGTCTTTAATCTGTTATTTTCAGAAAATAACATGACTACAAGAAAAAAAACAGCACACTATAAAAACAACACTTCCAAAGCAAATAAAGATGGATAGTAGTACAAAATAAGGCAATGAGTCATTTAATGAACATTCAACAATCATTAACGTGTCATGACCATCAGCCATGAAGTCGACATGAACCAACAGCAACAAGATTGATCCTCCACAATCAGGTTTATTCATATCATCCAAATAACCAAGTGAGATGCTGATTACTTCAAATAAATCTTTTTATGCCACATAGAACATAAAACTCCTGTTGAGCCTTTCCGGAGATATTATTCACAAAATAATTAACTGTGGATTTTCATGTGGGTCTGTAAGTGTCCATTCTGTGTGAAGGATTTCTGACAAACTGAGCAGCTGAACGGTTTCTCTCCTGTGTGGATCCTCATGTGTTTCTTCAAAGCTCCACTCCGGGTAAAAGATTTCTCGCAGAAGGAGCAGCTGAAGGGTTTCTCTCCTGTGTGAGACCTCAGGTGCCTCATCAGATTTCTCTTGAAGCCAAATCGTTTCCCACATTCAGAGCAGTGAAATGGTTTCTCTCCAGCACCACATCTGGAGTCACTGACAGGAAGTCCTTCATTATTCAGAGGGTTTGAACCTGACTGAAGCTCTCTGGTCTCTTTCCAGTCATCACTGTCATCAGTCTCAAGGTCAGAAGAGTATCCAGGCTCCTCATCAATATCTGGTGCTGTTCTTGGTCCAAGTTCTGGTCCTCCACAGTCCTCTCCAGCAGCCTCTGGTTTTAGCTGTTCAGTGTGTCTCTGATGACTCTGCAAGGATTGAAGATCAACACATTTGTGTCTTTTGATCTGTCGCCTCCAGGTAAACGTCCTGTTACAGATGCTGCAGCTGAAGGGTTTCTCTCCTGAGTGGACAGCCATGTGGTGCAGCAGATGAGCCTTCTGTATGAACCTCTTCCCACACACTGAACAGCAGAATGGTTTGTCTCCTGTGTGGATTCTCATGTGTAATTGTAAATGTCCACTCTGTATGAAAACTTTGTCACAAACTGAGCAGCTGAATGGTTTCTCTCCTCTATGGGACTTCAGGTGTCTCTTCACACATGTCTGAGAGCCAAATCCTTTCCCACACTCAGAGCAGCTGAATGGTTTCTCTCTGCTGTGCGTCCTCAAGTGAACTTTCAGGTGGCCACTTTCAGTGAAGCGGCTGCCGCACACAGAGCAGCTGAAGGGTTTCTCTCCGGTGTGAATCCTCATGTGTTTATGTAACGATCCACAGAACGAGAAATACTTCAGACACACCGAACAGCCGTACGGTTTCTCTCCTGTGTGAATCCTCATGTGTTCCTGCAGACTTATCTTGCGCCGAAATCTTTTTGCACACTCTGAGCAGCTGAACGGTCTCTCTGTGACATCACTTCCTGCATCCACTTGGAGGAGGTCATCAGGTTTCAGAGCTTCTGGCCTCTCCTCCTCCTCCTGGACTTTAGAGGAGTCTGAAGCGCCTCGCTTCTCTTCAGCTGAACCACCAACACACTGAGGCTTCAGGTTGTAAGGCCACGCAAATCTTTTGCCACAAACACAGTAAAGGAATCGTTTCTCCTCCATGTGGCCGCTCAGCTGGTCTGTCAAGAAACCTTTTGGTGTAAATCCTTTCTCACAAAATGAGCAGCTGAAGGATTTCTCTCCTGAGTGAGTTCTCAGGTGGGTCTCCAGGAATCTGTTCCTGGTAAAATTCTTCCCACAAATGGAGCAACTGAACAGTTTCTCAGGAGAATTAAACCTGGAATCACAGACAGGAAGCTCACTATTACTGTCTTGAGAGTTTAAACCTGACTGAGGTTCCCTGGTCTCCTCCCAACCATCATAACTGACTTTAACCTCAGCAACAGAGACGAGTCCAGGTCCTGGCCCAGGTCCTGGTCCAGGTCGTCCACAGTCCTCTCCAGCAGCTTGTGTCTCCATGTGTTCAGTGTGTCTCTGATGAAGCTGTGAGGACTGAGGTTTCTCTTCATCTTCTTCACTCTTCACAGGGACAGTGGTGATATCAGCCTCCTCCAGCCCTTCAAGCTGCTCTCCCTCCTGACTGCTCCAGAGCTCCTCCTGTTCCTCTTTAATGTGGGGGGGCTCTGGGTCCTCCTGGTCCACCCTGGAGCTCCAGTCCTGCTGCTCAGAGGGAAGCTCTTCTTTAACCACCAGCAGCTGCTGGACGTCTGCAGGAAACAGGAAACAGATTGAATGTTTCTGCTGCTGAGGTGGAGCTCAGGAAAGCATTCAGTCTCAAACTTCATCATTTAACCTAAAACTTACCATGAAACAGCAGAGCACCAGGCTAGCATTACTATTCTTGAAGCTACAGCCTATCACAAATCGAAATATATTACTGAAGCTAATGAGAATATAATTCTGTAATATATAATTCTATAATTCTGTGATCTGTTACCCCGTTAGCATTAAACTGGTGTATTTAGTAAGCCGGCTGTTAGCTATCTGTTTGTCACCCAGCTGTTGGTAAGCTAACTCGTAGCTGGCCAGCTGTTAGCTAGCTGTTAGTTAGCTATCTATTAGTCACCCAGCTGTTAGGTAGCTGTTAGCTAGCTGTTAGTTAGCTATCTGTTAGTCACTCAGCTGTTAGCTAGCTGTTAGTCACTCAGCTGTTAGCTAGCTGTTAGTTAGCTATCTGTCAGTCACCCAGCTGATAGTTAGCCAGCTGTTAGCTAGCTGTTAGTTAGCTATCTGTCAGTCACCCAGCTGATAGTTAGCCAGCTGTTAGCTAGCTGTTAGTTAGCTATCTGTCAGTCACCCAGCTGATAGTTAGCCAGCTGTTAGCTAGCTGTTAGTTAGCTATCTGTTAGTCACTCAGCTGTTAGTTAGCCAGCTGTTAGTTAGCTGTTAGTCAGCTGATGGTAAACTGTTAGTTAGCCAGCTGTTAGCTAGCTGTTAGTTAGCTATCTGTTAGTCACTCAGCTGTTAGCTAGCTGTTAGTTAGCTATCTGTTAGTCACTCAGCTGTTAGCTAGCTGTTAGTTAGCTATCTGTTAGTCACTCAGCTGTTAGTTAGCCAGCTGTTAGTTAGCTGTTAGTCAGCTGATGGTAAACTGTTAGTTAGCCAGCTGTTAGCTAGCTGTTAGTTAGCTATCTGTTAGTCACTCAGCTGTTAGCTAGCTGTTAGTTAGCTATCTGTTAGTCACTCAGCTGTTAGCTAGCTGTTAGTTAGCTATCTGTTAGTCACTCAGCTGTTAGCTAGCTGTTAGTTAGCTATCTGTTAGTCACTCAGCTGTTAGTTAGCCAGCTGTTAGCTAGCTGTTAGTCAGCTGATGGTAAACTGTTAGTTAGCCAGCTGTTAGCTAGCTGTTAGTTAGCTATCTGTCAGTCACCCAGCTGTTAGTTATCCAGCTGTTAGCTAGCTTTTAGTTAGCTATCTGTTAGTCACTCAGCTGTTAGCTAGCTGTTATTTAGCTATCTGTCAGTCACCCAGCTGTTAGTTAGCCCACTGTTGGTTAGCTAACTAACGGGTCTCGGGTCCAGGACTTAAGGGTCCAGAAGTAAAGGGTTTTAGTTTGTGGTTCTGACTGACTGTAACAGCTGACTCTCATCTGATTTTAATGACGGCTCCCATGAAGCTTTGCTCTGGGATTCATGGGACTCTTTGTTGTTGATTTAAATCCTTTTATTTTCTTACTTCCTGCAGACTTCAGAGTTTCAGACTCAGAACACTGGTGGCTAAAGCTAGCAAGCTTAGCTTGAGTTAGCCACCATTAGCTATCGTTAGCAGTGCCTCCGGCAGTGTCCTCTGGACTGACCCGCTCTGTGCAGCTTCACTTCGGGCTTCAGCACGGCATCGAGCAGCCTCCTCTGGCGGCAGATCTCCCGTTCTGACCGCTCAGCTCTGTCTTCGTACCCCGCCACGGTTTCCTCAAACAGACCGACAATCTCCTCCGCAGCCGCCGTTAGTCGCTCGGTGAGCAGCGCTCTCAGCGCCGGGATTTCAGCCGCTTCTTCTCCTTTTTCCACCCGCAGCAGAACTTCTTCGGCGGCGGCGCTGATCCGCTCGTGTACCGACACCCGCAGCAGCTGCACGGCGCACATTTTGCCCCTTTTCTGCGGACAAAGAGAGCCAGCGGAGCCGCTGACACACACACGGAGTTCCGCGTCAACGACGGTTCGTTCTGAGGAGTGCGAAGCTGTTCGCGGAGGCGAACCCTGCTGGACTGGAAGGCGAACAGCAACAAATACTCTGGTACTGAAGTACAGTGGTAGTAGTAGCAGTAGTTGAGGTATAGTAGTAGTAGTAGAAGGAGGAGTAGTACAACATTGTAGAAATCCTGTTTTACTAAAGCGAAAGCATAAAAGTATCAAAAAATACTTGAAGTACAAGAGTAAAAGTACTCATTCCACACCTCAAAACTTCATTTTAACTGAAGTAAATGTACTTGAATACTTTGTTTTTTTCTATTGATTCTATTTTGAATTGATTTAATATTAATCACTGAACTCTTTAGCTGTATGATTCTGATAATTTACAATATCATAAAAGTTCCATTTAAACGCAGAGTTTAAGTCATTAAAGATAGAGAGCAGTAATGTCTGTAGACAGTAAAATAATAAAGTCTAAATACATAAATCAGATATATATATATATATATATATATATATATATATATATATATATATATGAGAGTCTTCCATCTTAAATAGTCATGTTTTTTAATTATAGTTTTTTTAAACATAATTTTGTTTAAATTAATAAACTAGGCTCATTACCCATGAGCCTCTGGACTTTAACAACCTAAAGCTAATTTCCTGAAGTACAGACATGCATCTTTATAGTATAGATATTTAACTAATCTGATTAATAATAATATCATTGTTAATATTAGCATTTGTAGTAAATATTATATCTATCATACTTAAGTCTTTCAGTGTCATTGATGTAATACAACGTCACCGTGGTTTTTCTGCAGTGGGTCGCTGATCACGCTCCTGCAGTCTGTGAGTAATGCTGGGGCTTCTGGGAGATGTAGTCAGAGCATAAAGAGACGGTATACACCACAGAGATCAAAACAGGAAGTGGAGACGATCGAGAGTAGAGAGCAAAACAAACAGAATGTGGAGAAAAAGTGGTGATTTTGGTGAAAGTGTCCTCTACTCTACCTCTGATAAAACAAGAATGGAACAAGGTAAAAACAAACATTTTTTTTCATGATGAAATAGAGAGTCTCTTCTTTCATTTGAGCTATTCAGTGTTTTCAGAGACATAGTACTAAATATTCTGTGGGTCTAAAAATATGACTGAAAATGGACAAAAACACTGGAACAAGACACTTTGTGTTTTATAAAAGGACTGACACTCAAAGAGTTAATAATATCACCAGTAATAATAATAGTATTATATCATTTAATATTTGCCTGACTAACATTTACTATATTACTAACAATGATAACGGCTATTATATACACATTATCTTTATATTATCAGTTATTACAATATAAATAACAATAAAAGCAATAATAATAAATAACAGATAACTGTAACTTTTATAGTATGCATTGCATAACATTATTTTATAGTGACAAGGTATTGATCATATTGTCTACTAGACTGTTAATAACAACATTAAGTTCCATTGAAATAGTTAATATCAGTCTTAAGGGTATTTAATATACCACTAGTATTAATAATAACAGTGTTTGAGTAGAGAGGCTGACAGAAGACACTGAAACACTGGAAATGTATTTATTTATTTATTCTTTTATTGGCTTATTTATTTGTGGTGTTGTTTGTTTGACACACTGGACCTGCTGGCTAATCGTAGTTTCCTGCTTCCTGACACATCAAATTCAGGGGACAAAAAAAATCACACATCCAGTGCTCATATTTAAAAAAAGTTTCATACTTCACCTGATTCCACATGTTGTTATTCAGCGCTACATAAAGATCAATAAATAAAGAAATGTCAGCTGACCATGTTCTCTCTGCTCATTGTTTAGATTAAAGTACAAATATGAAATCCTCAATTGCAAATCCACTTCCCACAATGCAAAGCTCCTCTGGCTACAGGAGCCTGTTGAGCTCAATCCTCAGATCTGGTTCTGATCACCTTCAGAACCTGACCAGATCTGACCTCTGAATCTGAAGGGTCTTGGTAGATCTTGGGATCAGGTTCAGACCTTGTTGCTGATGATGACCTGAGAAGAAAACCAGTCCCCCCAAAGGGGGTTCCGACAGGCGAACCATCAGGTAGTGTTCAGAGGTTCCACTTCCTGTTGTTCTTTGGCTGGATGTGCGGCTGCGTGCAGCTTCATGTGTCTCTTTAAGTGTCCCGTCACAGTGAAGCGCTTCTCGCAGACGGAGCAGCTGAAGGGTTTCTCTCCGGTGTGGACTCTCATGTGAATCTTCAGGCTGCCTTTCTGGGCACAACTTTTCCCGCACACGTTGCAGCTGAATGGTTTCTCTCCGGTGTGGACCCTCATGTGTTTGGTCAGGTCTCCTTTCTCAGCACAACACTTCCCACAGAAGGGACAGCTGAAGGGTTTCTCTCCCGTGTGGACTCTCATGTGTTTCTTCAGGTCTGTTTTCTGAGCGCAGCCTTTCCCGCAGATGGAGCAGCTAAATGGTTTCTCTCCTGTGTGGTATTTCATGTGTCTGTTGAGGTGTTCTTTAACATGGAAGCTCTTGGTGCACACGGAGCAGGTAAAGGGTTTCTCTCCGGTGTGGATCCTCATGTGTCGGGTCATGTTTCCTCTCCCGCTGAAGTTCTTCCCACAGAACAAGCAGCTGTAGGGCTGTTCTCCAGTGTGACACCTCATATGAGCCGTTAACGAGCCGCTGTCCTTGAACGATTTATCACAACCTGTGCAGGGAAACGGCCTCTCACCTGTGTGGTCTCTGATGTGTCTGTTCAAGTTACCCTTCAAGCTGAACCTTTTCCCGCAGTAGGAGCAAGGGAACGGCCTCTCCTTGGCTGAAGAGCCAGCAGCCTCTGAGCCTTCGCTGCATTTCTGTGCCTCAACACCCGACTGAGCTTCATTTGATTGTGACCAGTCACTGTCATCGGTTTCAGAAGACTCCAGGGAATTGTCCTCGTTAACTGATTCTAAATCTGGTCCAGGTTCTCGTCCAGGTCCAGTTCCAGGTCCTGGTCGTCCACAGTCCTCTCCAGCAGCTTGTGTCTCCATGTGTTCAGTGTGTCTCTGATGAAGCTGTGAGGACTGAGGTTTCTCTTCATCTTCTTCACTCTTCACAGGGACAGTGGTGATATCAGCCTCCTCCAGCCCTTCAAGCTGCTCTCCCTCCTGACTGCTCCAGAGCTCCTCCTGTTCCTCTTTAATGTGGGGGGGCTCTGGGTCCTCCTGGTCCACACTGGAGCTCCAGTCCTGCTGCTCAGAGGGAAGCTCTTCTTTAACCACCAGCAGCTGCTGGACGTCTGCAGGAAACAGGAAACAGATTGAATGTTTCTGCTGCTGAGGTGGAGCTCAGGAAAGCATTCAGTCTCAAACTTCATCATTTAACCTAAAACTTACCATGAAACAGCAGAGCACCAGGCTAGCATTACTATTCTTGAAGCTACAGCCTATCACAAATCGAAATATATTACTGAAGCTAATGAGAATATAATTCTGTAATATATAATTCTGTGATCTGTTACCACGTTAGCATTAAACTGGTGTATTTGGTAAGCTAGCTGTTAGCTATCTATTAGTCACCCAGCTGTTCGTTAGCTAGCTGTTAGTTAGCTATCTGTCAGTCACCCAGCAGTTAGCCAGCTGTTAGCTAGCTGTTAGTTAGCTGTTAGTCACCCAGCTGTTGGTAAGCTAACTGGTAGTTGGCCAGCTGTTAGCAGCTGTTAGTTAGCTATCTGTTAGTGACCCAGCTGTTAGTCAGCTGATGGTAAACTGTTAGTTAGCCAGCTGTTAGCTAGCTGTTAGTTAGCTATCTGTCAGTCACCCAGCTGTTAGTTAGCCAGCTGTTAGCTAGCTGTTAGTCAGCTATCTGTTAGTCACTCAGCTGTTAGCTAGCTGTTAGTTAGCTGTTAGTCACCCAGCTGTTGGTAAACTGTTAGTTAACCAGCTGTTAACTAGCTGTTAGTTAGCTATCTGTCAGTCACCCAGCTGTTAGTTAGCCAGCTGTTAGCTAGCTGTTAGTCAGCTGATGGTAAACCGTTAGTTAGCCAGCTGTTAGCTAGCTGTTAGTTAGCTATCTGTCAGTCACCCAGCTGTTAGTTAGCCAGCTGTTAGCTAGCTTTTAGTTAGCTATCTGTTAGTCACTCAGCTGTTAGCTAGCTGTTATTTAGCTATCTGTCAGTCACCCAGCTGTTAGTTAGCCCACTGTTGGTTAGCTAACTAACGGGTCTCGGGTCCAGGACTTAAGGGTCCAGAAGTAAAGGGTTTTAGTTTGTGGTTCTGACTGACTGTAACAGCTGACTCTCATCTGATTTTAATGACGGCTCCCATGAAGCTTTGCTCTGGGATTCATGGGACTCTTTGTTGTTGATTTAAATCCTTTTATTTTCTTACTTCCTGCAGACTTCAGAGTTTCAGACTCAGAACACTGGTGGCTAAAGCTAGCAAGCTTAGCTTGAGTTAGCCACCATTAGCTATCGTTAGCAGTGCCTCCGGCAGTGTCCTCTGGACTGACCCGCTCTGTGCAGCTTCACTTCGGGCTTCAGCACGGCATCGAGCAGCCTCCTCTGGCGGCAGATCTCCCGTTCTGACCGCTCAGCTCTGTCTTCGTACCCCGCCACGGTTTCCTCAAACAGACCGACAATCTCCTCCGCAGCCGCCGTTAGTCGCTCGGTGAGCAGCGCTCTCAGCGCCGGGATTTCAGCCGCTTCTTCTCCTTTTTCCACCCGCAGCAGAACTTCTTCGGCGGCGGCGCTGATCCGCTCGTGTACCGACACCCGCAGCAGCTGCACGGCGCACATTTTGCCCCTTTTCTGCGGACAAAGAGAGCCAGCGGAGCCGCTGACACACACACGGAGTTCCGCGTCAACGACGGTTCGTTCTGAGGAGAGCGAAGCTGTTCGCGGAGGCGAACAGCGAACCCTGCTGGACTGGAAGGCGAACAGCAACAAATACTCTGGTACTGAAGTACAGTGGTAGTAGTAGCAGTAGTTGAGGTATAGTAGTAGTAGTAGTAGTACTACTAGTAGTTGTGGTATAGTAGTAGTAGTAGTAGTAGTAGTGGTATAGTAGTAGTAGTAGTTGTAGTTGTGGTACAGTGGTATTGGTAGTACTAGTAGTAGTTGAGGTATAGTTGTAGTAGTACTAGTAGTAGTTGAGGTATAGTAGTAGTAATACTAGTAGTAGTAGCAGTAGTAGTTGTAGCGGTATAGTAGTTGTAGTGGTATAATAGTAGTTGAAGTACAGTAGTAGTAGTAGTAGTAGTGTTATTGTAATTGTAGTGGTATAGTAGTAGTTGAGGTATAGTAGTAGTAATACTAGTAGTAGTAGCAGTAGTAGTTGTAGCGGTATAGTAGTTGTAGTGGTATAATAGTAGTTGAAGTACAGTAGTAGTAGTAGTAGTAGTGTTATTGTAATTGTAGTGGTATAGTAGTAGTTGAGGTATAGTAGTAGTAGTAGTACTGGTGGTTGTAGTAGTACTAGTAGTACTTGAGGTATAGTAGTAGTAGTAGTAGTAGTAGTACTAGTAGTAGTTGTGGTATAGTAGTAGTAGTAGTAGTAGTAGTTGTGGTACAGTGGTATTGGTAGTACTAGTAGTAGTTGAGGTATAGAATTAGTAGTACTAGTAGTAGTTGAGGTATAGAATTAGTAGTACTAGTAGTAGTTGAGGTATAGTAGTAGTAGTACTAGTAGTAGTTGTGGTATAGTAGTAGTACCAGTTGTAGTTGTGGTATAGTAGTAGTACCAGTAGTAGTTGTAGCGGTATAGTAGTTGTAGTGGTATAATAGTAGTTGAGGTACAGTAGTAGTAGTAGTAGAAGTGTTATAGTAATTGTAGTGGTGTAGTAGTAGTTGAGGTGTAGTAGTAGTAGTAGTACTGGTGGTTGTAGTAGTACTAGTAGTAGTTGAGGTATAATATTAGTAGTAGTACTAGTAGTAGTTGTGGTATAGTAGTAGTAGTACTAGTGGTTGTAGTGTTATAGTAATTATAGTGGTATATTAGTAGTTGAGGTATAGTAGTAGTAGTAGCACTAGTGGTTGTAGTAGTACTAGTAGTAGTTGAGGTATCATAGTAGTAGTAGTACTAGTAGTGGTTTTGGTATAGTAGTGATAGTAGTAATGGTTGTAGTGTTATAGTAGTTATAGTGGTATAGCAGTAGTTGAGGTATAGTAGTAGTAGTGGTTGTAGTGGTATAGTAGTAGTAGTACTAGTAGTTGTAGTGGTATAGTAGTAGTAGTACTCGTGGTTGTAGTGGTATAGTAGTTGTAGTGGTATAGTAGTAGTAGTACTAGTGGTTGTAGTGGTATAGTAGTTGTAGTGGTTGTAGTGGTATAGTAGTTGTAGTGGTATAGTAGTAGTAGTAGTACTAGTGGTTGTAGTGGTATAGTAGTAGTAGTACTCGTGGTTGTAGTGGTATAGTAGTTGTAGTGGTATAGTAGTAGTAGTACTAGTGGTTGTAGTGGTATAGTAGTTGTAGTGGTTGTAGTGGTATAGTAGTTGTAGTGGTATAGTAGTAGTAGTAGTACTAGTGGTTGTAGTGGTATAGTAGTTGTAGTGGTTGTAGTGGTATAGTAGTTGTAGTGGTATAGTAGTAGTAGTAGTACTAGTTGTTGTAGTGGTATAGTAGTTGTAGTGGTATAGTAGTAGTAGTAGTACTAGTGGTTGTAGTGGTATAGTAGTTGTAGTGGTTGTAGTGGTATAGTAGTTGTAGTGGTATAGTAGTAGTAGTAGTACTAGTTGTTGTAGTGGTATAGTAGTTGTAGTGGTATAGTAGTAATAGTACTATTGGTTGTAGTGGTATAGTAGTTGTAGTGGTATAGTAGTAGTAGTACTAGTGGTTGTAGTGGTATAGTAGTTGTAGTGGTATAGAGGTAGTAGTACTAGTAGTTGTAGTGGTATAGTTGTAGTAGTTCTAGTGGTTGTAGTGGTATAGTAGTTGTAGTGGTATAGTAGTAGTAGTAGTAGTCGTAGTGGTATAGTAGTAGTCGTGGTCATAGTGGTATAATAGTAGTAGTAGTAGTGGTGTAGTAGTAGTAGTAGTAGTAGTGGTATAGTAGTAGTTGTTGTAGTGGTATAGTAGTAGTAGTAGTAGTAGTTGTAGTGGTATAGTAGTAGTAGTAGTAGTAGTAGTAGTAGTAGTGGTATAGTAGTAGTAGTAGTAGTGGTATAGTAGTAGTAGTAGTAGTAGTGGTATAGTAGTAGTTGTTGTAGTGGTATAGTAGTAGTAGTAGTAGTAGTTGTAGTGGTATAGTAGTAGTAGTAGTAGTAGTAGTGGTATAGTAGTAGTAGTAGTTGTAGTGGTATAGTTGTAGTGGTAGTAGTGGTATAGTAGTAGTAGTAGTAGTACTAGTGGTATAGTAGTAGTTGTTGTAGTGGTATAGTAGTAGTAGTAGTTGTAGTGGAATAGTAGTAGTGGTATAGTAGTAGTAGTAGTAGTAGTACTAGTGGTATAGTAGTAGTTGTTGTAGTGGTATAGTAGTAGTAGTAGTAGTAGTAGTAGTTGTAGTGGAATAGTAGTAGTAGTATAGTAGTAGTAGTAGTACTAGTGGTATAGTAGTAGTTGTTGTAGTGGTATAGTAGTAGTAGTAGTAGTAGTTGTAGTGGAATAGTAGTAGTGGTATAGTAGTAGTAGTAGTAGTTGTTGTAGTGGTATAGTAGTAGTAGTAGTAGTGGTATAGTAGTAGTTGTTGTAGTGGTATAGTAGTAGTAGTAGTACTAGTAGTTGTAGTGGTATAGTAGTAGTAGTACTCGTGGTTGTGGTGGTATAGTAGTTGTAGTGGTATAGTAGTAGTAGTAGTAGTAGTAGTTGTTGTAGTGGTATAGTAGTTGTAGTGGTATAGTAGTATTAGTACTAGTGGTTGTAGTGGTATAGTAGTTGTAGTGGTATAGTAGTAGTAGTACTAGTTGTTGTAGTGGTATAGTAGTTGTAGTGGTATAGTAGTAGTAGTATTAGTAGTTGTAGTGGTATAGTTGTAGTAGTACTAGTGGTTGTAGTGGTATAGTTGTAGTGGTAGTAGTAGTTGTAGTGGAATAGTAGTAGTGGTATAGTAGTAGTAGTAGTAGTAGTAGTGGTATAGTAGTAGTTGTTGTAGTGGTATAGTAGTAGTAGTAGTAGTGGTATAGTAGTAGTTGTTGTAGTGGTATAGTAGTAGTTGTTGTAGTGGTATAGTAGTAGTTGTTGTAGTGGTATAGTAGTAGTTGTAGTAGTATAGTAGTAGTGGTATAGTAGTAGTTGTTGTAGTGGTATAGTAGTAGTAGTAGTAGTAGTTGTAGTGGAATAGTAGTAGTGGTATAGTAGTAGTAGTAGTAGTAGTGGTATAGTAGTAGTTGTTGTAGTGGTATAGTAGTAGTAGTAGTAGTGGTATAGTAGTAGTAGTAGTAGTGGTATAGTAGTAGTTGTTGTAGTGGTGTAGTAGTAGTTGTAGTAGTATAGTAGTAGTGGTATAGTAGTAGTTGTTGTAGTGGTATAGTAGTAGTAGTTGTTGTAGTGGTATAGTAGTAGTTGTTGTAGTGGTATAGTAGTAGTTGTTGTAGTGGTATAGTAGTAGTTGTAGTAGTATAGTAGTAGTGGTATAGTAGTAGTTGTTGTAGTGGTATAGTAGTAGTTGTTGTAGTGGTATAGTAGTAGTAGTAGTAGTGGTATAGTAGTAGTTGTTGTAGTGGTATAGTAGTAGTTGTTGTAGTGGTATAGTAGTAGTTGTAGTAGTATAGTAGTAGTGGTATAGTAGTAGTTGTTGTAGTGGTATAGTAGTAGTTGTAGTAGTATAGTAGTAGTGGTATAGTAGTAGTTGTTGTTGTAGTGGTATAGTAGTAGTAGTAGTAGTAGTTGTAGTGGAATAGTAGTAGTGGTATAGTAGTAGTAGTAGTAGTAGTGGTATAGTAGTAGTTGTTGTAGTGGTATAGTAGTAGTAGTAGTAGTGGTATAGTAGTAGTAGTAGTAGTAGTGGTATAGTAGTAGTTGTTGTAGTGGTATAGTAGTAGTAGTAGTAGTAGTTGTAGTGGAATAGTAGTAGTGGTATAGTAGTAGTAGTAGTAGTAGTGGTATAGTAGTAGTTGTTGTAGTGGTATAGTAGTAGTAGTAGTAGTGGTATAGTAGTAGTAGTAGTAGTGGTATAGTAGTAGTTGTTGTAGTGGTATAGTAGTAGTTGTTGTAGTGGTATAGTAGTAGTGGTATAGTAGTAGTTGTTGTAGTGGTATAGTAGTAGTAGTAGTAGTAGTAGTTGTAGTGGTAGTAGGTCGTGTCAGATTGGCGTAGTCAGTAAAGTGAATGATAGATTATTATTATTTATACTGAAGGTAAAATGAAGAATTATTTGTTTCTGAAAGAAAAAAAAACAAATCAGATTTTCTTTATTATCACTAGTATGAACTTTCTTCTTTTTATTTGTTTTTTTTTTCTGTATTAAATGTTGATTTGTATAAAACCTCAAAGCCAGAAACAAAAAAAGAGTTTAAAAATCAAATATAACTTTTCTGTGACTAAACAATTCATTTCTCAGGACCCAGATCAAGAAAGCTGAACCTGAACCAGAACACGACCCAGAAGCCAGAAAGCAGAACCAGGGTCTACACTGAAGCTGTTTCAGACACGAATGGTTTGTATGTGAACATTTAATGTAACATTTAAGAGTTTTCTCTCAGTGAAGGAGGAATAAATTCATATTCAGGTGATGAGATTATTGTTCAGCATGAAAACGAGGGCTGTTTTTCATTTTGTGTCTCTTTACTGACGCTGAATTTTCTTTCCTTTGACTGCAGCTCTGAGTGTCTGTCGTCACATTTTATTACAGTTTCACCCTATAAAACAGCACAGATATGATTCTGTGTTATTGTGATCATATGACGATGTCATTTATGCTGCTGTCAGATGCCTCAGAAGCACAAAAAGCAGTGAAACTATTGTTTATGAAAAGCTCAACATCAACAAATATGAAAACGTGGATTTTGGAAAATGATCACATCCATCTGTTTTGGGAGGTCTTATTAATAATAATAATTCAGATGTCAAAGTTATGAATGCAGTTTGAAGCTGTGAGTGAAATGTGACCACTGATTATCTTCAGATAACAGCTGGTTTCCGTCGTTCAGAGGATCGTTGTCTCTTCTTTGTCTTCTGGACCAAAGAACTAAACTAAAAACATCTGGCAGTGAAGAGGACTGTCTACGAGCTAAAAGCAGGAGAGATCATGTGGTCACACATCTGGCAGCAGCTGGATGGTGTCACAGCTGGATGAAGTCAGTCTGAACTCCTTCCTGTCGTCTCAGCTCCTTGGCGGCTTGTTCTCCGGCGTGGACCTTCATGTGCGAGTCCACTGAGCGTTTCTCCTGGTAGCTCTTCCCACAGACGGGGCAGCTGTAGGGTTTTTCCCCCGTGTGCGTCAGCATGTGTCTTTTCAGGTCGATCTTCTGGACGAAGCCTTTGCTGCACAGCTGGCAGCTGAACGGCTTCTCCTTCTTGTGGAACCTCTCGTGGGTCTCCAGTGAGATCTTCTGGCGAAACGTTTTCCCACAGAGGCTGCAGATGAACGGCTTCTCACCTGTGTGGATCCTCATGTGGGAGTCTAAGTTGCCAATCTGCCGGAAGTTCTTCCCACAAACCTTGCAGGTGTACGGTTTCTCCCCCGTGTGGATCCTCTTGTGCACGTCCAGATGTTGGCTCATGGTGAACGTCTTGCTGCAGATGTCACAGGAGTAAATCCTGGGCTTCCCTCCCATGTGGTTCTTGATGTGTCGCTTCAGGACGGTGTTTTCGATGAAGGTCTTACCACAGAACTCACAGATGTACGGCCTCTCTCCAGCATGCAGCTTCATGTGTCTCTCCAGAGAGCCCTTCCGGGGGAAGTCCTTGCCACAGTCTTTGCAGCTGAAGGGTTTCTGGCCCGTGTGCATCCTCATGTGGATCTCCATGTCCCTGAAACTGATGCCGCAGATGTCGCAGATCCTGCTGGTTTCCCGGTGGCTCTGGATGTGAAGCTGCAGACCCTCTGAGGACTCCAGCTGCTCTCCACAGACGCCACAGCAGCATTCTGGGTCGTTTATGTGCGTGTCTGCGTGTCGCACAAAGTTACCTTTATTGTGAAAGGCGCTGCCGCAGACCCTGCAGCAGTGAGAGGGAGTCAGGCTCGTTTTCTGGCTTCTGCTCCTGGCGGCCGGTGCATCGTCAGACTCGTGGCTCCGGACGTGTCGCCTTAGCTCGGCGCTCTTGCTGAAGCCTTTCTCGCAGATGTTACAGCTGAACGGTGTCTGTCCGTCGTGGGTCTTCATGTGCCGCTCCAGGGAGCCGGTGTGGCTGAACTCTTTGTGGCAGACGGTGCACCTGAACGGTTTCTCCGCTGTGTGGATCCTCAGGTGTGTCACCATGTTGCCCTTCTGGTTGAAGCCTTTGCCGCAGACGTGGCAGCAGAAGGGTTTCTCTCCAGTGTGCAGCCTCAGGTGTGTCTCTTGTGCGCGGATCGATGGGAACTTCTTGCCACAGACGCCGCAGGTCCTGCTGCTGTCGCGGTGCGTCTGCAGGTGCAGCCGCAGACCGGCGCTTGACTCCAAAGTCTCACCGCATAGACCACAAAGACTCTCGGCCTCCTTCAGGTGTTTGTCTATGTGCTTCATCAAAAGGCCTTTCCTGATAAAAGACTTCCTGCACACTCTGCAGCAGTGAGGCGCCGCCTCTTCATCCTTGCTCTCCTCCTCTTCCTCCTTATCAGACAGACGGTCCGGAGAGGCCGATCGGTGGTCCAGGTCATCGTCTGGTCTGCAGGAAGTGCTGGCCAGAGGGTCCTTCTGCTCCAGGTCTGAGACATGAAACTCTGCAGAGAAAAACACAGAAACATTTCAATAGACAGGAGGTGGACCAGCTGACCCTGGACCAGTAACCAGTAACTAGTGACTCCTCTGTTGACTGAGGGGACTGGGGACTTCATCCAGTCCTCCCTTTGGTGTAACTCAGCTCCACTTCTGGCCCATGGATGAAGATCATGTAATACGGTTGAAAGCTCTAGAAAATCGGCAGTAACCGTCCCTGAATCCAGATCTAGTTTTCTGACATCTACCGGACACGAACCTCTCCTCTCGGTTCCAGGTCCAGCGGGCCGCTCCGGTCCTCTGTGAGCCGCTCTGGAGGCTCTAAACACGTTGAAGATGTGCTCCACCGCCGCGCTGATCCGCTCCGCCACCAGCTCCTTCAGCTGCTCCACATCCGCCTGCCGCTGCTCCTCCAGCAGCCGGTAGATCTCCTCCGCGGCCGCCGCCAGCTGCTCGTCGATCGCTGCACGCAGGTTCCGGTTGTCGGGGCTCTTTGACAGTTTTTTGGACATTTTGGCGGAATTTCACCGAACAAAGAGGAGGATGTAAACAAAGCAGCGGCACTTCCGGTAACCCGTCTTTTTCTTCTTCTTCTCTGGTTACGGCAGTTGGCATCCAGCTTGATGGCGCATTGCCGCCACCTTCTACTCCGGAGTGTGGATCAGACGATAGACTTAGGTTTACAGTCTAATTCCCCTCAAAACCAAAACTAAACAAACCAAAACAAAATAAATAAATACCGGTATCCCGTCTTCTTGATAATAATGGAGCTTGACTGCCGCCTGCTGCTCCGGATCAGTCCCACATACCGACCAAATCCTAAACCTAAACCCAACCCTAACCCTTCACTGTGCTTCAACCTGAACCTTCTCTTCCTCTTTGGTGAAGATGTCGTCCTCTCCTCTCTGTCCCAAACATCTCATCACATTTTCTGCACTTTCCCCAGATTTCCCCCTGAACTTCTGCCTTGCAGACATTTATGTTTTCTTTATCTAAAGCCTTCTCTTCAACCTTTCAGAGATCCAGAGGGAGGTCCAGAGGGACATCTGGACCCGGGACATCTGGACCCGGGACATCTGGACCCGGGACATCTGGACCCGGGCCTGCTTCACACCAGGAGCAGTCCGGGGTGAGCTAACAGCTTGTGATGCTAGTGGCTAATGATGCTAATGGTTCTTGTCTTCACAATAAAAGCCCAATCTCAACCACTGAACCAGAGAATTTATTGATGACTTTAAAAATAGGGCGGCAGTAGCTCAGTCTGTAGTGACTTGGGCTGGGAATCGGAGGGTTGCATGTGTGTTTCATAACTTGTGTGTAATGTGCAACTGAAAATAAAAAATACTAACAGAGTGTAAATTGAAATTTCCCTCATTGAGGGACTAATAAAGGAATTCTTAAATATCATTTAAAGACAGATTTTTTTACATTGAATAAGACAAAAACACAGCAGGAAGAAAACGGTTTATTAACATCATAAGAGATTAATGAAGAGATGAGAGTGTGTACTGGTACTGGTACTACAGAGTGAGTACTGGTACTGCAGAATGTGTACTGGTACTGGTACTACAGAGTGTGTACTGGTACTGCAGAGTGTGTACTGGTACTGGTACTACAGAGTGTGTACTGGTACTGGTACTACAGAGTGTGTACTGGTACTACAGAGTGTGTACTGGTACTGGTACTACAGAGTGTGTACTGGTACTGCAGAATGTGTACTGGTACTGGTACTACAGAGTGTGTACTGGTACTACAGAGTGTGTACTGGTACTGGTACTGGTACTACAGAGTGAGTACTGGTACTGCAGAATGTGTACTGGTACTGGTACTGCAGAATGTGTACTGGTACTGGTACTGCAGAGTGTGTACTGGTACTGCAGAATGTGTACTGGTACTGGTACTGCAGAATGTGTACTGGTACTGGTACTGCAGAGTGTGTACTGGTACTGGTACTACAGAGTGAGTACTGGTACTGCAGAATGTGTACTGGTACTGGTACTGCAGAATGTGTACTGGTACTGGTACTGCAGAGTGTGTACTGGTACTGCAGAATGTGTACTGGTACTGGTACTACAGAGTGAGTACTGGTACTGCAGAATGTGTACTGGTACTGGTACTGCAGAATGTGTACTGGTACTGCAGAATGTGTACTGGTACTGGTACTACAGAGTGAGTACTGGTACTGCAGAATGTGTACTGGTACTGGTACTACAGAGTGAGTACTGGTACTGCAGAATGTGTACTGGTACTGGTACTACAGAGTGTGTACTGGTACTGGTACTGCAGAATGTGTACTGGTACTGGTACTACAGAGTGAGTACTGGTACTGCAGAATGTGTACTGGTACTGGTACTACAGAGTGTGTACTGGTACTGGTACTGCAGAGTGTGTACTGGTACTACAGAGTGAGTACTGGTACTGCAGAATGTGTACTGGTACTGGTACTACAGAGTGTGTACTGGTACTGGTACTACAGAGTGAGTACTGGTACTGCAGAGTGTGTACTGGTACTGGTACTGCAGAGTGAGTACTGGTACTGCAGAGTGAGTACCGGTACTGGTACTGCAGAGTGAGTACTGGTACTGCAGAGTGTGTACTGGTACTGGTACTACAGAGTGAGTACTGGTACTGCAGAGTGAGTACTGGTACTGGTACTGCAGAGTGAGTACTGGTACTGCAGAGTGTGTACTGGTACTGGTACTGCAGAGTGTGTACTGGTACTGGTACTACAGAGTGTGTACTGGTACTACAGAGTGAGTACTGGTACTGCAGGATGTGTACTGGTACTGGTACTGCAGAGTGTGTACTGGTACTGCAGAGTGAGTACTGGTACTGCAGAGTGTGTACTGGTACTGGTACTGCAGAATGTGTACTGGTACTGGTACTACAGAGTGTGTACTGGTACTACAGAGTGAGTACTGGTACTGCAGGATGTGTACTGGTACTGGTACTACAGAGTGTGTACTGGTACTGCAGAATGTGTACTGGTACTGGTACTACAGAGTGTGTACTGGTACTGCAGAATGTGTACTGGTACTGGTACTACAGAGTGAGTACTGGTACTGCAGAATGTGTACTGGTACTGGTACTACAGAGTGTGTACTGGTACTGGTACTACAGAGTGAGTACTGGTACTGCAGAATGTGTACTGGTACTGGTACTGCAGAATGTGTACTGGTACTGGTACTACAGAGTGTGTACTGGTACTACAGAGTGAGTACTGGTACTGCAGGATGTGTACTGGTACTGGTACTACAGAGTGTGTACTGGTACTGGTACTACAGAGTGACTACTGGTACTACAGAGTGTGTACTGGTACTGGTACTGCAGAGTGTGTACTGGTACTGCAGAATGTGTACTGGTACTGGTACTACAGAGTGTGTACTGGTACCGGTACTACAGAGTGAGTACTGGTACTGCAGAATGTGTACTGGTACTGGTACTACAGAGTGAGTACTGGTACTGCAGAGTGTGTACTGGTACTGGTACTACAGAGTGAGTACTGGTACTACAGAGTGTGTACTGGTACTGGTACTGCAGAGTGTGTACTGGTACTGGTACTACAGAGTGTGTACTGGTACTACAGAGTGAGTACTGGTACTGCAGAATGTGTACTGGTACTGGTATTGCAGAGTGTGTACTGGTACTGGTACTACAGAGTGTGTACTGGTACTACAGAGTGTGTACTGGTACTACAGAGTGAGTACTGTACTGTGCAGTGGTGGAGTAGAAACATGGCGTCTGTGTTCACTGAGCTCCTCGCTCTTCTTCTTTCACCTCCTTCTCCTCACAGACGTCTTTCTCCTGAAACACAAACACAGAAAGTTTGTTGCTACAGCTGAAAACACTTGGTGGAGATTTTTGATGTCTGGTCCTGGTTCTGGTTCTGGTTCTGGTCCTGGTCCTGTGTCTGGGTCTGTGACTGGTTCTGATTCAGGTCAGGTTTCTGTTTCTGTTTCTGGTTCTGGTGTGTAAGTCTGTGATCTGGTTCTGACCTTGTTAGTCTGGTCCTCCCTCTCTCTCCTCCTCCTCAGCTCTGTTTCCGTGACGACGAAGAAGTCCTTCTCGGCTCTGGCAATCAGCTGATCCGGACTCTCGTCTCCGTCCTCTCGCCCGGGATCATCCTCACGGTTCTGCTCAGACCGGCTCCTCTCCTTCAGACGGAGCTCTCTCTGCCGGGCCTCCAGAATTTTCTCTCGCTTCGTCTCTCGCTCAAACATCTGTTTCCAGGGAAATGGGATGATTCAGCGGTCTTATTTTCTGCTCAGGACTTGTTCCTGATCAGTCCCTGATGATGTCACAATCCACTGATGACATCACACTCTACTCACAGCAGCCAGCTGACTCTTCTCGTTCTTCTGGAGGGTCGACAGTCCGGAGCAGATCTCCAGCAGCGAGGCTCCACCCTGCTGGGAGCCGCACGCCACCAAGCGCCCGTTGTCGTGAAGACGGAGGCTGGACAGGGCCTCATCACACACCTGAGGGCCATGACATCACCACAACAACAACAACAACAATAACAACAAAAACCTCTTTCACTTCTGAAGCGGTCTGAAGTCTTTCTACAGTGGACAGGATGGACGCACCTTGAGACTCAGCGTGGGGTTGTTCTGTTTGAACAAGATGTCCCAGACATCCAACATGCCGTCCATTTTTACAGTGAAGAAGACAGAGGGCCGGACTGGACTCCAGCAGGCGTCCATCAGATAGGACATTTGATATCTGGCAGGAGGATGGTTTGAGTATGAACAAGCAGGATGTCCAAAAAAAGACAAGACAGGTCAGGACAATAAGATGAGGTGAGACAGTATGAGACATGAGAAGACAAGATAAAAACAAAAAGACTCGATCAAACAGAAAACTGAATGAGATGAGATGGACAGGATAAATGTGGACATACAGTACAAGACAGGACAGGAAGACCAAGTGGTAGAGGCAGACTATTTATCTTTAAATGTGTCTCGTACTTGGTCCACATGATAGACGACTCCTTGATGTCTTCAGACCAGATGCGAGCTGTCCAGTCCCCCACAGTGAGGAAGTTCTTGGGGAAGAAGGGGTTCCTCTGCAGGGCGTAGACCGGTCCATGGTGTCCCTCATATGTACAGACGATCTTCTCTGCTGGAGTCTTCGCCTTCCGGTTACAGGACACGACCACACCCTGCTCTGTCCCCACCATGAACTTAGTAGGCTGGGAGACATAGAGAGGACGGAGATTCCGAGAGACACTAAGAGACACTGAGAGACACTAACTCCACCTTTCAGCTTCCTGCTTCCAGCACCTGATGGGACAGATGGCCTTACCATGGTGGACTCAAACTCCAGAGAGAAGGCTCCTAAAGCTCGGTCCAGGTTCCCCTCCCTGCTCAGGTCCAGAACCAGACGCTCTGTTGGCTCACTCAACCTGCGGACATCCCACCAGAGAACCTGATGGAGAGAGAGAAGACTACCTGTCATCTAACTGTCCTTCAGTCCACCTTTCCATCAGTCCACCTGTCCATTACTTCACCTGTCCATCAGTGGAGGCAGAGAAGGCGTCTGTCCCAGTCTTGGACTGCAGCCAGATGATTTTGTAGACCGGGTCTCTGTGACTCTGCTCCATAGAGGAAATCTCCACTGGCTGGCTGCCTCTGCGGGTGTCCCAGTATACTGAAACAAGCACACCCAGAGGTTAATAAAGGTCCTCACACAGAGAGATGAACTTGTCTGTCACCTGAACCCACCGATCTGTCCGTTGTAGCTTCCTCCTACCAGGGTGTGGCAGTCTTTGGGGTTATAGTCCAGACAGACGAGGGGAGACGCTGGCTTCAGAGTCATTTCTGGTCTGTTCGGGTTCTCTGGAACCAAACATGAATCAGTTAACGAGACTCTGGACTCTTAATCCAGCTGCATCCGTCACACCCACCGATGTCCCAGATGTAGGAGTCCAGACTCGTGTCTTTGGTGGTTTTCTGGAACTCCAGGCAGGAGTAGGCAGCCGCCAGCTTCCTGCCGCCATCAGGATGCCACGACAGACCGGTGACGGTGCGCTTCACCTCGTTAGGATCTCTGCAGGTACACAGGTGAATTCAACCAACGGCCAGGAGAAGAAAGACAGAAATCCATAAAACCACTGAAGTTTGGAAGATGTTGATGTCCCCATGGAGATCTGACTGGCTATATGTTGATGTACCTGAAGACATTGATGGTCTTGGCAGACGGCGGCTCCTGGTTTTCTTCCACCTCCTCCTCGTCCTCAAAGTACTCCTGGTAAATGTCCACTGCGTTGTTTTGTCTGATGCAGTGCTCCATGACCTGGACAACACACAGCCTGACATCACACAGTACCCTGTGACATCACAAACTCCTCAGACATATAGGTAGGTAGGCGGTCTATGTAGACTGACAGGTAAAGTGGGTTTATGTAGATGGACTGAGGATCTTACGGTGCCCAGCTGCAGGATGCTGTTCATGTAGTTCTCTTCTTTCTCCACCTTCCTCCTGAAGCGGATGGTCTGTTCCATCTCTTGAGGGTTGACGTCTTTGGGCCAACCCCCTTCCACATGGTTTATCCCACAGCTGTCCGACTCAAAGCGCTCTGTGTTGACCTGCAGACACAAACACAGGAAAGAGGAAACACCCGAGTTTATTTACTAAACCCACTGCCCGATAGAGTCTACCTGATGAGGACCAGACTACCTGATGAGGACCAGTCTACCTGATGAGGACCAGTCTACCTGATGAGGACCTAAGTTCTTTGTTATTTTGGATTACTGGGGGCTGATAAATACCTACATCATATTTTGACATGAGGGTGTAGTGGTCAGCACTGTCACCTCACAGCAAGAAGGTACCGGGTTCCCGGCCCGGTTCCTTTCTGTGTGGAGTTTACATGTTCTCCTCATGTCTGTGTGGGTTCTCTCTGGTACTCCGGCTTCCTCCCACCATCCAAAAACATGCATGGGGATTAGGTTAACTGGTTAATTTAAATTGACCGTAGGTGTGAATGTGAGTGTGAGTGGTTGTCTGTCTCTATGTGTCCTGTGATGAACTGGACACTTGTCCAGGGTGTACCCTGTCTTTCACCCTAAGACAGCTGGGATAGACTCCAGCCCCCCTGACCCTATGAGAGGATAAGAGGGAGAAGATGGATGGATGGATGGATATTTTGAAATGAGTAGTTTTGAGACAATGTAAGCAGAATGAAGTATGATGATGGCAGGGCTCAGGAGGACACTGTCTGTTGGTTTGGAATAACTGACTGCTCTCCTCTCTTCGTTGTAGCATGAAGCTAAGGTGAGCTAACAGGAAGTCACAGCTAAAACATACATTATTAATAAATGATATTTCGCCATCATTGCTGGAGCTCACCTGGTGCTCCGACATGTCCCGACAGGCCTGCAGGCCCTGGTCTCGTGGTGTTTTCAGGATGAAGTGAGGAGCCAGACTCGGGTCCGGAGGGACGTCCACCAGCAGCTCGGCAGGCCGGTCAGAGAAGAGACACTGACGGCCAAACTCACCGCGGAGCTTCGTGTAAACATGGACTATCTCCATCCCACCGGCCAGCGTTTAGACACCGAAGAACACCGGCAGAATAACGGACAAAACACCGAATGACGAATCCTTGCCGTATCCTAGCAACGAGAGAGTTTACCGTATCCTAGCAACACAGTTGCAGTACACTGAACGCTGTCCTAGCATAAAGCTAATCCTTGCTAATGTCAAAGAATGATAATGTTTTGGGGATAATATGATGTAAATATACTACATACAGTTTACAATATATGCAGTGTACATTAAAGTATAATAAACGGTATATACACTGTATTTATTTGTATTGACTTGCAGATGTGACTATTTATTATTCAATTTTTGATCATTATTGTTTGTCATATAAATTTAGATTTATGGAGCAGATCTGATTATTATTCTAATAAAGAAAAATGACACAATGACGAGAGATGTGAACCTTTACTCTTTAGTGCAGTTTAACAGTGTTTTACTTTACAGACTCAAAGAAAAACTAACATCCAACAACTGGAATCATGCAGGTCAGAAAAACAGCTACACAGCAACAAATTAAAGGGATAATTCACCTTTAAACTGACCTTCAGTGGATCAGAGGCTCCCTCTGTGAGGACTGATGGTCATTATAAGAGTGAAGCATTCCATTAACACAACAACAACATTAATAATAATAATAATAAATATACACAATCACACTCACACAAGGTCAGCAGAGAGCTGAGTACCAAAAACTGAAACAGATCATAAAATACAGACGGTCAGTTTGAATGGCTTCAGTCTGAGGAGGAGGCTGAATTTAAACATTTATAACCCAGAGCTTTGTCACTTTCTAACTCTGGACATGAAACCTTCTGGTTCTGTTGGTTCTACAGGCCTGCTCCTCTTCAAGCCCAGCACATAAACCATCATATGGAACTGTTCTGCTTCAGGTTCTCCACAGTCTGAAGCCAGTCTTGAGTCCTTGATGTTGCTTATTGTGTAAACAAGATCCAGACAGATAACAGTACCAGGATCAGTGGATCTGGAATAGTTTAGGATGGACAGCTCAGTCAGAGAAGCGAACAGGTACTGCTGAACCTGAAACTCGTTTGATGCTGAAGAACTCTACAGACCCCTGTGATGAGCATGATGAAGGTCACGTGGTCCAGGGAGGTGGCCCTTCTAGCATTAGCATCTGCATGTATAGTGGTGTAGTGGTTAGCACTGTCGCCTCACAGCAAGAAGGTAATGGGTTCGATTCCCGGCCCGGGGTCTTTCTGTGTGGAGTTTGCATGTTCTCCTCATGTCTGTGTGGGTTCTCTCTGGTACTCTGGCTTCCTCCCACCATCCAAAAACATGCATGGGGATTAGGTTAACTGGTTAATTTAAATTGACCGTAGGTGTGAATGTGAGTGTGAGTGGTTGTCTGTCTCTATGTGTCCTGTGATGAACTGGACACTTGTCCAGGGTGTACCCTGTCTTTCACCCTAAGACAGCTGGGATAGACTCCAGCCCCCCTGACCCTATGAGAGGGAGAAGATGGTGTGCTTTATAGGGACGCCCCAATCGATAGTCTGCTGATCCATATGAAATGATATTCAGTAAAAAATATGCCACAGGGTCATCAGATCATCACTAATGCTGTCTAGTCATCGATCACAGCCAGGAGGAACAAACTGAACCAGATGTGTTGGTACTCAACACCTTGTTCACTGGACACTTGTGGTTATGCTCATTAACGTTAGCAGTTAGCAGCACAGCCATGCATTGGCTAAATAACAGAGCTAACTGCTATTCCACATAGACACATTATGATGCGTTCAAGCACTACTCAATAATAATGGACACAGCTGGACTGTGATGTACATGGGGTATCTTAGCGTATATTCTAGTACTTGGGTACAATAGTACCCAGTGGAGGACCAGGCTAGGCTACCAAAAAGTAGCCTGCTACCTTTGACTAACTCCGCTGGTCACATGACACTCATCATTCTCATAGTTCCATTCAACAGCACAAAGGGGGGCAGCTTAATCTATTGCACCTCACCAGGGTCCAGACAGGTTTCCTGGATCAGATCATCTGGATTATAAAGTTCTCCATCTTTTAATTTACCAGTCGTACAAACAAGCAGGAAGTCAGCCTGCAGGAGGAGGGGAACATTTTAACGGACGGGCCGCTGGAGCAACAGTGGAGAGTTTATCTTTGTACCTACATCAGAATCCAATCAGTGATGTGATTGGTCGGTTCATCTCTGACATCACCTTTAATCCAGCTAACATGCTAACGGGTGAAGCTGTAGTCCAGTGTGAGATGTTACCTTGTTGGCCTGTTGGCTGTCTGAAGTCTGGTGTATTGGTTTGAGGTGGTATCAGTAGAACCAACCCATCAGCCTGTTAGCAGAGCAGCAGGTTACCTAACTGTAGGTGCTGCATCAGGGTAGTATTTGCAGTGTTAACCTGTCAGTTGGCATGTTAGCATGTTAGCAGAGCAGCAGCAGTTCGTCATCACTGCTCTCCGTCTTGCCCGTGGCCTCCAGACAGGCATCAGGGATCTGAGCCGTGTGGACCATCCCACAGTGTTCACAGGGGCCATCGCGCCCTGCTCTACACCCGTTTCCATGGTGATGGCGAGGGGCATGGCCTGTGGTGGAGGAGGAGTGTGGATCCAGCAGCGGCTGTCGCATGTCGCTGACCAATGAGGAAGAGGAAAAGGAGGAGGAATCAGAGTCAGAGACAGGGATCAGGAGCTCCACGTCTTCTTCCTCATCTCTGTTTCCTCGCTGCTCTGCAGCCTCAGCCCCACTTCTTCCTGTCTCCAGCTGGCGAAGTGGACTGTGATTGGTCCAGGTGTGGTCCTGGCTGGTCCTGGTGAGGTTTCTGGCAAGGCGGTGCAGGTTCTGAGCCAGTCGCTGCAGGGCGGAGGTGGGCGGAGCCTGGAGCTCTGAGGTGTAGCTGTGAAAGTCGGGATCGGGACTGGAGTTTACCACGGAGACGGGGCTGGATGGGGGCGGTGCCTCTCTGGGTCTGTCTCGGCCTCCTTCACAGCTGGGTACCTGGGTGACAGAGGTGGCTGACGTCATCACGGATACCACCGCCTCTACAGCGGTGGACAGCGGGGTCTTCTGAGGGAGGGGGGCAATGGGCCCACCCACAGCGCCCACGCCTCGCTCCCTCGCTCGCTCGCCCTCTGTGTCGGTGTCATCTGAGTCCGGGGACAGCAGGTCAGAACCAGAACTCCCAGTACCGGCGCTGTCCTCCAGGTCAGCAGAGACCAGAGCCAAAGAACCTGACCGCCGTGACCGTGAGAAGGTGAAGAGGCGGCGCCACAGGTTCCTATGCCGACCAGAGGAGGAGAGTCTCAGGGAGGTGAAGCCGAGCTGAGAGCGGACAGCGAGACGGAGGTTTTCCAGGATGGACGCCTGATGACAGAGAGGACAATAAAACAAAGACTTCCTTTACCGTCTGAATCCTGAATCTTTACCAAACAGAATCTGAGGGAGGCTGTCTGTACCTGGCTCCCAGAGCACACTGGGAAGTCCTCCACAGGTGGGATCAGTCCCTGAGCAATCAGCTGACCATAGGAGGGGGGGGCTTCCCTCCGGAGCAGCTCCGCCTCCACTCTCGACAGCTGGGTCTCAAATGACCTGCAATGGCCAATAACAAGGCTGGAATCACAGAAGCAGTGGCCAATCAGAGGCTGTGGTCTGGAGTCTCACCTGCGTTCAAACATGCGCAGTGAGTAGAGTTTGCAGGTGCAGCCCAGAGCGATGACCAACAGGAGTCCACAGACGAGGCTGCCGATGACGGCGGCAGTGATGACTCTGGTGGGAACGATGACGGGGCAGCTCTCCTCATCGCTGCCATCACCACAGTCATCCTGAGCATCACACACCCACGACTCAAACACACAGCGGTTATTCTGCAGGAAGGTCAGAGGTCACATTATTCTGTTAATGACGTTAGCATATGTTAGCCGTCTCTGCATAACTGTCCAAACAATAACTCAGAACTGTTAAGCATTGTCAGACGCATTTAAAATAAAACAACAGCAACTACCAGCCATCGTCCTCACAACTTCACAGATTGGATTGTTGTTAGCGTCTTAACATGAGTGACAGGCGTATCCACTTACGTTTCTCTAACACCACATATAATGAGAATGCTCATCAGAGGGGGTTTCGGAGTGGGTGGTGAAGTGAATTACTGTCAAGCACTGTCAAAAAGGTGAAGCAGTAGCACCACTTGTTTACATAAATATGCTTGTTTTCTGAATGGAGTTGGGATTGTGTGTTAAGCAATGCTTAAGTTGTAGCTGCTTCATCAAGGTCATACAAAGATCTTTATATGCAGGTTTATTTATATACATTTATGAAACAAATTGTCTTTCTAGCCAAATGACTAGCGTGGTGCTAACATAGCATCCAAGAGGCTTGTGATTGGCTCTGGTAGATGAGTGGAGGTGACCTGGATGGTAATTATAGAGACCACGACAAGGCTCCGATTATAATTCGAACCCTGGTTATTACACAGAACAGTAGATCATCTGGGGAGAGCCAAGTATTGCCGGCACCTTGCAGTGGAAGTTTCCAGGCTGGCAAAAGAAGCAGTTCTTCTCATCTGAGCCATTGGGGCAGCGGTTCTGGTAGTTGCAGCGGTCCGATCGAGGGTAACAGGCTCCGTTTCTGGAACAAGGGAACTCATCCTCCTGACATGAAGAACAGTTCAACTCGTCACGGCCATTGGGGCAGTGCCAGTACCCGTCACATCGCTGCTGCTCGGTGTAACAGCCCCAGTTCCCCCCACAGGGAACCTCCCATGGCAGGCAGAACCCATCCACCTTAAGAACAGAAAGAGAGAGACAGAAACAGTTTAACAGAACCAGTCCACTTTAAAGACAGAGACACAGAAGCATCTTTCCATCCATCCATCTTCTCCCTCTTATCCTCTCATAGGGTCAGGGGGGCTGGAGTCTATCCCAGCTGTCTTAGGGTGAAAGACAGGGTACACCCTGGACAAGTGTCCAGTTCATCACAGGACACATAGAGACAGACAACCACTCACACTCACATTCACAACTAAATAAAGAATTAAATAAAGAAGTATGTGTCTCCACAGGTTAGAGAGAACTGGTCCACCTTAACAGAGACAGAACCACATATTAATCACCTGGTAGGTGACATTGAACCCTCTGGCGGCGTTAATCTTGTCAGCGTAGAAGTGGACTCGGAGCTGACCAGATGAGGAAACCACGGCAACTGGCGCTCTGGAGTCAAAGGCGGTCAGCACCCTGAGGAGCCGGCGAGGGTTCTCCTCCAGGCCGTCGTAAACCTTCACGTAGTCACCGTAGCCGGTCCCATCCAGTTTGAAGTCTGTGAACCTCAGAATGACCTGCAGGAAGATCAACACGTCACTGGGATCAGCTGGCAGGAAGTCTGCAGGTTTCTGAGGTGAGGACGGAGGTCAGAGCATACCTTCCTGTGGTCGCCGGTGTCGATCAACCAGGTGCAGTTACTTCCTGGAGGGTAAAAGTCGGGGTAGTTTGGAGAGCTGAAGGAGCCGTAGAAGTTTCTCAACCATTCTCCGCAGGTGGGAAGGTCACAGTCAATTTCATCACCCAGGTCCTGGGGAAAAAAACACCAGATAAATAAACGCAGCAGGGTCAAACAATTGCCGGACAGTAAGAGGAAAACCGATCACATCTACTAATCAGATCGCTGATCAATCATTCGGCCTAATGATCACCATAATGATCCTCAGGTCCCATCTGGTGTAGCACTGGGTCAAAGGACTGCTGGTACCTGACAGTCGATGCTGCCGTCACAGCGCAAGCTGTGTGGCAGGCAGGTGTAGATGCGGGTGTAGCGGGACAGGCAGGGGAACTGGTTCAGGCTGCAGGGCTGGAAGGAGAAGGGCGACTCCACACACAGCTCCTCGTCTGAATTATCACCACACTCATCCATTGAGTTACAGCGCCACCAGTCTGGGATGCACTTCCCATTAGAGCAGTGGAACTGGTCCACGTCGCAGCTGGACGCCTCTGGCTTCCCTACAGTAACAGGATGTTATTGGTTATTGATTAATTACTGCCAGCCACAAGATGAGCTGCCACCTGTTCACGCTAAAATGCTTGTTTTCTAAATGGAGTTTGGATCATGCTAGGCTATGCTAATTGTAGCTGCAGCGATGCTGTTGTCAAGAGCACAGACCATCTGACGGTTCTCCACATGTGAAACCAGTTTGTTCTGGTCTCTGCTCAGACAGATCATCTTAACATCCTCCACCCTCACCAGTGATGTAGGACAACCTGAAGCCCTTCCCCGTCAGACTGTCGTCAGAGTGGAAGTGGATCCAGACATGGTCCTGTGATGAGATGTAAGGCGGCGGCAGGGAGGACCCACAGACGCGCAGCCCGTCCAGACTCCTGTAGCTGCTGATGGACATCCAGTCTGAGGAGCATCGATGGGAACCCTGAAGGTCAAAGTCCTGGAAGCTGAAAGCAGAGAGGAGCAATCTACTGATTACGCTGAGCAGACCCCCACGAGCTGCTGGGAGGAGGTTAGTGCTCTAGTAGAGGTGGAATGTAACCAAGTACATGTACCGGAGTATTTCCATTTTATATAACTTTTCACTTCTTATTCACACTTATAGTATCTGACAATACTAAAACAAACTATAAATATAGTGATAAATCAAGATAAGAGATTATTCTGCATCCTTACTGAATCAGTGTCTGTTCAGACGCTGTATACTGACAGTATTATGGACTGGGTAACCATGGAAACAGTGCTGATGTGTGTGTGTTACCTGATGGTGACAGTGTCTCCTGGACGTGCTCTGATGTTCCAGCTGCAGTTCAGTCTGGCTGGATACTGAAAAGGCCAACCGGGGCTGGTGATGACACCGCTGGACGCCCGCAGGAGGTCTGCCACGTCACCACAGGCTGGACGGACAGAGAGACAAAAAGACACAGAGAAAGAGAGGTCAATTAAATTCCAGGTTCACTTAACTCAAGCTGATCCTGATTGCTATCGCCACAGAGCCTTCCTCAGTAACAGCCTCTGTCCAGAGACAGACCCTCTGAGAAACACCAGAGAAACCTGCCACCTTAAAACCCAAGACCTCCAAAATCTCTCCAAAACTCACCTGGCATCTATCGACAAAAACAACAAAATGACTTACATTAACAATTGGGAGAATGAAATTAAATCCATCAATAAATTAGAATGTTATCACTTACTGGATAGAGAATATTCTCCAGCACAATATCTGGTCAGCATAAAAAAAAGCCCCAACACAGACGCATATTAACAATGTACCGACTCAGCGAGCATCAACGCCAGGTCGAAAAAGGTCAGCATCAGAAAGAATGGAAGCCAAGAGAATTAAGAGTCTGTAAACGGTGTTGTTCAGAAGAAATAGAAAGTGAAACTGCCCCCTGTACTAAACTGAGAGATGGACTTTCCATCAGAACATCCAACAAAATGTAATGAACTGTTAAAAAGATGTCTGGAAGAAGATCCACAATTTATCAAATTCGCTGCACAACATGTGACACCGCCATGATGCAAGAGAAAAACACCAATGATGATCAGAACCATTATTGCTATGGTATACTATTATTATCCTTTAATATGAACTATATGTGTATATATGTTTTTCATTGTATAGGACAACTTGTAATTGCCTCATGATATTTTTGAGGTTCATTTCATTTATTTGTATTTAACCTACAAATTGTATTTTTTGTTTTGTTTAATTGATTGTTGGTGCTTCGGCAACATAGTTCTCGAATCATTCATGCCAATAAAGCAAACATGATGATGATATATGAAAGAGAGAGAGACAAAGAGACAGACAGATTCAAAGTGCAGAGGTTTAGTTTATCCTGAAAGCTGATCTGACATCATCCTGATTGTGACCTCACCATTAGAAAGCCCCGACACATAGATGTTGTCATTCCTCTGAGACGCAGCAATGCATCCTAGGACAGACAGACAGGAAGGAAGTTCAGTCACTATGACATCAGTCTGACGGTAGTTAATCAGAGCCTCGTTAAAGTGCTGATCAGAACCACCTATCATCAATCAATCAATAAGAGTCTCTGTGTGTCCTGACAGAAAGACGCTGAAAGATCTCGTCCATAACTAAATGATTTAACACGAGCAATAGTTTAGATATGACATCACTTATTTCTGCAACAGCAAAGTAATCTGCAACTATTTTGATGCATTTTTAAAATCAACTGTTCTGGAGGTCAGTCCATGCCACAGCATACTGGGAAAAAAAAAGAAATCAGCAGGTTAATAATTTAAAACAAATCTTATATCTCAGCTGAAACAAATTGACCAAGAAAAAAGATCACAGAGATAACTGAGAAAAATGTTACTTCAACTGTATGTAACTGATTTTGTTCCTGTATATATACAGTCATGGAAAAAATTATTAGACCACCCTTGTTTTCTTCAATTTCTTGTTAATTTTAATGCCTGGCTCAACTAAAGGTACATTTGTTTGGACAATTATAATGATAACAACAAAAATAGCTCATGAGAGTTTAAT
>CM056567.1:348173-390673 GCA_029721515.1 Synanceia verrucosa | reverse complement strand
GGAGAGGAGAGGAGTGAGGAGAGAGGTGAGGTTGAGGAGAGAAGTGAAGTTTGGATGGAGACTAAGATTTTTGCTGTGCAGAGTACTGAAGAAGAAAAACATGCTGGGATAACAACACTTGTGTTAGCAACACAGCATTAGCCTCTGGTCAGCAGTGCTCTCATATAAAAATATATGAATGGCATTATCTTGAGAACATACTATTAATAACAACAGTACCAGGAATATTAATAGAAAAATAACAATATTTTATGATTGTGATACTAACAATCACAACAATAATGTTAATTGGATGTGTTATTAATGTTATTGCAGCAGGTGCTCTGATACTTCGCAGCTATGATGAAGATGAGGCTGCTGATGAAGACGATGAAGCGTCCTCCATGTGTCTCTGCAGGAAGTGGTCCAGACTGAAGACTTCTCCCCAGCCGACAGCAGGGCTCATACTGATAAAGTCATCCAGGTTCATCTGACAGTCTGAGGAGGACACGCATCACAGTGACGTCATTGTGATGTCATCACATGGTTAACATGATCACATGCTGAGGTGAGGTGTCACGTGACCTGTGGTGTGTATGGGGGGGTAAGGTGGGGGAGGCATTCTCCAGGACCCGTCAGAGTTCTTCATGTGAGATCGATCGGATGCAAAGTTCAACAGGAAGCTGTCAGCAGGGACGACACGCAACTTCCTGTTGGAGGAGCGACACAGCTGGACTTTACTAACTCTGAAACTACGGCCCAGTCCAAACACCCCCTCCACCCCCCACTACCCTCCTCCACCAGAGTCACTCCAGCTGTGGAGGCTCTTTACCTGAAAGGGAGGAAATAAATAAGATGGGCAGGTTAAGAGACACCCTCCTCACTCCAGCTGAAAACTGAAGCACGTGTCACCATGACAACAGAAAGATGGCTCTTGTGCAGGAGGAGGAACATTATACCTCAAATCATTTTCAGTGATTCCTCCAGTCTTTCAACCCCAGGACCATCTGACATTTCCAATCAAACTAATAGGCCAGGTGAATTTTGCTGCCAGTTGTTCTTAAATTTTGAGGAGCCATGGCTGAAAAATCAAACCAAACGTCAGCAGACAACACCTGTGGTGTTCAGGTGCGCGCTGGCTACCTGTGGTGTTCAGGTGCGCGCTGGCTACCTGTGGTGTTCAGGTGCGCGCTGGCTACCTGTGGTGTTCAGGTGCGCGCTGGCTACCTGTGGTGTTCAGGTGCGCGCTGGCTACCTGTGGTGTTCAGGTGCGCGCTGGCTACCTGTGGTAGGCAGGTTTGATGGTGCGGTCTGAGCGCAGGGCCTGGGCGGCGTACATCTTCAGGCTGCAGGGAAACGGCAGCTCAGAGTCCAGATCATAAACCAGAGGAGGAGACTGAGGTCTGACCTGCAGCAGGACCACATGATAGTCCTGAAATATGCCATAATGTTGTTATTATTATTACTGTTATTGTTAATGAACGTCTGTGACATCACAGTTATGATGAAAAACACAGTGACACCCCACCCAGATTACTGGTTGGTCTCCCTGTCCAGACTTCTGCTTCCACAGAGGAACCTGATGGAGTGCAGAGAACGTCTCTGAAAGTCAGCGCCACAACTGGACAGGTGTTCTGTAGGTATTTCACATATGTTTACATAACTTGACAGATGTTCTGGAATGTTCTCACCATCCTGTTCTCATTGGAGATGAAAACCACGAACAGTTCTCCCAGATGTGTAGTTCTCTCCGTTCTGACAAACTCACAGAGTTTCCAAACATTTTCTTCACTGCAGAACGAGAACAGACAGAACTAGTGATGGGACAAATGAACTGAGGCATCGAGGCGTGTCAGATGAAGCCTTGCTTTGGGGCTTGTGTCGCGTCTGAAAAAAATCATGTGACCGATGCAGGGGCCTCGGTTTTGGCAAATCACACGATTGGTTCGTTCAAAGTGTTGCTTTCCATAAAACTGTTTCGATTCTCGCGTCACGCTGTGGGTGTTGTGTGTATCGTGAGTTGAGCGAGCACTGTTAAAACAGCAGCAGGTTATTTACCCCACTGTAGGGCTTTGATGTGAGATATTGCATTTCTTTTCTAACTTTGGTTTGAGAATTGTTTGTGTCAGGTCTTCCATTTTCAAAATAATATCACTCCCACTGGCAGTGTACTGCCCAACGCGTTACTATGGTTACTGGTAACCAACTGTGAACTAATCAAAAGAGTAATTGAATTACATTTTGAATGAAGTAACTAGTAATTGTAAGTACTTACTATTTTTCAGTAACAAGCACAACACTGGAGAAAAACTTTTTTACAAACACTTATGATGCATTTATTCTGTGTGTTTTTTAATTAAGACAGAGCTCTTTGTCCAAATACTTATACATGCACATACTGCAGAAATATCCGTTTAATGTTTTTTGCACACTAACGTCATTCCTACGTTTCAGCTCAGGTCATGGCACTGATGTTATTTGCCTGCAGATGGCAGCATTCACTGTTTCATTGGGCCTCGAGCAGTGGACCGTTTGGTGAAACAATGGGCTGGAAAGCCTCAATGATTGAAGGGGCTTCATTTGCCCATCACTAGAGAGAACCACAGACAGCCACAAACCAAACTGGTTTACCTACTGTAGTACCACACACTACTACTCACCAGTAGCAGCTCGTGTAAACGCAGTTTTCTCTGCTCGGTGTAATTCGCTCTTCCGCCGCCATTTTGTGTCAAACAAAAAAGCTCAGCAGGGGTACAAACCTATGCGACACCGCAGCATTTATCCTCTTCCGTTTTTAAAAGACTGTCACTACTGGTGGTTTGATTTTTTCACCACCATGGTGACCATATTCTGGGCGGTGACTTTCAGTCAAGTTACTGTATTCAAACGCACCGGAATCTGAAACTTCTGCCTTCAAAATAAAAGCGGGCAGTCCACCTTCCTGCCACTCACACGTCAGAAACAGAAAATGCTCCTTAAAGGGGAAGTGCCGTTTTTTTTTAAACAAATTGGACCTCATTTAGAGTATTTCTGACTATATTTGGATTTGAAGATATCCATTTAACAGGAGTGAATGGGGCACAGAAATGCAGCCAGTACAGCCAGGACAGTTAAAAATATTTCGGCACTAAAAATTGGCCTTTATGCTTCTTTCCATTTACCTCGGAAGTCGGAGGTCGGGAGTGGGAATGACGTCACACCCGCATTACCATTGTTCCAGTTACAAGTCGGAACACCAAGATGAAGGAAGGAAAAGTTTGCTGTGCTTGCTCTGTTGGAATGCAGAAACCTAGTACAGCAGCAATATACAGTCCGCCAGGCACAAAGGAGACACAGAGGGTGTGTTTGTTCTCCAGCGTAATCTTGTGTGGGAAAAACTTTTAACTCTACCGTAGGCTGTAATATGTAAAGCTACATGGCGCTGCCATCTCGTATTATGACGTTGTGGTCAAGTCGAGGTTGGTGAGGGTCGTCCGACTTTCCGAGTTGGAAATCTGACTTCGGGGGGCGTTCCAATTGAAACTTCGACTCAGAAATTCTGACTTCTGGGTACAACTGGAACGCACCAGCAGAGGAGGCTGAGAGGAAGGGTCACTTTCAAATCTTGCTAGCTCTCTAACATGACAGACTATAGCTTTAAAAGTCATATTATTTCAAACGACTGATCGTTTTTATTATTACAATATTTTAGTTCCCTTTTTGCTCAAACATTTTATAAAAACACTAAGCTGTTTGGTCTAAATGTTTCTTCAATTTCCTTAGTTATTAAATACTGTAGCAATATTATTGTTTATTTATTATATCAACACAAGTTCATATTAGTGTAAATTGTTATAAAGAAACTAAAAACAGATGATCTAAACATTCATTTACTGGCAGGAAGCAGAATCACTATGGCAACACAGCTGCCGATGCAACAATCAAACATAACAGGTGAGAATGTTTACATTTTTATTAGAAATAAGTCACAAGGTCTCCTGAAGTCTCCATAGGTACAGTTTCTGATGGTCACCATGACTACCGCTGGGCAGGTTGCTAGGTGAAGAGGCGGATCGTGGCATCAGCTCCAGAGGAGAAGATCCAGGGCTGAGAGGGGTGGAAGGTCACATCCAGGACGCCAAGGTCATGAGTGATCACATGACCCCGGAGAACCTTCACAGGAACGATCAGAGGGTTCTGCAGCAGGTCACTGTGGGGGAGTACTGTGGTTAGTACTACTGAGGAGAGTACTACTGGGAAGTACTGAGGGTAGTACTGAGGTACTGTGAGTATTACTGAGTGTATTATTGTAAGAATTACTTTATCATTGTAAGTATTACTGTTATTAGAAGTACTGCTGTGTATTACTTGTAAACGGTCCCGTGACAGACAATGACAGATCCGTCGTCGGACGCAGAGGCAAACAGCGGATACAGTCGATGATAGGCCACGCCCCTCACTGCTTTCTTATGGTGTCTGCAGACAGGAAGTGATGAAACCAGCCACCATTTTATTTCAGAAAAACAATATTCCCAAATCTGTCAAGACAAGTGAGAGCAACAGGTGCATACCGTAACATCTTGTAAGGTTTGGTTGAGAGGTCAAGGTCAAACCAACTCAGCCTGCAGTCGTAACTTCCACAGATGACATGATCACCTGCAGACAGAGAGACAGGTGAGACAGAAGCTCTGTGTCTCAGAGGTGGTGTCCCAGTGGATCTGGTTACCTCCAGGGTGGATCGCCATGCTTGAGATCCACTTGGAGTTGGCCTGTAATTTTTTGGTCATTTCCTGTTTGACCAGGTTGTAGATACGGATGGAGCGCTGCGTCCCCACAAAGAAGTAGGGCCTGACTGGGTGGAAGGACACACACTGGACCAGACCTTTGTTCCTCCTGAAGGGGTTCTGGCTGCGCCGCCGGCTCACCTGATGTATGAACACCTGCAGGTGGCTCGAGTGATCCGGCATCACGGAGGCCAGGTAGTCTCCTTTAACGTGCCACGCCACCTGGTGGACGGCCTGAGCACACCACTGATCAGTTAGCTCTGTTCAGATATTGATCCAGTGTCTGGAACCAATCAGGAGGGTTTCTCACCTTAGGGTGCTGGATTTTGAGCCGGATCCCCTGGTTAAGCTCCTCCCCCTCCCCCTCACTCCAGGTGACAGGCCCCACCCCCTCAACTGGCTCTGTCTCCTGACCTGATAGAAGTCGCTCTGACGACAAGACTACCTGTCTGTCTGCCAGAGAGGGAGACAGGATCAAGACCACAGAGTCCCTTTGAGCGAGAGAGAGAGAGAGCATTAGTTCCATACAGAATGAACAGAATGAGCCCTCCTGTCAGTCATCCAGTCTCTTTTGGTGCTTTTCCACAGGCGCGGTATGGCACGGCTCTACGTGGTTGTGGCACTTTTCCACTAGTACCTGGTACCTTTTTTGTACCTCCTCAGGCCTGGTTCCAAGCGAGCCGAAGCGATACTAAAACATGACGTCAGCCGACTGCCTTCCACTGATTGGCCAAAGATTGTCGTCATTGGAAGTGTCATTGGATGCGGGACGTCTGATTGGACTGTAAAAGCCAAAAACAACTTGACTCCGCCATTTTTAAAACCGGCAACTGCTTCACTATTTTCACACTTTCTTCTCTGTCTCTTTTCTTTCACTTTGAGCGTGACAAAAAGTCACAGAGTGAGCAACAAATACATGATCACTTCCTTGTCCTCCATGGTTTGTGTTGTTCTTCTTCCCGGTTATCTGTGTCGCATGCAAACAAAGTTACGGCAGTTTCGTGCTGCTGTATGACGACCCCGCCCACACTGAGGAGGCACTCAGTTGTAATGGAAAAGCAACAAAACTGGGCGTTACTGTGTAGTGGAAAAGCGCCATTTGTCTCAGTGGGAGGAGGAAATGAGGAGCAGAGAGCCAGGTAACAAGGAGAAATTATTAAGAACAATAAAAGATGATTTCAAAGCTGAATGATCCAGTGTGGGAACATTTCGGGCAACTGAAAATAACCGACGGGCCAGCAGACCCTGCACAGACATGCCCCATCAGGACTACCGACCAACCAACAGACAGACAGACAGGTCCTTACAGGGCTACAGCCAGCAGACAGACAGACAGACAGACAGGTCCTTACAGGGCTACAGACAGACAGACAGACAGACAGGTCCTTACAGGGCTACAGCCAACAGACAGACAGACAGACAGACAGACAGGTCCTTACAGGGCTACAGACAGACAGACAGACAGACAGACAGACAGACAGACAGGTCCTTACAGAGCTACAGCCAGCAGACAGACAGACAGACAGACAGGTCCTTACAAAGCTACAGACAGACAGACAGACAGACAGACAGACAGGTCCTTACAGGGCTACAGACAGACAGACAGACAGACAAACAGGTCCTTACAGAGCTACAGCCAGCAGACAGACAGACAGACAGGTCCTTACAGAGCTACAGACAGACAGACAGACAGACAGGTCCTTACAGGGCTACAGACAGACAGACAGACAGACAGGTCCTTACAGAGCTACAGCCAGCAGACAGACAGACAGACAGGTCCTTACAGGGCTACAGACAGACAGACAGACAGACAGACAGACAGGTCCTTACAGGGCTACAGCCAGCAGACAGACAGACAGACAGACAGGTCCTTACAGGGCTACAGACAGACAGACAGACAGACAGACAGGTCCTTACAGAGCTACAGCCAGCAGACAGACAGACAGACAGACAGGTCCTTACAGAGCTACAGCCAGCAGACAGACAGACAGACAGACAGACAGGTCCTTACAGAGCTACAGCCAACAGACAGACAGACAGACAGACAGACAGGTCCTTACAGGGCTACAGCCAGCAGACAGACAGACAGACAGACAGACAGACAGGTCCTTACAGGGCTACAGCCAACAGACAGACAGGTCCTTACAGGGCTACAGCCAGCAGACAGACAGACAGACAGGTCCTTACAGGGCTACAGCCAGCAGACAGACAGACAGACAGACAGGTCCTTACAAAGCTACAGCCAGCAGACAGACAGACAGACAGACAGACAGGTCCTTACAGAGCTACAGCCAGCAGACAGACAGACAGACAGACAGACAGACAGGTCCTTACAGGGCTACAGACAGACAGACAGACAGGTCCTTACAGAGCTACAGCCAGCAGACAGACAGACAGACAGACAGACAGGTCCTTACAGGGCTACAGCCAGCAGACAGACAGACAGACAGGTCCTTACAGAGCTACAGCCAGCAGACAGACAGACAGACAGACAGACAGACAGGTCCTTACAGAGCTACAGCCAGCAGACAGACAGACAGACAGGTCCTTACAGAGCTACAGCCAGCAGACAGACAGACAGGTCCTTACAGGGCTACAGCCAACAGACAGACAGACAGACAGACAGGTCCTTACAGAGCTACAGCCAGCAGACAGACAGACAGACAGGTCCTTACAGAGCTACAGCCAGCAGACAGACAGACAGACAGACAGGTCCTTACAGAGCTACAGCCAGCAGACAGACAGACAGACACACAGACAGACAGGTCCTTACAGAGCTACAGCCAACAGACAGACAGACAGACAGGTCCTTACAGAGCTACAGCCAGCAGACAGACAGACAGGTCCTTACAGGGCTACAGCCAACAGACAGACAGACAGACAGGTCCTTACAGAGCTACAGCCAGCAGACAGACAGACAGACAGACAGGTCCTTACAGGGCTACAGCCAACAGACAGACAGAGAGACAGGTCCTTACAGAGCTACAGCCAGCAGACAGACAGACAGACACACAGACAGACAGGTCCTTACAGAGCTACAGCCAGCAGACAGACAGACAGGTCCTTACAGAGCTACAGCCAGCAGACAGACAGACAGACAGACAGACAGACAGACAGGTCCTTACAGGGCTACAGACAGACAGACAGACAGGTCCTTACAGAGCTACAGCCAGACAGACAGACAGACAGGTCCTTACAGGGCTACAGACAGACAGACAGACAGGTCCTTACAGAGCTACAGCCAGCAGACAGACAGACAGACAGGTCCTTACAGGGCTACAGCCAGCAGACAGACAGACAGACAGACAGACAGGTCCATACAGGGCTACAGCCAGACAGACAGACAGGTCCTTACAGAGCTACAGCCAGCAGACAGACAGACAGACAGGTCCTTACAGAGCTACAGCCAGCAGACAGACAGACAGACAGGTCCTTACAGGACTACAGCCAGCAGACAGACAGACAGACAGGTCCTTACAGGGCTACAGCCAGCAGACAGACAGACAGACAGGTCCTTACAGGGCTACAGACAGACAGACAGACAGGTCCTTACAGAGCTACAGCCAGCAGACAGACAGACAGACAGGTCCTTACAGGACTACAGCCAGCAGACAGACAGACAGACAGACAGGTCCTTACAGGACTACAGCCAGCAGACAGACAGACAGACAGACAGGTCCTTACAGGGCTACAGACAGACAGACAGACAGACAGACAGGTCCTTACAGGGCTACAGACAGAAAGACAGACAGACAGGTCCTTACAGGGCTACAGACAGACAGACAGACAGACACACAGACAGGTCCTTACAGGGCTACAGACAGACAGACACACAGACAGGTCCTTACAGAGCTACAGCCAACAGACAGACAGACAGACAGGTCCTTACAGAGCTACAGCCAACAGACAGACAGACAGACAGGTCCTTACAGGGCTACAGACAGACAGACAGACAGACAGACAGGTCCTTACAGGGCTACAGCCAGCAGACAGACAGACAGACAGGTCCTTACAGAGCTACAGCCAACAGACAGACAGACAGACAGGTCCTTACAGGGCTACAGCCAGCAGACAGACAGACAGACAGGTCCTTACAGGGCTACAGACAGACAGACAGACAGACAGGTCCTTACAGGGCTACAGCCAGCAGACAGACAGACAGACAGGTCCTTACAGAGCTACAGCCAACAGACAGACAGACAGGTCCTTACAGAGCTACAGCCAGCAGACAGACAGACAGACAGGTCCTTACAGGGCTACAGACAGACAGACAGACAGACAGACAGGTCCTTACAGGGCTACAGCCAGCAGACAGACAGACAGGTCCTTACAGGGCTACAGACAGACAGACAGACAGACAAACAGGTCCTTACAGGGCTACAGCCAGCAGACAGACAGACAGGTCCTTACAGGGCTACAGACAGAAAGACAGACAGACAGGTCCTTACAGGGCTACAGACAGACAGACAGACAGACACACAGACAGGTCCTTACAGGGCTACAGACAGACAGACAGACAGACACACAGACAGGTCCTTACAGGGCTACAGACAGAAAGACAGACAGACAGGTCCTTACAGGGCTACAGACAGACAGACAGACAGACAGACAGGCCCTTACAGAGCTACAGCCAACAGACAGACAGACAGACAGACAGACAGGTCCTTACAGGGCTACAGACAGAAAGGTCCTTACAGGGCTACAGACAGACAGACAGACAGACACACAGACAGGTCCTTACAGGGCTACAGACAGACAGACAGACACACAGACAGGTCCTTACAGAGCTACAGCCAACAGACAGACAGACAGACAGACAGGTCCTTACAGAGCTACAGCCAACAGACAGACAGACAGGTCCTTACAGGGCTACAGACAGACAGACAGACAGGTCCTTACAGAGCTACAGCCAGCAGACAGACAGACAGACAGGTCCTTACAGAGCTACAGCCAACAGACAGACAGACAGGTCCTTACAGGGCTACAGACAGACAGACAGACAGACAGACAGACAGGTCCTTACAGGGCTACAGCCAGCAGACAGACAGACAGACAGGTCCTTACAGGGCTACAGCCAGCAGACAGACAGACAGACAGACAGACAGGTCCTTACAGGGCTACAGACAGACAGACAGACAGACAGGTCCTTACAGGGCTACAGCCAGCAGACAGACAGACAGACAGGTCCTTACAGGGCTACAGCCAGCAGACAGACAGACAGACAGGTCCTTACAGGGCTACAGCCAGCAGACAGACAGACAGACAGGTCCTTACAGAGCTACAGCCAACAGACAGACAGACAGACAGACAGGTCCTTACAGGGCTACAGACAGACAGACAGACAGACAGGTCCTTACAGGGCTACAGCCAACAGACAGACAGACAGACAGACAGGTCCTTACAGAGTTACAGCCAACAGACAGACAGACAGACAGGTCCTTACAGGGCTACAGCCAACAGACAGACAGGTCCTTACAGAGCTACAGCCAACAGACAGACAGACAGACAGGTCCTTACAGGGCTACAGCCAGCAGACAGACAGACAGACAGGTCCTTACAGAGCTACAGCCAACAGACAGACAGACAGACAGGTCCTTACAGGGCTACAGACAGACAGACAGACAGACAGGTCCTTACAGGGCTACAGCCAACAGACAGACAGACAGACAGACAGGTCCATACAGGGCTACAGCCAACCGACAGACAGACAGACAGGTCCTTACAGGGCTACAGCCAACAGACAGACAGACAGACAGGTCCTTACAGGGCTACAGCCAACAGACAGACAGACAGACAGGTCCTTACAGGGCTACAGCCAACAGACAGACAGACAGACAGACAGGTCCTTACAGAGCTACAGACAGACAGACAGACAGACAGGTCCTTACAGGGCTACAGACAGACAGACAGACAGACAGGTCCTTACAGGGCTACAGACAGGTCCTTACAGGGCTACAGCCAGCAGACAGACAGACAGACAGGTCCTTACAGAGCTACAGCCAACAGACAGACAGACAGACAGGTCCTTACAGGGTTACAGACAGACAGACAGACAGACAGGTCCTTACAGGGCTACAGCCAGCAGACAGACAGACAGACAGACAGGTCCTTACAGGGCTACAGACAGACAGACAGACAGACAGGTCCTTACAGGGCTACAGCCAACAGACAGACAGACAGGTCCTTACAGGGCTACAGCCAACAGACAGACAGACAGACAGACAGGTCCTTACAGGGCTACAGCCAACAGACAGACAGACAGACAGACAGGTCCTTACAGGGCTACAGCCAACAGACAGACAGACAGACAGACAGGTCCTTACAGAGCTACAGCCAACAGACAGACAGACAGGTCCTTACAGAGTTACAGCCAACAGACAGACAGGTCCTTACAGAGCTACAGCCAGCAGACAGACAGACAGACAGACAGACAGACAGGTCCTTACAGGGCTACAGCCAACAGACAGACAGACAGACAGACAGGTCCTTACAGGGCTACAGCCAACAGACAGACAGACAGACAGACAGGTCCTTACAGAGCTACAGCCAACAGACAGACAGACAGACAGACAGGTCCTTACAGAGTTACAGCCAACAGACAGACAGGTCCTTACAGAGCTACAGACAGACAGACAGACAGGTCCTTACAGAGCTACAGCCAGCAGACAGACAGACAGACAGGTCCTTACAGAGCTACAGCCAGCAGACAGACAGACAGACAGACAGACAGACAGACAGACAGGTCCTTACAGGGCTACAGACAGACAGGTCCTTACAGAGCTACAGCCAGCAGACAGACAGACAGACAGGTCCTTACAGAGCTACAGCCAGCAGACAGACAGACAGACAGACAGACAGACAGACAGGTCCTTACAGGGCTACAGCCAGCAGACAGACAGACAGACAGACAGACAGACAGACAGGTCCTTACAGGGCTACAGACAGACAGGTCCTTACAGGGCTACAGCCAGCAGACAGACAGACAGACAGACAGACAGACAGACAGGTCCTTACAGGGCTACAGCCAGCAGACAGACAGACAGACAGACAGGTCCTTACAGGGCTACAGCCAGCAGACAGACAGACAGACAGACAGACAGGTCCTTACAGGGCTACAGACAGACAGACAGACAGGTCTTTACAGAGCTACAGCCAGCAGACAGACAGACAGACAGACAGACAGGTCCTTACAGGGCTACAGACAGACAGACAGACAGGTCCTTACAGGGCTACAGACAGACAGACAGACAGGTCCTTACAGGGCTACAGACAGACAGACAGACAGACAGACAGGTCCTTACAGGGCTACAGACAGACAGACAGACAGACAGACAGACAGGTCCTTACAGAGCTACAGCCAGCAGACAGACAGACAGACAGACAGGTCCTTACAGAGCTACAGCCAGCAGACAGACAGACAGACAGACAGGTCCTTACAGAGCTACAGCCAGCAGACAGACAGACAGGTCCTTACAGGACTACAGCCAGCAGACAGACAGACAGACAGGTCCTTACAGGGCTACAGCCAGCAGACAGACAGACAGACAGACAGGTCCTTACAGGGCTACAGACAGACAGACAGACAGACAGACAGACAGGTCCTTACAGAGCTACAGCCAGCAGACAGACAGACAGACAGACAGACAGGTCCTTACAGAGCTACAGCCAGCAGACAGACAGACAGACAGACAGACAGGTCCTTACAGAGCTACAGCCAGCAGACAGACAGACAGGTTGGGGTTCCAGGCGACGTTCTTCACGGCTCCGCCCACCTGGACTGTCCTCATGCAGCGAGCTGAACACACCTCCCAGAACCTGACAGTACCATCGTCACTACCTGTGAGTACACACAGTACACAAGACTCAGTACTGACACACAACACACACACTGCATCACCTGAGGATACGTGTCTTACCTGAGGCAAGCCACTGTCCTGATGGAGACACGCTGATGGACCGAACAAGACCACTGTGACCCCGATACACCTGAACACACACACACACACACAATTAGTGAAGACCAGGGGTGTGTGTAGACCTGTACATCTGTCTTAGTGAGGACCAGGTTTAATCCACAACAACACAAAGCTGTAGGGGTGGGAAAAATATCGATATATCGCAATACTTTGCATTCCGGTATCGTAACAATTTTTAATTCCTTAATATTTTTCAACCCCACCAAAATCACAGTATGGGCGATTGTAAATCCAGAATGACTTCCGCTCCTTCGCTCCGCAAGGTGTCGCTGTACCGCTACCACGCTGCCCGGTACAGTTTACAAACGATACACCACACCGAGATAACGACACAGCAGCCACCGCTGAAACCTGCTGAAGCTGAGGGACTCTCCTCTCGCTTCCTCACCCACCGAACACCGGCACAGACACATCACCACACTCAGAGCAGCGCAAAAAAGTTTCAGAACATTTAAGAATGTATTAATCAAGCTCTCAGGGGGACATGTCCACTCACATTTATCCATCCCCCAACCTTCCCAGCGTAAGGCAACAAACATCGCTGGTAAAACAGAGGATTTACTGCAGCAGCACCAGGAGCCTGGCATCTGTGTGATTCAGCTCATGGTGGGTTCAAATGTACACGGAAATGTCGGAATTTCCATTTCAGAATTCTAATCACAACCCTCATGAAGATGGTAAGTCAGATTTATCTCACCAGTCTGACAAAGAATTCATCTGCTCATTTGCTGCTGCTACTGACGTCGACGGTAGCTACATGTGTTTGTACGTCTGTAAGACTGGAAGAGCTGGGAGCACTAAACTTTGAGGTTATGTTGATTAGAGCTCCAAGTTCTGACTTCCAGTGAACACACCATAAGACAAACTGTCATCCCCAGGGTCCTAAAGAGGAACTGGTAGCAGCCTGTCTGTTGATCATCATCAGACCATTGTCTAGTAGGTCTACCATGATAAAGTCCAAAGTACACAAAAATATCTTACTGAGTTTAAATAATCATAAATTAACAACAATAATAATAAATATTGATTATGAACATTATTAAAAGCCAAATTACATAAAATAACCCAGTTCAATACCCAGCCCAACTGTAGACATCATCATTCAGCTTTTTCACATGTATGATGTTTAAAAAAAAAAAAGGCAAACTAAAAATCACAAAAATCGGGAATATCGAAAAATCACAATTTAAATCAAATCGGCACCCAAAAAAATCATGAAAGAATCGAATCAGGAGAAAAGCATATCATCCCAGCCCAACAAAGCAGCACCTTAACTCCAGGTGCTCATTGTGAGAAAGACCTGAGGACACAGGAAGTCAGAGACAGTCCTCACAAATATAAAATAACAAGGATGTGTGTGTACCAGAGACTGTGTGGTGGGAAACGGCTGCAAGTCTTTAGGTTTAGGAAGTTTGGGGATCAGGTCCTCTGGATTAACGTTCACCTGCAGACAGACAGGTAGAGAGACAGACAGGTTATGGGTCAAATCTCCTTCCTGCATTCTGATTGGTTGCAGGTGTACACTGTCTGCAGGTTACCCTCATCTTTCTCTGGCGGGGACACAGGTAGAGGTCCAGGCAGCGCTCAAACCTCTCATGGATGAAACGAGGAAACGCAGGAACCTGACGAAGGCTGGAGAACTTCCTAGGGACAAACGGCAACTTCCTGTCCAAAGGATCCTGCTGCTCCCAAAGGGCTGTCTGCAGAGAAGACAGACAGGTGAAGGAGGAGGGACATATGGGTGAGGGAGGAGGGACAGACAGGTGGAGGAACTAGCAGGACACCTCCTCTGAAGGGACGCACCTCCTCGGCAGTGAACAGGTACTCAGGTGGGGGGTTGTAGGACTCCTGATGACCAGGTAAAGGGACTTTGGGGGCGGGCAGGTGCATCTTGTGTTTGGCCAGAATAGAAGCGTCCTCACTGGCCCAGAGGTCGTAGTACCGTCCCTTGCTGTCATCCTCCACCCGCCGTGGTTTGATCCAGCCCATTTTGATGGCATGAACCAGTTTGGACACCTTATCCTTCTCAATGAGGGACGGGATGAAGCTGCGCTTGTCTGCAGGTCTATTGGTGACGGGGTGGATCATCACGTCCCTGCTGAAGAACTCCACCTGAGGCTGGAGGGACAGGTATGCTTTGGATGAGACGAGCTGAACCACCAGGACACCTTGAGATACGTCACCTGAGCGTACCTGGTACTCGTTGAAGTTGATGTCTCCAAACTGTCCTTTCTGCAGACGATTGACCAACTCCACCTGTTCGTCTGACAGCACGATGTCACTTCCTGTCTGCTTGTCGTGGACCGTTCTCCTGCGAACAAACTTTAGGTTAGCATCATTAGCATTCCCTCTGGAAACCAGGGGGGAAGCTAGCATCATGCTAGCAGACTCACCAGTAGTCCGGGTTCTCCATTTTGTCCAGGAAGTCGTCAAGCTCGTCCTTGTTCCTGATTGGCTTGTAGATCTTCTTTCCGTCCAGGTTGTAACCGATGTGAGGAAAGTCTTTGTACCACTCCATGGGAATGTTCCCCACTGTGTTCCTGATGTCCTGCAGAACCAGCAGAACATCGGAAAAACATAACCTGACAGCTGAGAACCCTGACTCAGCACTTCGGGAACCCCAGAGAACATGACAGAGAACCACAGACCCTTAGAGCGACACGTGGCGCTAACATACGTGACGTGTGATGTTACAAAAACTATGTTAACTATGTTAACATTGAAATCACCTTCAAACAGTTTATTACCAAAATCTTATCTTGTTAGCAGGCCAGTGCTGCTAACAGCTAACGGCTAGCAGCATCATCAGGACAGTGATGTTGGTACAGAAGAAGGAGAACATGAAGAGCAGCTGGTCTCACCTCCTCATCTGAAGAGTCCTGCTTGTATTCATCTTCTACCTTCTTTTCATCTTGTTCTGTCCCTGCTCCCGTCTTCTCCTCCTCTGTAATCTACAGGTAGACCAGAACACAGGTGAGTCACAGCCAGTCCACTGTCACAAGCTGTCTCACCTCAAACTCCACCTGCTGAGTCTCTGACTCCACATTCGGATCATCATCATCGTCATCTTCATCATCATCAGATCCCTCTTCGTTTTCCTCACTATCACTCCCAGAATCCTCCAGTCCTGAGTAGACACTGTCCTCACTGTCTGTCAGATCTTCTATTTCCTCATCCTCCTCAGGAGATTTTTTGTTGAAGTTGAAGACCTGCAGAAATAAGCCCACACTGAATCCATGAAGCATCATTCCCAATATTTTTGCTCATTTCTACATTTTATAAATGAAGCACCTGGCATCGCTGCTACCAAACTCCATAGAAAAACCTGGTGATTTCAGCAACACAACCAAATTTAACTTGGTAACTTGGTGCATGACACACAAATATATAAACAAAGCGCAGGGAGAAGAACAAAAAGTGTGCTTGCTTCTGCTTTGACTCTTTATTACCATAATAGCACAACTGTGAGTGTTTGTTTCTCAGTTGTGTGCATCTGTGGAGTTCAGGTTTGTCAAACTGGTCATCAGACTCTGTTGATCAGAGCAAGTTTACTTCGAGTGCAGTATTAGCATGTTTTAGCTCAGATTAGCATGTTTACTTCGAGTGCAGTATTAGCATGTTTTAGCTCAGATTAGCATGTTTACTTCCAGTGCAGTATTAGCATGTTTTAGCTCAGATTAGCATGTTTACTTCCAGTGCAGTATTAGCATGTTGTAGCTCAGATTAGCATGTTTACTTCCAGTGCAGTATTAGCATGTTTTAGCTCAGATTAGCATGTTTACTTCGAGTGCAGTATTGGCATGTTTTAGCTCAGATTAGCATGTTTACTTCGAGTGCAGTATTGGCATGTTTTAGCTCAGATTAGCATGTTTACTTCGAGTGCAGTATTGGCATGTTTTAGCTCAGATTAGCATGTTTACTTCGAGTGCAGTATTAGCATGTTTTAGCTCAGATTAGCATGTTTACTTCGAGTGCAGTATTAGCATGTTTTAGCTCAGATTAGCATGTTTACTTCGAGTGCAGTATTGGCATGTTTTAGCTCAGACTAACATGTTTACTTCGAGTGCAGTATTAGCATGTTTTAGCTCAGATTAGCATGTTTACTTCGAGTGCAGTATTGGCATGTTTTAGCTCAGACTAACATGTTTACTTCGAGTGCAGTATTAGCATGTTTTAGCTCAGATTAGCATGTTTACTTCGAGTGCAGTATTGGCATGTTTTAGCTCAGACTAACATGTTTACTTCGAGTGCAGTATTAGCATGTTTTAGCTCAGATTAGCATGTTTACTTCGAGTGCAGTATTAGCATGTTTTAGCTCAGATTAGCATGTTTACTTCGAGTGCAGTATTAGCATGTTTTAGCTCAGATTAACATGTTTACTTCGAGTGCAGTATTAGAATGTTTTAGCTCAGATTAGCATGTTTACTTCCAGTGCAGTATTAGCATGTTGTAGCTCAGATTAGCATGTTTACTTCGAGTGCAGTATTAGCATGTTTTAGCGCAGATTAGCATGTTTACTTCGAGTGCAGTATTAGAATGTTTTAGCTCAGATTAGCATGTTTACTTCCAGTGCAGTATTAGCATGTTTTAGCTCAGATTAGCATGTTTACTTCGAGTGCAGTATTAGCATGTTTTAGCTCAGATTAACATGTTTACTTCGAGTGCAGTATTAGCATGTTTTAGCTCAGATTAACATGTTTACTTCCAGTGCAGTATTAGCATGTTTTAGCTCAGATTAACATGTTTACTTCGAGTGCAGTATTGGCATGTTTTAGCTCAGATTAGCATGTTTACTTCCAGTGCAGTATTAGCATGTTTTAGCTCAGATTAGCATGTTTACTTCGAGTGCAGTATTAGCATGATTTAGCTCCGATTAGCATGTTTACTAAGAGTGAAGTATTAGCATGTTTTAGCTCAGATTAACATGTTTACTTCCAGTGCAGTATTAGCATGTTTTAGCTCAGATTAACATGTTTACTTCGAGTGCAGTATTAGCATGTTTTAGCTCAGATTAGCATGTTTACTTCGAGTGCAGTATTAGCATGTTTTAGCTCAGATTAGCATGTTTACTTCGAGTGCAGTATTAGAATGTTTTAGCTCAGATTAGCATGTTTACTTCCAGTGCAGTATTAGCATGTTGTAGCTCAGATTAGCATGTTTACTTCGAGTGCAGTATTAGCATGTTTTAGCGCAGATTAGCATGTTTACTTCCAGTGCAGTATTAGCATGTTTTAGCTCAGATTAACATGTTTACTTCGAGTGCAGTATTAGCATGTTTTAGCTCAGATTAACATGTTTACTTCGAGTGCAGTATTAGCATGTTTTAGCTCAGATTAACATGTTTACTTCCAGTGCAGTATTAGCATGTTTTAGCTCAGATTAACATGTTTACTTCGAGTGCAGTATTAGCATGTTTTAGCTCAGATTAGCATGTTTACTTCCAGTGCAGTATTAGCATGTTTTAGCTCAGATTAGCATGTTTACTTCGAGTGCAGTATTAGCATGTTTTAGCTCAGATTAACATGTTTACTTCGAGTGCAGTATTAGCATGTTTTAGCTCAGATTAACATGTTTACTTCGAGTGCAGTATTAGCATGTTTTAGCTCAGATTAACATGTTTACTTCCAGTGCAGTATTAGCATGTTTTAGCTCAGATTAACATGTTTACTTCGAGTGCAGTATTAGCATGTTTTAGCTCAGATTAACATGTTTACTTCCAGTGCAGTATTAGCATGTCTTAGCTCAGATTAGCATGTTTACTTCGAGTGCAGTATTAGCATGATTTAGCTCCGATTAGCATGTTTACTTCCAGTGCAGTAATAGGATGCTTTCGGTTTTCTGTGGATCTGGCCTCAGGCTGCTGCTCTTCAGTCCGGCTGAATCTTTTCACAGTAAAACCAGATAAATCCTGGAGGTTTCTCACTGTTTACCTCCACCGTTCTATCAGCAGATACCTCCTGCTAGCAGGCTAGGCTCAGCTCCTTCCCAGTCCTTTCATCTGTCCTCCCTTAAGTCTGTCTGTCCCTCACCTCCTCCTCCTCCTCATCCTCCTCCTCCTCCTGCTGCTCCTGCTGCTCCTCTTTGCTCCTCTTCTTCACAGTCTTCTTCTCTAGAACTTTCTTCATCTCCTCGGTCTGCTCGCTCCTTCTCGTGTTTCTAACGCTGCTCTCCTCCATCATGCAGCACGTGGGGACTTCGACGACTTCTTCTTCGTCTTCTTGTGGTGTTTTATTGGCGGTTGGCAAACAACGTATTGGTGCATTACCGCCACCAACTGGAAAGGAGTGTGAATCAGGATGACTACTAATACCCCCCTCAAAAATAAATAAATAAATAAAAATTAAAAAAAAAAAAAATTCTATCCAGCAGCCTGGTTGCTTTAAGGAAGTGGAATATAAAGGTGTAACTCTTGTGTCCTGAGCTCTGTTGTAGAATGACTCTGATATCCAGTGGTATTTTAATGTTCCTCTGTCTTTCTCTCTCATGTTTCTGAAGTATTATGTGCTCTATTGTCTCTTCTTGGTCACAGTAGTCACAGTTCCCTGTCTGATGTTTTCTCATTATGAATAGTGTACTGTTCAATGCAGTATGTCCAAACCTGAGCCTTGATATTATTGTTTCTTCTCTTCTGTTCCTTCCTGCTTTTCTCATTTCTCCCACTTTCCTTTGTATTCTGTAAAACCATCGTCCCGTCCTCTCTTCCTCCCATTGTTTTTGCCATCTTTCCCTCAGTCTTTGTTTGGTGATGCTCTTAGTTTCAGATTTACTGACATTAACTGTCAAATCCATGGATGTCTTTCCTCCTTTGCTGCCTTATCTGCCATCTCATTTCCTCTGAACCCAGTGTGTGCTGGTACCCACACAAAAATCACTGTCAGCCCCATCATCTGAATTCTGTATAGGGTTTGCTGTCCTTCACTCAGTATGTCTGGTCTGCTGTGTGACTGACTGTCCTGTAAAGTGATTAATGCTGAGCTGGAATCAGAGCATATAACTGTTCTTAGTGGTCTTGTCTCCTCAACCCACTGTACTGCCAACAGTATTGTGATCATTTCTCCGGTATAAACTGACACTTCTCCACTGATCCGCCTCCCCACTGTGACATTAAACTCTGGGACAATAAAAGCTGCTCCTGCTTATCTGAGCTCTTTGAGGCATCTGTATAAATCTGGATGTAGCTGGAAAAGTCCTCAATATATGTCTGTACTAACTGTGGGTTATAAATGAGTCCTCTATTCTTGTTATTCTTTTCCCAGACAAAGCTTTTGTTGTCCCTTTTCTGCTTTTCCCAACATGGTTTTAAAGTGAGTTGTGTTGGATGATCTTGACTGTGCTCCTGTAAATTAACCCAATAAACTGTTGAAAGTTGCAGCCTCCTCATATCTAATGGCATCTCCCCCATCTCCACCTGTAGTGCTGCTGTTGGAGTTGTTTTCAGTGCTCCTGTGCATATTCTCAGTGCCTGATATTGAATATTGTCCAGTCTTTTCAGAGATGTGCCTGCTGCTGATCCATACACCACACTCCCATAGTCCATCACTGATCTGATCAGCCCACAGTATATGGCTTTTAGTGCACTTCTGTCTGCCCCCCATTCACTCCCCACCAAACACCTCATCACATTCAATACTTTCTTACATTTATCCTCCACCTTCTGAATATGTACAGCCCATGTGATTCTTTCATCAAACAAAATCCCCAAGTATTTATAGTGTTTCACTCTCTCCAGTTCCTGATTATACAGTTTTAGTTTCATCACACTGCTAATTCTTTTCCTTGTGAAAAACATTGTCTTTGTCTTATCTACTGAGAATTTAAAACCACTTATATGACCACTCCTCTATTTTAGTGATGGCACCCTGAACTTTCTTTATAATGAATTCCTTCCCCTCTTTCAAAAGCATGTGGGGACATCCGGGGTCAAAGGTAAAACATCATAGCCGGAAGGTTATGTCACAAAGAGAAATTTACGTCAAGAGACCGGGTGGCTTTTTTCACACAGCTCTGTCCCTATTGATCTACGACTCCATGCGCTCCCATATCACCGATGGTGTCAAAAAACAAGTGAAGCACACTAATTCAGTGCTTGCCGTCATTCTGGGTGGATTGACAAAAGAACTCCAGCTGCTAGATATTGGTGTCAACAGGGCATTCAAAGCTAGATTGCGAACTGCGTGGGAGCAGTGGATGACAGAAGGCGAACACACGTTCACCAAGACAGGGAGACAGCGCCGAGCGACATACGCCACTATCTGCCAGTGGATCGTAAATGCTTGGGCTGATATATCCATCCATCCATTATCTACCGCTTATCCTCATAGGGTCCCAGTTGTCTTAGGGTGAAAGACTGGGTACACCTTGGACAAGTCGCCACCTCATCACAGGACACATAGAGACAGACAACCACTCACACTCACATTCACACCTACGGTCAATTTAAATTAACCAGTTAACCTAATCCCCATGCATGTTTTTGGATGGTGGGAGGAAGCCGGAGTACCAGAGAGAACCCACACAGACATGAGAACATGTAAACTCCACACAGAAAGGCGCCGGGCCCGGGATTCGAACCCGGTACCTTCTTGCTGTGAGGCGACAGTGCTAACCACTACACCACCGTGCCGCCCGGGCTGATATGTCAGCCACATAAAACGTCACAAAGACTAGAAAGTGCATTGAAACATTTTAATCCATCTTTCTCTCACACACACACACACCACCTGTCCGCAGTCTGCCAGCATCATCACTGAGTCCTGATCCACATTACAGAATAAAGGGTCTCTGAAGGGTAAAAGGGTTTCTAAATGGTCTCTGTGGTTCAGGACCCTCACAGGATTAAAAGCAGGACCATACACCAGGTTCTTTAACTCTGAGTTTTATTCATTCCACCAAACAAACGAGCAGAAAAGAGTGAAGGGATCTCTGGTTCTAAAGGTTGGATGAGCTGCTGCTGTTTCTCTCAGAGACACTGACGTACAAACACTTCCTGAAACCTGATCTGACCAATCAGAGCTGATCACACATCACTGCATCTATAATATACACTTCTCATTCATAATAAACATTTCCAAAAATATGTAGATTCTCGTCATTTCATACATTTTACTTATGAAAACAAAGACTTGAACATGCAGAGAACACCTGGGTCACATGACCCAGCAGGTACACAACCTCTTTCCTTTTTTACAGCTCCAAACAGACAGATTCATTTCAGCAAAAGCTTCAGTAAAAAAGAGTAGAAGGAGATATAAACGGTTAATATTAAGCTGCATCATAAAAAACTGGACCTTTGACCTACTGATTGATCTACAGCTGACCATCACCATCTATTGCTGCTGCTGAGTCAGTGGTCAGCATGTTATGTTGTCATAGTGACTGATAAATCGCATTTATCCCCACCCTCCCGCCTCAATGATGTCAAAGGTCAGAGTCCAGGTGGGCATGGCTTAGCACTGCACCTGCCGGGTCACCAGTGGGCTGGTTAGAGCTGAAGAAAGGCTCCGCCTCCAGCTCCAGCAAGGAGGGCAGGTCGGTCCCGCCCTCCCCCGAGCTGACTGGGTCAGACATCAGGACAGGTGTGGCTGTGTACTGCACCAGCTGCTTCCCTGGACCAGAGAACAGTCACTATGACAACGAGAATTTAGAGGTACAGAAGTGTGTGTGTGTGTGTGCACTAGCACACCTGTGCTACCTGTACTACCAGTGTTACCTGTGCTGATGGCATTGTTGCTTTCATCACATCCATTGGGGACTTCTTCAGACAGCAGCTGACAGAGAACAGTGACATCACAGTCGTCGTCGTCATCATCATCATCATCATCATCCTTTTACACACCTGTTTATATAGGCCTGTTTATGTACACCTGTTACACGCCTGTTCCATACCTGGTTGTATACATGTCTTACACTGCTGTTTATATACCTGTTACACACCTGATTACATAGTACATACCTGTTTATGTACTTGTTACACACCTGATTATATAGTATATACCTGTTATACACCTGGTGCACACCTGATTATATAGTACATACCTGTTATATACCTGTTGCACACCTGATTATATAGTACATGCCTGTTATATACCTGTTGCACACCTGATTATATAGTATATACCTGTTATACACCTGGTGCACACCTGATTATATAGTACATACCTGTTATATACCTGTTGCACACCTGATTATATAGTACATGCCTGTTATATACCTGTTACACACCTGATTATATTGTAAATACCCGTTATATACCTGTTACACACCTAATTATATAGTACATACCTGTTATACACCTGGTGCACACCTGATTATATAGTACATACCTGTTATATACCTGTTACACACCTGATTATATAGTACATACCTGTTATATACCTGTTACACACCTGATTATATAGAACATGCCTGTTATATACCTGTTACACACCTGATTATATTGTAAATACCCGTTATATACCTGTTACACACCTGATTAAAAAGTACATACCCGTTATATACCTGTTACACACCTGATTATATAGTACATACCCGTTATATACCTGTTACACACCTGATTATATAGTACATACCCGTTATATACCCGTTACACACCTGATTAAATAGTACATACCCGTTATATACCTGTTACACACCTGATTAAACAGTACATACCCGTTATATACCTGTTACACACCTGATTATATAGTACATACCTGTTATACACCTGATTATATAGTACATACCTGTTATATACCTGTTACACTCCTGATTAAATAGTACATACCCGTTATATACCTGTTACACACCTGATTATATAGTAAATACCCGTTATATACCTGTTACACACCTGATTATATAGTAAATACCCGTTATATACCTGTTACACACCTGATTATATAGTAAATACCCGTTATATACCTGTTACACACCTGATTATATAGTACATACCTGTTATATACCTGTTACACACCTGATTATATAGTAAATACCCGTTATATACCTGTTACACACCTGATTATATAGTACATACCTGTTATATACCTGTTACACACCTGATTATATAGTACATACCCGTTATATACCTGTTACACACCTGATTAAATAGTACATACCTGTTATATACCTGTTACACACCTGATTATATAGTACATACCTGTTATATACCTGTTACACACCTGATTATATAGTACATACCTGTTATATACCTGTTACACACCTGATTAAATAGTAAATACCCGTTATATACCTGTTACACACCTGATTAAAAAGTACATACCCGTTATATACCTGTTACACTCCTGATTATATAGTACATACCTGTTATATACCTGTTACACACCTGATTATATAGTACATACCTGTTATATACCTGTTACACTCCTGATTATATAGTACATACCTGTTATACACCTGTTACACACCTGGTTAGATACCTGTTTTTCAGGACAGAAAACATATCATAGAAAAACTTACATTGTCCAAACTGTCGAGGTCAAAGTCTCCAGACAAGCCCGGTGAACTGAAAAACTAAACACAAAGACATTTAACATAAAAACACACACTATACATGTGACACAGAACACATTACACACTGATCTCCATCACCTCCTGACCTCCTCCTCCTCTTCCTGATCCTGAACAGTCCAAACTGCTCTGCTCTGGATCCTGACTCCTTTCTATGTTCAGCAGCATTAACTCCTCTGCTCTGTAGGATCAGACTGTCAGGACCAGCCTTCACTCAGACTATCCTTGTCCTCTCATGACCCTGTCTCTAGTTCTCCACTGGTCCTTCGTTGGACCACTTTTGATAGATCCTGACCACTGCAGACCAGGAACAGACCACCAGATGCTCTGATCCAGTCCTCTGGACATCAGTGTTTGCTTCTTGGTGTCAAACTCCTGAAAAATCCTCATCCTGCTTCTAACATCAACTCTGAGGACGAGATGTTCATCCGATGAGGAGATGATCAGTGTTATTCACATAAACTGTATTTCCATAGTGGAACAAGCTCTCATGATGTCACCCGTTGGTTGGTGAACAACATCAATGAAGCCCATAAAGAAGCAGCTTAACCTTCATTCTCTCCAGCAGCCAGCAGGGGGCGACACTGGAGGTTTCAAAAAGAAGTCTGTTTGTTTTGAAGTCTATGGGAAAATTACCATTTTCTCTCCTGCTGTATGTAAACACTGTAAATATGAGTTTATGGTCTCAATGGTTAATTTAAATGAGTTTCTCAATTATTTCCCGTCATGACCTCCAAGGAGCCAGAATTTTTTGAGCTAGCATGATTGTGACCATGTGCACTGCTGGCAGCATCAGCTCCTCTGCTATTGTGTGACCTGTGATAGACACCTCTGTATGAGGTTAACAGTGTTTTTTTTTTTTTTATGATGCTGCGCTCACAAAATGGCCTGACTTCTTCATAGTGTCATGATTGATTGATGTATAATATTGATATATTCTTAAACGTACACTGTGTAATTTTTTCTCCCATTTAGTGGTTTCATTTGATTTTGCATGCTTTTCAACATGGTTGGAACTACGGCCCAGAGCTCCGGTCATTTTTTTGGCGCTGAGGATTGCTTCTCCTTCAGTACAGTATAAGTATGGTCTTGTATTATGACCAAAAGAGCAGTGCAGGTTTTAGTTTAGTGCCGTAGTAGTAGTAACACCTTCTCAGTCTCTCTCTTTCGTAGCCAGATCGCATCATATGCATTTCTTCATGTGTTATTCATGATGAGGGTGTTAAAAGTTAAGCTTAAAAATAGCATCTTCCCTGGCGCATCACGTCTTCCACCTGCCTGTCTTGCTCCTGTGCGTCCTGCGCGGGCGCACCTGGCCATTAGCCCGTAAAAATTTTGAAACAGCTGCATCGTTGTACTGGCTGCAGGGTTCAAAGCGTGAGAAAAAAGTAGCGGCTTATGGTCCGGAAATTACGGTATATACATATATATGTATAAATGTATACATTTATACATATATATGTGTATATATAAATATATAAACAAATATATGTGTGTGTGTATATGTATGTGTGTATATATATATGTATAAACACATATATATGTATAAAGGTATACCTTTATACATATATATGTGTGTATACATATACAGTATGTGTGTGTATATATATATATACACACACACACATATATATATATATACACACACATATATGTATACACACATATATATGTAGAAATGTATACATTTATACATATATATGTGTGTATACATATACACACATATGTATAAATGTATACATTTCTACATATATATGTGTGTATACATATATACACACATATATATGTATACAATATACACATGTATATGTATATACGTGTGTGTATACACACACATACATACACGGATACATACGTATACTCAACTCAAGAGAGTCATGATATTATGTTCTTTACAAATGTAAACTTTTGACCACGACTGTATGTATACTGTATGTATGTGTGTGTGTGTGTGTGTGTGTGTGCGCTCAGTTGTTATCATGTTAGACTGACCTCCATCAGTGGGGAGGTGTCGAAGGTGAAGGCTTGTGTATTCAGCATACTCTGCAGGTTTTCCAGACTGCTGTCAATGCTGTCCACATGATTGGACAGTTCAGACCTGAAACACAGAGACAGAAAGACATGATGTCAAGTTTCATCACCATCCTGGAGTTTTCCAGTTTTTTTTCTTCTGAACGTTAAATCTAATGTTGAGACTCAAACGAGCGACTTGTTCCTGACATTTTGTATGAGGCGCTCAGTTCCAAGCGAACTACTTCCTGCTGAAGACGTCTGTCTTTAAGGACAGAAGTTACCTGAAGTCTGTCCACTGACAGACTAAGAAAGTCCTCTGTTCCATACGACTCTTCAACTCCTCCTCACAGAGACACACTTTCACATTCACTTTTACAACTGCATTTGAACTTTATCTTTATCTACCATCCATCAGAAGACATCTATGTGCTCTGGCCCCTCCATGTGTTATGATAGAGTCTAGAGGCTCATCCTCTCAAACAAAAATCATATTTATCCTTAAAAATCTGTTGAATAAAAACCGTTTATATTCATTGATTTACTTGTCAGTTCATGTCGATATGAAGCACCACACATCAGGTGAAAGTCCACCTGCAGAGGGAGGGGGCGGGGTCTGAGGGAAGCACAGGAGTCATAATGACACACCTGACCTTCAAAAGAAATGTAAAACACTCAGCAGAGCTACTGTCAACCTGAACCCACATTTATTAGTCTTGTTCACAGGGTTAAAGGCATTCTGGGTAAGATGTGCTGCTGGAGGGATTGGAAGACGAATTAGAGCGGTTACTGGGTCAGTTGATCAAATCAAATCAAACTTTATTTATATGGCACCTTTTGTACATTACGCAGTTCAAAGTGCCTCACAGAGGCTAATGGAAAAATAAAATAATACAAAAAAAAAAACATCCCAGACCCTGAATAAATGCACACACACACACACACACACACAGCACCAAAACCTTAAGCCCGGCGGCATGGACCTAGGGCTGTGACGGTATGGATTTTTTATTACCACGGTGATAAAGTACCCAATCAATGCCGTATGGCGGCTTATCGCGGTACCTCGCAATCACCGCGATCCCACTACCTCATCTCTCCCCCCAGCTGTCGAACTAGCTGCTGCTGCTGAGACATAAATCCTTCAAAACGCAAGGTTAGTTTTATGTCTAAAATTATTCTATCAACACAGACATTTACATGGATAGTCTGCTGTTATAACTGATTTACTGTGGAGTGGGTTAGACTGTTTTTAATGGCAGGCTGAACTAGAACCATTGACTTGTGTTAGCCTAGAACCAGTGAACTCTGCAGCTAGAAGGACTGAATGATTTTTTTTAAAAAACTGTCCCCACGTCTCCAACACTCTGACTCACTTGGAAATGAGGACCCATGTCCAAAATCCTGAACTACCACTTTAATTGATGTTTGTATGTGGCACATGGGTGTGAAATGAAATTTCACTGGTACTTGTGACGAGTGACATTAGAGGCATTTTGATTTTGAATTTGAAAAAGCCACCTTTTGGGAAACACTGGGGCTGAATTAAAAACTGAATAATAAATAAATTAATTAATAAGAGTAAATAAATATCTAAAATAAATTAATACATGCACATGTAAACAAATAAATTAATAAAAGAAGTCATTTAAAAAAAACTGATCAACAGGAGAAATACAAAATAAAAGAGATCAGTCAAAAGCCTGATTGATAAGGTGAGCCTTGAGACTCTTCTTAAAAACCTCACATGGGGGGCCAGTCAGTAGGCCAGTCGGTGGGGCCAGTCGGTGGGGCCAGTCAGTAGGCCAGTCAGTAGGCCAGTCGGTGGGGCCAGTCGGTGGGGCCAGTCAGTAGGCCAGTCGGTGGGGCCAGTCGGTGGGGCCAGTCAGTAGGCCAGTCGGTGGGGCCAGTCAGTAGGCCAGTCAGTAGGCCAGTCGGTGGGACCAGTCAGTAGGCCAGTCAGTAGGCCAGTCGGTGGGGCCAGTCAGTAGGCCAGTCGGTGGGGCCAGTCAGTAGGCCAGTCAGTAGGCCAGTCGGTGGGGCCAGTCAGTAGGCCAGTCGGTGGGGCCAGTCAGTAGGCCAGTCAGTAGGCCAGTCGGAGGGACCAGTCAGTAGGCCAGTCGGTGGGGCCAGTCAGTAGGCCAGTCGGTGGGACCAGTCAGTAGGCCAGTCAGTGGGGCCAGTCGGTGGGGCCAGTCAGTAGGCCAGTCGGTGGGGCCAGTCAGTAGGCCAGTCGGTGGGGCCAGTCGGTGGGGCCAGTCGGGGTCCTTGGTCATGTGTTAGCAGCAGTAGGGTAGTAGCACTAGCAGATAAATCTCCCTCCAGCCACTGATGTCTGATGACTGTTGTAAACAGGCCTTAGGTGACTCACCTGTCGATACAGGCAATGGTCTGACATTTCTGCTGAGGTTTGGTGGAGCTGGAGGCAAAGTCTGGCCTTGGAACGGAGGCAGGTGATTGGCTGGCTGGGGCTGGTGGCAGTGGCCCGGTGTTGGCAGGGCTGGACAGAACGATGGGACTGACTACAGAAACACAGAATCAAACACTGAACTGAGAGAACTTTAATCTGCAATAAGTGACAAGTAAAAGTACAACTTGATTGACTGATTCATTCATTCATCTCCCACTGAGTGAGGGTGGAGCTGTCACCTGGCGTAGGACTGGTGGTGGAGCTGTTCAGGGTCGGCTGCGTCTCATTGTCCTGTAGGATGGAGTTGATGAAGGTGGTGGGGGAGAGAGGCGTGTCAACAGGTGTATCTCCGCTCTCCAGAACAGGACACACCTCCACGTCAGGACTGGACGGCTCCGCTTTAACATTGACTGACTGGCTCTCTCTGCAGAGGCGAAACAGGCGAGATGATTGGCTGTTAGTGACTGCTAACTGCCCAATCAGAGGAGAGAGCCATCCTGCTGCTCACGTCGTGGCATTTCACTGGAAATTCAGCTTGGCCTTTCAGATAATACAAACTTTCAGAATGTATATTAGGGTGTTTTCACACTTGGTCCTTTTCAGCCCTTCGAACGAACTCAGACCGATGACTCAGCATTTTTTTGCACATATGTGAACACAACAAATGCACTCAGACCCCTTTGAAATGAACCATGAGGTGGTCTCAGTACAGTTCGCGACAAACGGACACTGTGTAATTTTTTCTCCCATCTAGTGGTTTAATTTGACTTTGCATGCTTTGCAACATGGTTGGAACTACGGTAAGTGGAATGGGTCAACTCCCTGGCGGCCACTATCACTGCGGATCCCCGGCCCCCGGCCTGGAGCTCCAGTCATTTTTCCCCGGACTTCCACAGCCCTCCTCTGGTCTGGAGGACTTCGTGACGGGTCCCGACCGGCCATGGCCGGGCATGGGGCGCTCCCAGGCGGCCACTTGCCGCGGATCCCCGGCCCAGAGCTTCGGCCATTTTATGGCCCTTTTTGGCGGTGAGGATTCAGCGCGGAATAAGTACGGTCTTGTATTATGACCAAAAGTGCAGTGTAGGTTTTAGTTTAGTGCCGGGTAAGTAAAAGCGGCGTCTCCACCTTGCTGCTCTGTGAAAAGTGAATCGCAAAATGCGGAAATGCATTTTGTCCTATGGGTACTAGCACGTGGTGCTTTATGTCCCTCTCGGCAGTTGGTAGTTTTTGATATATCGGAAAGACATGGAAGCCTCCATATGAGTGACCTGCTCTATGTAAAGACAGATAACTGATTCTTCACCCAGGAGGATAAGTCAGATTGTTGACATATGTTATTTTACACCAACGAGGATCTATTTATGAATGAAGACATTGATTTAAGGTAATAAAATACTAAAATAATTACATAGTGTCCCTCTAAAGTCAGCGGTGTGGTTCGCCTAACTTGCGCCTTTTTCACTGGATTGTAACCTCCTTCGCTTGCTGTAGATTGGTCACGTGACTGTAGCTGGAAAAACTCAGCAGTAGAGAATCCAAAACATAGGTTGCATCCGAAATTCCACACTATACACTACATACTCAATATGTGTACTATCGTTCAACATACTTTTGAGTGAATAGATGTAGCATGCATCTTTTCCGACACACTGCTTAGTGCAGAAGTGATGCAACCTCTTGCCGGTTGGATTGGAGACACGTCACCGTGGTAACCTGAGCCAACCTCATCTCTACCAGCAATCTGCGATATTAGTAAGAATAATAATAATCTGATAACACACCCTTGATATGTTATTATTATATATGTTAATAATCACGATTGTCCATGTTGTTGTCGTCACTGCTGCATTGCATTTAATGCCGGCATAGCGTCCAGTGCTTGCATATTGTAATATTTCTAATAATAATATTAATAAGATATTTATAATATACATAGATTTATATACATAATATTTATTGCACCTCACGTACTATTTGGTTCATACTAAGGTTTCTGACATTCTAAAAAATCTCACATACTGTTTTAGCGTACTCAACAGCATGTTAATATGGAATTTCGGACGCAGCCGCGGCAGCTTTTTATGCTCATACGTAATCTGGATAACTCTATTTTCCCGATGAATATGCACAAATCTAACCAGAAAACACAGGAGGGAAAGCATGGTAGCAGACATTTTGTTCCAAGTGAAAACTACCCAGAATTCAGTGCATCGAGGGTCTGAGAGCTCTAGAGGACCAGGTGTGAACAGAAAGGGGACTGAGACCTCATCAAAGATGAAATGGACCAGAAAGAGAACCCGGTCCTCTTTGTAATAAACTCACAATGTGAACACAAAAAGAACTGAGCTCTTTTTCTGTTGGTCCCCTTATAGAGGACTGAGTTGGGTTCGCTTAAAGGGGACTATTATGTGAAAACACCCTCAGAGGGAAGTAAACATATAAAATATAATTCCAGCGGTCCTCACCCTGCTACCATCCAATCACTGACCACATTCTCAGCTGTGGGCGATGCCACATCTGTGATGTCAGAGATGATTGGTCCAGAGGAGATCGGAGAGTCAGCTGAGAAGAGACTAGCTGCAGCCTGAAAACAGATCCAACATCTGCTTATTTCTGTTCCAACATGCTGACACTCTCTCTACGACAAAAAGAGTGACAGGTGAGTCAGTGACAGGTGAGTCAGTGACAGGTGAGTCAGTGACAGCTTACTTGCATGTGTTCCAGTGACAACGGACGACTGTATTTTGGCAAGGAGTGGGCAGAGCTTGAGTCATTCAGCATCAAAGGACTGCAGAGACAAATATAAATATAAACATAACATAAACACAAATAAATATATACTTACAAAGAAAAAAAATACATATATATATATACACTCACATACAGTACGTGTGTGTACTGTATGTGTGTATAAAGTGTAGTATATATTGTGTAGTGTATATTGTGTAGTATATAAGGTGGAGTGTATATTGTGTAGTATATAAGGTGTAGTGTACAGTATATTGTGTAGTATATATATGTTGTGTGTAGTATATGTTGTGTGTGGTACTGTAGATAAGGTGTAGTGTACAGTATATTGTGTAGTATATATATTGTGTGGTATATACACTGTGCAGTATACCTTGTGTGGTACATACACTGTTTAGTATATACATTGTGTAGTATATATTATGTAGTTTATACATTGTGTAGTATACATTGTGTAGTATATATTGTGTAGTATATACACCGTGTAGTATATACATTGTGTGTAGTATATAAAGTGTGTAGTTTATACACAGTGTAGTATATATGTTGTGTAGTATATATGTTGTGTAGTATATGTATTGTGTGTAGTATATAGTGTGTAGTATATATATTGTGTAGTATATACATTGTGTGTAGTATATATATTGTGTAGTATATACATTGTGTGTAGTATATAGTGTGTAGTATATATATTGTGTAGTATATACATTGTGTAGTATATAGTGTGTAGTATATACATTGTGTGTAGTATATAAAGTGTGTAGTTTATACATTGGGTAGTATATAAAGTGTGTAGTTTATACATGGTGTAATATATATATTGTGTGTAGTATATAAAGAGTGTAGTTTATACATGGTGTAATATATATATTGTGTGTAGTATATAAAGAGTGTAGTTTATACATGGTGTAGTATATGTATTGTGTAGTTCATACATTGTGTGTAGTATATATATTGTGTAGTATATACATTGTGTGTAGTATATAGTGTGTAGTATATACATTGTGTGTAGTATATAAAGTGTGTAGTTTATACGTTGTGTAGTATATATATTGTGTGTAGTATATAAAGTGTGTAGTTTATACATGGTGTAGTATATATATTGTGTGTAGTATATAAAGTGTGTAGTTTATACATTGTGTAGTATATATATTGTGTGTATTATATAAAGTGTGTAGTTTATACATGGTGTAGTATATATATTGTGTGTAGTATATAAAGTGTGTAGTTTATACATGGTGTAGTATATGTATTGTGTAGTTTATACATTGTGTGTAGTATATAGTGTGTAGTATATATATTGTGTGTAGTATATAGTGTGTAGTATATATATTGTGTAGTATATACATTGTGTGTAGTATATAAAGTGTGTAGTTTATACACTGTGTAGTATATATATTGTGAGTAGTATATAAGGTGTAGTATATATTGTGTAGTATATATATATTGTGTAGTTTATACATTGTGTAGTATATATATTGTGTGTAGCATATAAGGTGTAGTATATATTGTGTGTAGTATATACATTGTGTGTAGTATATAAGGTGTAGTATACATTGTGTAGTATATATATTGTGTTGTTTATACATTGTGTAGTATATATATTGTGTGTAGTATATATTGTGTAGTATATAAGGTGTAATATACATTATGTAGTATATATATTGTGTAGTTTATACATTGTGTAGTATATATATTGTGTGTAGTATATAAAGTGTGTAGTTTAGACATTGTGTAGTATATGTATTGTGTGTAGTATATAGTGTGTAGTATATACATTGTGTGTAGTATATAAAGTGTGTAGTTCATATATTGTGTAGTATATATATTGTGTGTAGTATATAAGGTGTAGTACATATATTGTGTAGTTTTACCATTGTGTAGTATATGTATTGTGTGTAGTATATAGTGTGTAGTATATATATTGTGTAGCATATACATTGTGTGTAGTATATAAAGTGTGTAGTTTATCCATTGTGTAGTATATGTATTGTGTGTAGTATATAGTGTGTAGTATACATTGTGTAGTATATATATTGTGTAGTTTACACATTGTGTAGTATATATACTGTGTGTAGTATATGAGGTGTAGTATACATTGTGTAGTATCTATATTGTGTAGTTTATACATTGTGTAGTATATATTGTGTGTAGTATATTTATTGTGTGTAGTATATAAGATGTAGTATATATTGTATAGTTTATACATCGTGTAGTATATATATTGTGTAGTATATGTATTGTGTGTAGTATATAAAGTGTGTAGTTTATACATTGTGTAGTATATATATTGTGTGTAGTATATAAGGTGTAGTATATGTTGTGTAGTATATGTATATATATATTGTGTAGTTTATACATTGTGTAGTATATATATTGTGTGTAGTATATAAGGTGTAGTTTATACATTGTGTAGTATATATATTGTGAGTAGTATATAAGGAGTAGTATACATTGTGTAGTATATATATTGTGTAGTTTATACATTGTGTAGTGTATATATTGTGTGTAGTATATAAGGTGTAGTATACATTAAGTAGTATATTGTGTAGTTTATACATTGTGTAGTTTATACATTGTGTGTAGTATACATTGTGTAGTATACATTGTGTAGTATATATTGTGTAGTTTATACATTGTGTAGTATATAAGGTGTAGTATACATTATGTAGTATATATATTGTGTGTAGTATATAGTGTGTAGTATACATTGTGTAGTATATATATTGTGTAGTTTATACATTGTGTAGTATATACATTGTATGTAGTACATAAGGTGTAGTATACATTGTGTAGTATATATATTGTGTAGTATATATATTGTGCAGTTTATACATTGTGTCCTATATATATTGTGTGTAGTATATAAGGTGTAGTATATATATTGTGTGTAGTATATAGTGTGTAGTATACATTGTGTAGTATATATATTGTGTAGTTTACACATTGTGTAGTATATATATTGTGTGTAGTATATAAGGTGTAGTATACATTGTGTAGTATATATATTGTGTAGTATATATATTGTAGTTTATACATTGTGTCCTATATATATTGTGTGTAGTATATAAGGTGTAGTATATATATTGTGTGTAGTATATAGTGTGTAGTATACATTGTGTAGTATATATATTGTGTAGTTTATACATTGTGTAGTGTATATATTGTGTGTAGTATATAAGGTGTAGTATACATTATGTAGTATATTGTGTAGTTTATACATTGTGTAGTTTATACATTGTGTGTAGTATACATTGTGTAGTATACATTGTGTAGTATATATTGTGTAGTTTATACATTGTGTAGTATATAAGGTGTAGTATACATTATGTAGTATATATATTGTGTGTAGTATATAGTGTGTAGTATACATTGTGTAGTATATATATTGTGTAGTTTATACATTGTGTAGTATATACATTGTATGTAGTACATAAGGTGTAGTATACATTGTGTAGTATATATATTGTGTAGTATATATATTGTGTGGTTTATACATTGTGTCCTATATATATTGTGTGTAGTATATAAGGTGTAGTATATATATTGTGTGTAGTATATAGTGTGTAGTATACATTGTGTAGTATATATATTGTGTAGTTTACACATTGTGTAGTATATATATTGTGTGTAGTATATAAGGTGTAGTATACATTGTGTAGTATATTGTGTAGTTTATACATTGCGTAGTTTATACATTGTGTGTAATATACATTGTGTAGTATACATTGTGTAGTATATATTGTGTAGTTTATACATTGTGTAGTATATAAGGTGTAGTATACATTATGTAGTATATATATTGTGTGTAGTATATAGTGTGTAGTATATATAGTGTAGTTTATACATTGTGTAGTATATATATTGTATGTAGTACATAAGGTGTAGTATACATTGTGTAGTATATATATTGTGTAGTTTATACATTGTGTAGTATATGTATTGTGCGGTTTATACATTGTGTCCTATATATATTGTGTGCAGTATATAAGGTGTAGTATGCATTGTGTAGTATATATATTGTGTGTAGTATATAAGGTGCAGTATACATTGTGTTGTATATATATTGTGTGTAGTATATAAGGTGCAGTATACATTGTGTTGTATATATATTGTGTGTAGTATATAAAGTGTGGAGTGTAGACATTGTGTAGTATATATATATTGTGTGTAGTATATAAGGTGCAGTATACATTGTGTAGTATATAAAGTGTGTAGTGTATACATTGTGTAGTATATATATATTGTGTGTAGTATATAAGGTGCAGTATACATTGTGTAGTATATATATTGTGTGTAGTATATAAGGTGCAGTATACATTGTGTAGTATATATATTGTGTATAGTATATAAGGTGTAGTATACATTGTGTAGTAGTATATATTGTGTAGTTTATACATTGTGTAGTATATATATTGTGTAGTACATAAGGTGTAGTATACATTGTGTAGTATATATATTGTGTAGTATATGTATTGTGTATAGTATATATTGTGTAGTTTATACATTGTGTAGTATATATATTGTGTATAGTATATAAGGTGTAGTATACATTGTGTAGTATATATATTGTGTAGTTTATACATTGTGTAGTATATATATTGTGTGTAGTACATAAGGTGTAGTATACATTGTGTAGTTTATACATTGTGTAGTATATGTATTGTGTATAGTATATATTGTGTAGTTTATACATTGTGTAGTATATATATTGTGTATAGTATATAAGGTGTAGTATACATTGTGTAGTATATATATTGTGTAGTTTATACATTGTGTATCATATACTGTATATTGTGTAGTTTATACATTGTGTAGTATATATATTGTGTGTAGTATATGAAGTGTGTAGTTTATACATTGTGTAGCATATACTGTATATTGTGTAGTTTATACATTGTGTAGTATATATATTGTGTGTAGTATATGAAGTGTGTAGTTTATACATTGTGTAGTATATATATTGTGTGTAGTATATAAGGTGCAGTATACATTGTGTAGCATATATATTGTGTAGTTTATACATTGTGTAGCATATATATTGTGTAGCTTATACATTGTGTAGTTTATACATTGTGTAGCATATATATTGTGTAGTTTATACATTGTGTAGTATATATATTGTGTGGTTTATACATTGTGTAGTATATAAGGTGTAGTATATACATTGTGTAGTATATATATATATATATATATATATATATATATATATATATATATAGTGTAGTAAACTTGCATCTTCCTCTTGACACCGAGGATCCTGTTGGTCTGGACGAGAGATACCAGGAACTGGATCAACTGCAAGGAGAGAGAGAGTTTAACACTGGTTCAAGGGGAAGCTAAGCTAATGTGCTAACTTGCTACTGCTGATTACCTTGTTGACGACTTTCTGTTGCTGCACGTGTTTCTGTCTCAGACTGGCCACCTCTCTCCACAGAGCCTCGTTCTCACTGAGACACACAAACAGGTTCATGAGCAGACCTGCTGGGTCTGGTCTGGTATGGTATGGTTCAGTCCGGTCAGGTCCTGGTCAGGTCGGGTCTGATCCTGGTCTGGTCCTTGTCCTAGTCTGGTCCTGGTCTAGTCTGGTCCTTGTTCTAATCTAGTCTAGACTGGTCCTGTCCTTGTGCTGTTCTGGTCTGGTCTAGTCTGGTCCTCTCACTGTTTCATGGCGATGATTCTGGAATCGATGGTTTCCTGTTTTCCTTTCATCAGCTGGACGTCGGTCAGGATTTTGTTCACATCATCTGTAGAAATCTTCACTTCCTCCTGACGCATAGACGACACCTGAACCAATCACAGCGCAGCGAGAGAGAGCACCGTTACCATGGAGACCAGGTCACATCTTCTTTCGCAGCAGGGTCAGGTTAGAGTGGCGTACGTACGGCGGTGACTTTGCGCTTGATGTTCTCCAGCAGGTGTTCTTGTCCTCTAATGAAGAACTGGTGCTGGAACTCCGTGTCGTCTCTCTCTGGCTTCAGCAGACCACCCTGCTCGATGTGCACCACCTTCCGGAAACCATCTGACACACACAAACAAACAAAGAAAGGTCCATCGATGAATAGGAATGATGAGAATATAACCAGTCACATCTGAACCAGACGTGTCAAACTGTTTCATCTAGCATCATGGTTATAATTTTAAAAATATACTCTTTATTATTATCATCACAGATTTGCCTCTACATCTGATTATCATTGGTTTCAGAAATAACAAAGCCAAACTAAACTTAAAATAACTGCAAGCAGACACTCAAATGTACAATAACAGTTTACTAAATTACTTCATGCTTGTGTATTAATATGAATGCATGCACATGGAGACAATCACATTTCACTATGATATGAGACATTTTGACATTTTAAGGTGAATAATGAAGTTAGTTTTTATATGATCAAAATGGTAAAATGAAAAGAACAGTTCAGAACATCACTGGAGGACTCTCTGTCACACTGATGTGACGGCTGGACATACATCAAGTTTGCCTTTCAGCTATAATCTCTTCAGGATATTTTAATCTTTTAGCATAAACCAATGAAATAATCTTAATATTTATATTTAAGAGTGGAATAGGTCTGCAAATTTTCTATTAGTAAGTGATCTTTATCAGGTTTATGGAGGATTAGGGTAATAATGGATATTTATTTTCTATGAAAATATTCCTTAAATAGTTTCAATAAAAAATTCACAATGATGTCCCAAAAATGTAAATAAAATTCTAGTTGCTATTATTCTACAGTCCATTGTTGCCTGGGGATTTACCCTTTTTATTGCTTGTTTAGCCTCTGATAATTCATGTTTTGTGACGCGTCTTTTAGTTTACAATTTTCTGTCTGAACCAACATTTCAAAGAGGTCTAAATGATTTGTGATTATGTTATCTTTAACCTAAGTGCAGAAATGTTGCTTCTCTTTTGATTTCGTTTTTCAAGAGCAAAAAAGTAACTATTGTTTTTTTTTCACACCTAGCTGCGGCCTTTTTGCTCTCAACCTCATCATAGAGCCATGATACCACATTCAGCCCTTTCAAATCAGCTCCTTCATCCTCTGATAGGTTATCTTTTTCATTAGTGTTTAATTCACTGGTGATACTAGTCTCTTTGATAGCATTATTTTTTTTAAATTTATTTACAGTCTCTCATCTTGAATTTCAAATATTCCTATTTCTGTGTGATTCATGTTTGTTTGTCCAAATATCTGTTCTGCTGTCTCTTTCACTGTACTGCAGAATAGATCATCATTTAGTTTCTAGAAGAAACCTCGTAATCTTCTTTGTTTTTGTTTTGTACCTACTAAATAAAGGAACTATTATGTTATTGTAATCCAGTTACACAGGTGCTTTTTGTTTGACTGCTGGCCAGAGTTTATTTCTGTTCTGGCTCTCTATGAAGGTGAGGTCTTCTGCCAGCTGTAGTTTCTTTTTCTTCATCATGTCAGAGTTGATTGAAGCTCTCCATGCTTTGTGTGTGAAGGTGTGCAATCCACATGTTCTTGCATGACAATAATCTTCTGTGTTTTTATTCACCATTTCTTTAAATTTGGAGAACCTGTTGTTCAGTCCATTAATAGCTCTTAATGTCAGCATTAGACCCAGTCTCAGCTGTCACTTCAGAAGTTTCAAATCAGATCTTTTTGGAGTTGGGGCTGTTGAGAGGAGGTGAGCACAAGCCTGAGAAGGAGTTAGGAGACTCCAAATCCATCATCAGACCTGCCTGTCGTCTTTACAAGCCAACGGTTCACTGCCTCAACAACGTGATGTCGACAAACTGTGTTTTTGGATAACGTTGTCCTGCTGTCAGAGCATAAAATTTTAAAACACATTCTGTTACAGTTTGCTTAGATCTTTTAAAATACCTGGCTCTATATCTGGAACAGTGTTGTACTCACACATGTTGAGCTGTCTGATGAAGCTGGCCATGTTGTTGTGCTTAAAGAACTTTGGGAGAACCTCTTTAGAGAAGCGACCCTGGTCGAACACATGGAAGCTGGTTCCACTCTGACAGAACAGAACAAACATCAGTGGCGCTGCAGCCATTAGCATTCAACACTAATCTACCTCTGAAGTTTCTATACGGTCACCTATTTACTGAACAAAGGAAGACTAATGATACTAATAAGTACTGGTAAGACTACCATGCCGCAGTCACTTCTACAGTTCATCATGTTAGCTCTAGTCTGTGTCAGCCATTAAACCTAGTGAGGCTAACGCGTAGGAACTAACGGTCCTCTGAAGGAATCTGTTCGCTAACTTCTAGCCGATAGCCCTCCGCTAGGCTAGGCTAACATGCGTAACGTTACCGAGCTCCAGCAGATGAGCGGGTCGGTGTCCGGGTCCTCCACCAGGGTCCACAGTTTGGTGAGGAAGGCCGGGACGTTGCCGCCGCTGAGCAGTGCCCCTCCACCGGGATACTCCATCGTACACAAACAACCAAACACACTGCTTTAGCTAATCTGAGCTAAGGATGCTAACAGGTAGTTCTTGTCGAGATCTACAAACAAACAACCAGCTACACGGAGCCGGACTGCAGAGTGACCCGGGACGCAGAGAGCTGGGTTGTGGTCCTGGACTGTGTCTTGGTCTACAGCTGATGTTTTAAGTTCTTTAAACCTGATTAAAAACTCAGTGACGGAAAAACAAACAGATCAAACAAACAACTGCGTAGCTAGCTGTCTGGCGCGCAATGATGACGCTACAACGTCTGGTCGCACTTCTGTGACCTAAGAACTGTAATCTGGATTATTTCTAATTTGACACTTGACACCTACAGTATACCTATATATGGGCGACACGGAGGTGTAGTGGTTAGCACTGTCGCCTGTTTGTGTTTGCACGTTCATGTTTAATTGGCTAATTTAGATTGTGAATGTGAGTGTGAGTGGTTGTCTGTCTCTATGTGTCCTGTGATGAACTGGACACTTGTCCAGGGTGTACCCTGTCTTTCACCATAAAACAGCTGGGATAGACTCCAGCCCCCCTGACCCTATGAGAGGATAAGAGGGAGAAGATGGATGGATGTGTGTGTGTGTGTGTGTGTGTGTGTGTGCGTGCGTGCGTGCGTGCGTGCGTGCATACCTCACCGGTACACCTGTTTAGACATGTAGATGTGAAGAAGACACCTAGCTGAAGTTCAAACTGAGCATCAGGTTGCAGAAGAAAGAGGATTTAAAAGACTTTGAACATGGTTGTTGGTCTGAATATTTCAGAAACTGCAACTGAGCTAGTGGGATTTTCACTAGAACCATCTCTAGGGTTTACAGGGAATGATCCATAAAAGAGGAAATATCCAGTGTGAGAGGTCACAGCAGAATGGACAGACTGGATGGAGATGATAGAAATACAACAGGAAGTGAAAGGACCACTGGTTCAACCAAGGAAAGCAGAATATCATGTGTGAAGAACAACTGACGCACCATTTTTTCCGTTAATGTACTCGTGGCTCCGGTTTAGATGTCTTGCAGTAAGGATCCTCTATCCTTATGGGTCCCAAAGAATACTGTCCATAGTCAAAAAACTTGCAGTTGGATATACCAATCCATTTATTTGTATTTTAACAAAGTACTTATCTCCACATACAAGCAACACCTTCACCTCTGCCTACGGTCAAAAACAATATACCTCCATGTGCGCACCTGAAATCAATCAACCCCACACTTACATAGACTCTTGTGGGTGCCCACAGCGCCACCCTGGCTGTAACAAAAAATGGCTCCAACAACAACACTGGAGCCTTGAAGAAGATGGACTAGTGGTCTAATGCTGGAGGAGCTGAGCATGATTTAAATGCTGCTGCCTCACTGAGTATTGCCACTGACCATGTCCATCCCTTTATGACCACTTGTTGTATAAATATATGTTATATAATACATAGATAGATGTCACAGTATAAATAATATATATATATTGCATAAATATATACTGTGACACAGACCAATCCATTGTACTATAATATACTATATCAGTCACCTCTCACTCTGCGTAATACACCATAATACGCTCTAAAACACTTTACTGTACTTTTAGTGGCTATAACCCTAACCCTGCTCGAACAAACACGCTGTGTTGTACACCTGCTCATTCAGGTTAATTTCACTCCACAGATGACGTCATCAACATTGATTCAGAAACTGGTCAGTTTGGACAAAGGACAAAGTCTCAGGTTGATGTTCAAAATAGACAAAAACATTTATTGTAGAAGTTCACAATCTTGACGTTGAAGATGATGTCACATCCCCTATGATGTCATGAAGTAAAAAGAGAATGCTTTTGGACATTCAGCTGAATCTTTATTCACCTTTTATTTCTGTCTCCCTAAAACAAAATAAACGCCTATAAACAAACCACATTTTAAATATTCAAAAAAACGCCAAGGAGCCGCTGACGCTCAGTGGGTGGGGCCTACAGCTAGTGGGAGGAGTCTTCCCTCCTGGGCCATTCTGATTGGTCGGTACACTGGAATCGGTAGCGCAGGAATCGAACTCGCGGCTTAATGTGGAAGTCAGCAGGTATCCTCCAGTTCCACATTTTCTGCACCTGAAAAACAAGATTTAACGTTTCACACTTTTATAGTCTGAAGTTTTAAAACACAGCTGTTGATTTGATTTAATAATAATTCATGATTTACTTCCTGTTTGCACTCATTCTGGATGTAAAGAGGTAAAAGTTGATGCTGGGGTGGAAGCAATGCTGGAAAGTAACTAAAGTACGTGTATATAGGAGTACAATTTTCAAAATACTTATACTTTAGTTTTCCATTTTGTTTTACTAATATTGAACCTGTCATCACTTTATGACTAAACAAACAAAACTTAATAGTGATTAATGATTTTAAGAAAGAAAGTAGTTAAACTCAACCAGTTACATTAAATGCTGCTGATGCACCAAAAACATGAAGTATTTAATACTTTGGGTATTCATCCGCCCGCATAAATGATACTCATTTATCCATCCATGCAGTTGCCATGACAACAGAAACATGACCATAACAAGGGAAAGCACGACCAGCAAGAGGAACAGGAAGTTCCTGGTCTCGCCTCACAGAAATAAATGGACTCATTTAATAACAGTTTGCTCAGAGGCTCAATATGATATTTATGTTTTACATTTGTTCATTCT
>CM056567.1:133173-343173 GCA_029721515.1 Synanceia verrucosa | reverse complement strand
GCAGTAGTAGTAGCAGTAGTAGTAGCAGTAGTAGCAGTAGTAGTAGCAGTAGTAGTAGCAGTAGTAGCAGTAGTAGTAGCAGTAGTAGCAGTAGCAGCAGAGGCAGTATGGCAGTAGTAGTAGAAATAGAAGTCTTCTTCTTCTTCTCCTTCTGTGTGAATAAATCTGACTTACTGGAGTCGAGTGGACTTCCTGTTGGATCAGCTGGAATTACAAACACAAACAGTTTGACCTTTGACCTTTAACTGTCAGCCATGTTGGGGGCGGGGCTTACCTGTGTCTGCGCCTGTGAAGTCTATTGCCACGGTAACCAGGTCTGTGTACCCAACTGAAACAAAAAACAGAAAGCACTACGATAGACAGACAGAGGATGGATGGATAAACAGTTGTCATAGCAACAAGTCTTACCTGTGACATCATGGCCAAGACCTGAAACTGGAATCAATGAGAGCGCAATCAGGTTTCTGTTTAATCAATGTGTTTGTTCATTGATCAGTTCTTCAGTCTCTGTCTCACCTGTGTGGTCAATGTGAAGACTGGTCACTGACTCCGCCCCTCCTGCTGACATCATAGTATCTGAGGATCAATCGATCAATTGAGCAATAATTCAGACTGCTGGATTCAAATCATTCAGAATGATGGATCAATAATGACTCTGAATGTTAACCTGCGTTTGTATCTGTCAGCAGAGTCTGACGACCGTTTCCTGAGAAACACAAACCGTCAGCCAATCACAGCCTTCTGCTCTGACTCATTATTAAGACCAATAAGATCAGCAAAAAACAGAAAACAGGAAACCATCTGAATCTAAAACAATTAATTAAAACTATTAAAATTTCAGTAAGATCAATAACTGAATCTATCAATTAATCTCACAGTTACCGTTGGTGTCAGGAGAGTCGGCTCCATCTGGGAGGACAGATCAGGCACTTTGAGGATTACAGTGACAGTACTAGGCCTGCTGTAGTATTACTGTAGTAATTATAGTATAAGCATTACGTTGAGTATTGTATTGGTTGTATACTTTTGTATTCTTGGAGAAATAAAGAAATAAAACTTCTTTTTGTGTCTCATCAATACATAAAATGCAACATATCAGTATTTAATATATTAGGTACAGGTGTGCATAGCTCTATAAAGGTGAGCATAGGTGTATACAGATGTTCACCTGTCTGCACTCTGTGAGCTTCACTTTGTGATGAAGATGATGGAGCTGCTGCACCTGATGAAGACAAACACAAACAGTTCAGTTCCCTTTAGTTTTATTTTCTATCAGTGTAACAAAAAGTGTGAGGGACAAACTGGACATCATGCGGAACTGAAATTTATCTGTTGTTTCCTCCTCCATGTTTTGCCGTCGCACTTCCTGTTAAAGCCTCGTTAGTGAGCATCGATGCAGACTCTCTATTTAAGGCTGAACGGTCCACCAGCCTTCCTCACTACGAGGTTTGAGACGACTCTTAATATGAAGGAGCCTCTGAGAGAAGGAGCTAACAGAGGGCTAATGTGTAAGTCTTTTTGTATTTCAGATTAAAAGACTTCCTGGATCTTATGTGTAAAGTTGTTCTGTATTTTCAGAGTAAAAGTTTCTTTCAAACCAACCTTCCTGGGCTCCAGAGTGGGAGTGGCCTGAGACGGTGAGAGAGCTGGACAGTGATTGGTCAGGCCCTGAGCTCAGGGAGATGTGGTCTGATCCTGATTGGTTGATGCTGATGCCAGCGTGATGAGCAGGATCTTCAGCACCGGGATGAAGGCAGGACAGTCACAACAGGTGAGTTTATCTCACTCATATGTCATGTCATCACAGATAAAACCACAGAACTCCACCGGGGTGAAATACCTGAGAGTGAGACCAGACTGGAGCCACTTGACTGAACTGCTGAACCTCCTGAACTGACCCCTGAAACACAAACAACGACCAGACTGATCAATAACACAACTGATCAGAAGTATTAAAACTGAGCCATAGTGGAGATTAAAAAGATGATGTGCAGTAAATCTCCCAAATTAAAAAAAACACCTGCATCACCTGTAAAAGTTCTTTAAAGATCACTTTATGATCACACCTGTACTGTTTTCTTGACATTACGACCAATGACAGCCTGGACACGTGCACGTGAACAAGTCTGCCAGGTGACGTTAGTCACCTATAAAATACCTGTCCAGTTGCCACACATCTGTATGAAGTAAATTCTTAAACTTGCAGATTTAGTAACAAATCAGATCTGAGATCAGACCTGGGATGTTGATGTGCACACCTGGTCTGAATGGCTCACCCCCACCTGGAAACAGAAAACACACCAAGCATGAAACTACAGCTCAGGTGCCTCAATACTTACTGTTCTCTAGACAGGTTTTATTTTGAAACTATGACAGTTTGAAAGAAAACAACAAGCATACCTCCTCTCTCTCCTGGGGGATATTCCAGGTAGACTTACCTTCAGATGGGAAACTGAGTATCTGGTTCCAGAACAGCTGAATTAGTTCAATCAGCTCTGAGTAGGTTCACTTTGAATTCAGGTGCACACCGCAATTAAAACACCTCAGCACCTCATAGACAAAAGAGATCATCGTGGACTTCAGGAGGATCTGAACAGACCCCTCCCTCCATACCAACAGTGAGTGTGTGGAAAGGGTCCACACATTCAGGTTCCTGGGAGTCCAGATCTTTGATGACCTCTCCTGGACAGTAAACATCACAGCTGTCATAAAGACGACTCAGCAGCATCCATGCAACCTGGACAGGAAGCTGCTGCTGGCCTTCTATCACTCGTCCATAGAGAGCCTGCTGACATTCTGTGTCTCCACCTGGTGGAGCTGCACTGCTGCAGACAGAGAGACTTCCTGATGGACATCTACTCCACCCTAACCCTCAGCAGAGCCCAGAACATCATGAAGGACAGTTCACATCCTGGTTCTCAGCTGTTTGAGGAGCTCCAGGTGCTTCAAAGCAGGACGAACAGACTGAAGAACAGTTTGTTTCCTGGAGCCATGAACTCTGACAGTAACGACCACAGCCACCAAAATAACATTCACTGTGCAACACATCTGCCCATGTGCAACACATCTGTTCATGTGCAACACATCTGCTGCAACACATCTGCCCATGTGCAACACATCTGTTCATGTGCAACACATCTGTTTGTGCAACACATCTGCTGCAACACATCTGCCCATGTGCAACACATCTGTTCATGTGCAACACATCTGCTGCAACACATCTGCCCATGTGCAACACATCTGTTCATGTGCAACACATCTGTTTGTGCAACACATCTGCTGCAACACATCTGCCCATGTGCAACACATCTGTTCATGTGCAACACATCTGCTGCAACACATCTGCCCATGTGCAACACATCTGCTCATGTGCAACACATCTGTTTGTGCAACATCTGCTGCAACACATCTGCCCATGTGCAACACATCTGTTCATGTGCAACACATCTGTTTGTGCAACACATCTGCTGCAACACATCTGCCCATGTGCAACACATCTGTTCATGTGCAACACATCTGTTCATGTGCAACACATCTGTTTGTGCAAAACATCTGTCCATGTGCAACACATCTGTTCATGTGCAACACATCTGTTTGTGCAACACATCTGCTGCAACACATCTGCCCATGTGCAACACATCTGTTTGTGCAACACATCTGCTGCAACACATCTGCCCATGTGCAACACATCTGCTCATGTGCAACACATCTGTTCATGTGCAACACATCTGCTCATGTGCAACACATCTGTTCATGTGCAACACATCTGTTTGTGCAAAACATCTGTCCATGTGCAACACATCTGTTTGTGCAAAACATCTGTCCATGTGCAACACATCTGTTCATGTGCAACACATCTGTTCATGTGCAACACATCTGTCACTGTTAATGCTGCTGTTCTATTTAACACTGTGAAATATAATCTGTTTATTCTGTACATATGTCAGGCTCTGTCTGTTTCTGTTCATCATTTTAGTCTTGTGCCTGCATGTTGTCCTGTCTCTTCCTGTTTTATTTTGAAGGTAACCCTGTCTCCCTCTCGTTTCAGATCTCTTGACCCCTGCCTCCTGTGAAACCCTCCCCTAGTTGTCTCCACCTGTGTTTCCCTTCCTCATGTATAAATAGTCCTGTCACTTGTTGTTTATTGTGAGATCGTCTTTTGTTGTGAGTTTGCCTGTCCCTCACCTGTCCCCCGTCTCCAGAGCCGGTCCCTTGTCTCCGTAGCTTGCCTCGTCCTGCCCGTCTCCTGGACCCTGTCTCCAGAGTTTCTCTCCCTGTCTGATTATTCTGCCTAGTCCGTAATAAATACACCTTTTGTACTGCGTTTGGGCTCTCTGGAGCCCTCACAACATAGTCTAACATGCAGTGTAACACATCTGTTTATGAATTTATCCTGTTGTAAATTCATATTTATATTTGTATATAAGGATTTTTTAATGCTTATTTTTGTATTTACATTCTAAGATTGATATGCTTACTTTTCATACTTATTTCATATTTTATACTTGTTTTATCATTGTGCACTGAAAAGGAGAAGCTCTACAATTTCAGTGCACAATGGTATAATGACAATAAAGATCATTCTATTCTATTCAGTTTTGATATGTGCGGCAGGAGAATGTTGTTGAGGTAAATGATTGAGTTTAATGAAAACCGGCATCACAATCTATTATTTATTTTATTATACCTATTTATTGGAATACCCCCAAGGTAAACTTTCCCTTCCTCAGGGGAAAAAAACACTCAGCTGTCACAGAAACTTACCCAGCAGGCCGAGCAGGAAGTCGTGACTGGATGGGTCGATGGTTCCTAGAAAAACCATGTTCAGTTACCTGCAGCTGATGTTTATAAATGGATTAATGCCTCTTCATAATGCATGTGACGTGACAGACATTCCTCACCTGGACACTCACCTGTATGATCCAACCGAGAAACTCCACTTCCATGTGAACCCAAGGTACCTGCAGGAGGGAAACAGGTAAACAGAGATAGAGGTAAACAGGCAGACAGGTAAACAGAGATAGAGGTAAACAGAGATAGAGGTAAACAGAGATAGAGGTAAACAGGCAGAGAGGTAAACAGAGATAGAGGTAAACAGGCAGAGAGGTAAACAGGCAGAGAGGTAAACAGAGATAGAGGTAAACAGGCAGAGAGGTAAACAGAGATAGAGGTAAACAGAGATAGAGGTAAACAGGCAGAGAGGTAAACAGAGATAGAGGTAAACAGGCAGACAGGTAAACAGAGATAGAGGTAAACAGGCAGACAGGTAAACAGAGATAGAGGTAAACAGGCAGAGAGGTAAACAGAGATAGAGGTAAACAGAGATAGAGGTAAACAGGCAGACAGGTAAACAGAGATAGAGGTAAACAGAGATAGAGGTAAACAGGCAGAGAGGTAAACAGAGATAGAGGTAAACAGAGATAGAGGTAAACAGAGATAGAGGTAAACAGAGATAGAGGTAAACAGAGATAGAGGTAAACAGAGATAGAGGTAAACAGGCAGACAGGTAAACAGAGATAGAGGTAAACAGAGATAGAGGTAAACAGGCAGACAGGTAAACAGAGATAGAGGTAAACAGGCAGAGAGGTAAACAGAGATAGAGGTAAACAGAGATAGAGGTAAACAGGCAGACAGGTAAACAGAGATAGAGGTAAACAGAGATAGAGGTAAACAGAGATAGAGGTAAACAGGCAGAGAGGTAAACAGAGATAGAGGTAAACAGAGATAGAGGTAAACAGGCAGAGAGGTAAACAGAGATAGAGGTAAACAGAGATAGAGGTAAACAGGCAGAGAGGTAAACAGAGATAGAGGTAAACAGGCAGACAGGTAAACAGAGATAGAGGTAAACAGGCAGACAGGTAAACAGAGATAGAGGTAAACAGAGATAGAGGTAAACAGAGATAGAGGTAAACAGGCAGACAGGTAAACAGAGATAGAGGTAAACAGGCAGACAGGTAAACAGAGATAGAGGTAAACAGGCAGAGAGGTAAACAGAGATAGAGGTAAACAGGCAGAGAGGTAAACAGAGATAGAGGTAAACAGGCAGACAGGTAAACAGAGATAGAGGTAAACAGGCAGACAGGTAAACAGAGATAGAGGTAAACAGGCAGAGAGGTAAACAGAGATAGAGGTAAACAGGCAGACAGGTAAACAGAGATAGAGGTAAACAGGCAGAGAGGTAAACAGAGATAGAGGTAAACAGAGATAGAGGTAAACAGGCAGAGAGGTAAACAGAGATAGAGGTAAACAGAGATAGAGGTAAACAGGCAGACAGGTAAACAGAGATAGAGGTAAACAGGCAGACAGGTAAACAGAGATAGAGGTAAACAGAGATAGAGGTAAACAGAGATAGAGGTAAACAGAGATAGAGGTAAACAGGCAGAGAGGTAAACAGAGATAGAGGTAAACAGGCAGACAGGTAAACAGAGATAGAGGTAAACAGGCAGACAGGTAAACAGAGATAGAGGTAAACAGGCAGAGAGGTAAACAGAGATAGAGGTAAACAGAGATAGAGGTAAACAGGCAGACAGGTAAACAGAGATAGAGGTAAACAGGCAGACAGGTAAACAGAGATAGAGGTAAACAGGCAGAGAGGTAAACAGAGATAGAGGTAAACAGAGATAGAGGTAAACAGGCAGACAGGTAAACAGAGATAGAGGTAAACAGGCAGACAGGTAAACAGAGATAGAGGTAAACAGAGATAGAGGTAAACAGAGATAGAGGTAAACAGGCAGACAGGTAAACAGAGATAGAGGTAAACAGAGATAGAGGTAAACAGGCAGACAGGTAAACAGAGATAGAGGTAAACAGGCAGACAGGTAAACAGAGATAGAGGTAAACAGGCAGACAGGTAAACAGAGATAGAGGTAAACAGGCAGAGAGGTAAACAGAGATAGAGGTAAACAGAGATAGAGGTAAACAGGCAGAGAGGTAAACAGAGATAGAGGTAAACAGAGATAGAGGTAAACAGGCAGACAGGTAAACAGAGATAGAGGTAAACAGGCAGACAGGTAAACAGAGATAGAGGTAAACAGAGATAGAGGTAAACAGGCAGACAGGTAAACAGAGATAGAGGTAAACAGGCAGACAGGTAAACAGAGATAGAGGTAAACAGGCAGACAGGTAAACAGAGATAGAGGTAAACAGGCAGACAGGTAAACAGAGATAGAGGTAAACAGGCAGACAGGTAAACAGAGATAGAGGTAAACAGGCAGACAGGTAAACAGAGATAGAGGTAAACAGGCAGACAGGTAAACAGAGATAGAGGTAAACAGGCAGACAGGTAAACAGAGATAGAGGTAAACAGGCAGACAGGTAAACAGAGATAGAGGTAAACAGGCAGACAGGTAAATCCTGACAGCTCGTTCTAGTTTGAGGCTGCAGCTGACTGGACCTTTAGAAACATCTGTCAGTCTCCTCTGATAGCCCCGCCCCCTGCAGCTCACCTGTGTGGCCGTCAGCTCCGCCCCCTCCTCCCCCTCCGTTAAGCAGCTTGTGTCCGTTACCTGAAACTCAATCACAGGAATCAATACTGAACTCTATTGATTGTCTTCAGCCGTTTACACTCTTGTTATTTCAATAAGTTATTGATCATGTATTGATTGGGATATTTACCGTTGGACTCAGAGCTGACTCTGTCAGAAGCTGCAGACACAAAAACACATTTTAAATCCATCAGATCACCTCGTCATGTCTGGTGTGATGTCATCACACGACGCAGAGCAGAGAAAACACTGATTGATTGATTGATTGATTGATTACCTGCTGGGCTGCTCTGACCTCCAGCTGCTGAGAAACAAACACAGAAGGAGATTCATTCCAACAGGAAGCAATCAATTTCAAAATAAAGTGTTTATTATTTCACCTAACATCAAAAACAGATTTTTTTTTATTCCAGTCATCAGTGATCAGGAATCAATAATTTCCTCTTGTTTACCTGCTGCATTTCCTGCTGTTCCTCCGCTGGCTCCTCCCCCTGCTGACTGATCGCTTGAAGCTAAAGACAAAATCAAACTTTCTGATTATTCATGGAATAAACATAAATCAGTGTTTCTCTGGATGTTTGCGATCAACAGTGAGAAGACAGACACACATTCAGAGCTACAGAACAGCTCAGCTGACCTGGAGTCTGTTTCACTAAAGCAGGAGGTTTGACAGAGTCTGATCTGCTCATCCTGGATCAGTCTGATCCAGCTAACCTCTGTTTAGAGTAGACCACAAAGACCATCACAGATTAATGGACGGAAACATGGAGAGGACGGTACGGCTCACTGCTGATGGAGGAATGATCGGAAGAAATGAAGGAAATTATGACCAGAAAAGGAAACAGCTGTGAAACTAAACTGCAGAGCAGGTCTGGAGGACAAAAGTAAGTAATCTAGAAATAAACATTTCCTGGACAGAATGCCTCAGAAACCCTTTATTTAGGTAGGAAGTTCATGGCTTTTCTCCCTCTTTATTCTTTTTCTTTACTAATGAAGTCGTGAATGAATTTCTACTGTAATCAATTAATGCTCATGACAGGACAGAAAAGGACTTGAAAGCAGGTTCAGATTATACAATGAATGATTAATAATGCTTTATTAACAATGAATCATTAATAATTGCTTATTGATATTAATATGTTCATGATTTTAATTGAAATGTTTTTAGAAGGACATGTATATATATATATTTATGAACTATCGCCAGCATCATGGTAACCTGTCCAGCACTGTCCCACATGTGGCTTGTTGGCACCTGGTCACACCTCTGCCCAAAATTAACAGTATTACTGATAACCAGAATATTATTATTATTATTATTTCTGTCATGGTTAATCCACCAGTATGACCAGAGTTTTGACTAATACAGCGACCAGCAGGCAGCGTTCCTGAGGCAGAAACCCAAGACCTGCAGGATCAGGTCTGACTAGATGTGGATCAGACCAATTAATCCTGGTTTGAATGTCATCCAGTTAATCTGGATTAAACCTGAGACCGAACAGGAATAAGCAGAGCATTCAAGAGGCAGAAGCCTGATCCGGATCGACTCACCTGAACCTCCGGATGCTGCCGTGGTGGTCCGCTGGCCGCCAGCAAGTCCTGGGGGGGGGGGGGGGTATCAGATGTTCAGGAAGAATCAAACTTCTGTTTTTTCCATCAGATGAAGGAAACTGAGCAGAGATTAAAAACTGCCTCCAGAGGGATCAGTGCCATCAGAAACAAAGAGGCTTTCATGACATCAGTGATTATTATTAATAAACACACGTTCATAACGCCAAGCCTCTCTCCAGATGTTTTAATAACCTCTTTATATTAATTTATGCAGGTTTATGTCAAAGGTTAACGTCTCACCCTCCATCTTATCCTGACTCTTGGAGTCATCATCATCTGGAAAGAAAAAACATCCAACATTTATTTCTCTAATTAAAGGTGTTTTAATAATTTAGCCATCAGAAAACCTTCAGCCTCATCAGTAAATCTTTTAACTCTTCTTATTGACTGTTTAAGATCAGCTGTCATCAACGATTCGTTATTAATAAAAAGAAAATGAATCTGTTTCCTCCTCACCTCGTTTTTTGCATCATAACCTAGTTTACAGCAGCAATGTAATACTACCAAATACTACCATGGTCCTGGTCCTGGCCCAGGTTCCTCTCCCCTCAACAGACTTTTTCTAGCTTTTAATTCATCTAAAGAGATGAAGATGTCCACTCCACCCAGTAAGTTAAGCGTCACTCCTGACCCTGATCCTGACCCTGATCCTGATCCTGACATTGATCATGATCCTGATCCCACACTGCCACCACTGAATCCCAAACAGCCCAGCGTAAAATCAGGACATGAGCTTGGACCAGAGGCTCACTCTCCTTGTCCATTAGTCCCTCAGGCTACCTTTAGGTCTGTTAGGCTACATGAACCTCCAAGACCACTCAGTACTGGTACTCTGAAGCATGTCCCTGATACCTGAGACCAGACCTCAGAGATCCATCTTTTCTGGTCTTATTTAACTGGAGGTTCTGGGGGCCCAGCAGATTAATGCCTCACCACACCGATCTTTACTTCACTGTCAGCGGTTATTATGGTGATCAATGAGCCACTGCTAACTGAAGCTAATGCTAATGCTGTACCTGTAATCTGTACATATTTACATTTCAGTGTTTCAGGTATCATCAGTGAACTAAAGATAACTGCTTTAGTAAATAATAAACAGTCCAACAGAAGAGGAAATAATTATTTTACCAAAATAAATGATTGATGAAAAGACTGTAAAGACCCCCGAGTCACACTGGGCTTTTATTAGTATTATTTACTATTGAATCGGTTTATCAGCAACGTCTAATCATTAAAAAAATCATAGTTCATATATAGTTTATATAAAGTGTAAGGAAGCTGTCTTTTCAAAATAAAAGCATATTTCCCACACACAGGTGCCTACCCTCCTCCTCCTCGGACAGTTCCCCCTCCTCCGTTACCTCTGCCTCCACCTCCTCCTGCTCCTTCTCTGAAGAGCACAACAACAACAACAACATCATCAACAACATCAATATCAACAGCATCAACATCATCATCAACAACAACATCAACAATAACATCAACAACATCATCTACAACAACAACATCACCAACTACAACAACATCATTAATCTCAACAGCATTAACATCATCATCATCATCATCATCAACATCAACAATAACATCAACAACAACAACATCATCAACAACATCAACATCAACAACAACAACATCAACAACATCAACATCAACATCAACAACAACAGCAACATCAACAACATCATCAACAACATCAACAACTACAACAACATCATTAATATCAACAACATTAACATCATCATCATCATCAACATCAACAATAACATCAACAACATCAACAACATCAACAACAAGAACATCATCAACAACATCAACAACAACATCATCAACAACATCAACATCAACAACAACAACAACATCAACAATAACAACAACATCATCAACAACAACAACATCACCAACTACAACAACATCATCATTAATCTCAACAGCATTAACATCATCATTATCAACATCAACATCAACAACATCATTAATATCAAGAGCATTAACATCATCATCATCAACAACAACATCAACATCAACAACAACATCAACAACATCACCAACTACACCATCATTAATATCAACAACATTAACATCATCATCATCATCAACAACATCAACATCAACAACAACATCAACAACATCAACATCAACAACAACAGCAACATCAACAACATCAACATCAACAACAACAGCAACATCAACAACATCATCAACAACATCACCAACTACAACAACATCATTAATATCAACAACATTAACATCATCATCATCATCATCATCAACATCAACAATAACATCAACAACATCAACAACAAGAACATCATCAACAACATCAACAACAACAACAACATCAACAAAAACAACAACATCATCAACAACAACAACATCACCAACTACAACAACATCATTAATCTCAACAGCATTAACATCATCATTATCAACATCAACATCAACAACAACATCAACATCAACAACATCATTAATATCAACAGCATTAACATCATCATCATCATCATCAACAACAACATCAACATCAACAACAACATCAACAACATCACCAACTACAACAACATCATTAATATCAACAACATTAACATCATCATCATCATCAACAACATCAACATCAACAACAACATCAACAACATCAACAACAAGAACATCATCAACAACATCAACAACAACATCATCATCAACAACATCAACATCAACAACAACATCATCAACAACATCAACAACAACATCATCATCAACATCAACAACAACAACATCAACAACAACAACATCATCAACAACATCAACAACAACATCATCAACAACATCAACAACAACATCAACATCAACAACAACATCATCAACAACATCAACAACAACATCATCAACAACATCAACATCAACAACATCGACAATAACAACATCATCAACATCATCAAGATCAACAACAACATCAACAACAACAACATCAACATCATCAACAACATCAACAATAACAACATCAACATCATCAACAACATCAACAATAACAACAACATCATCAACAACATCAAGATCAACAGCATCAGCATCAACATCATCAACAACATCATCAACAACAACAACATCACCAACTACAACAACATCATTAATATCAACAGCATCAACATCATCATCATCAACAACAACAACATCAACAACAACAACAACATCATCAACAACATCAAGATCAACAACAACATCTACTATAACATCAACATCAACAACATCATCATCATCATCATCAACAACAACAACACCAACAATAACAACAACATCATCAACAACATCAAGATCAACAACAACATCAACAGCATCAGCATCAACATCATCAACAACATCAACATCAACAGCATCAGCATCAACATCATCAACAACAACATCACCAACTACAACAACATCATTAATATCAACAGCATTAACATCATCATCATCAACAACATCAAGATCAACAACAACATCTACAACAACAACAACAACAACAACATCAACATCAACAACATCATCAACAACAACATCAACAATGTTTTCAGCTCTACAATGAGAAGGGTAAAGCAGTAAATCCTTGACGCAGTACTGAGTGAAGTACTTGTACCTTCTACTGGAGCCGTGGAGACAGTTGTTGACAGAAAGATGACCAGCGACATGATTAGCAGGTTCCTGTCAGACAGCAGATTACTGCAGTACTCAGTACTTGGCAATAATAAGCAGTACTTTGCAATAATTAGCAGTATTTAACAGTATTAACAATGCTGATTGCCATTCATAATACATAATATTTAGTTATTGACTGTACAAAGTATTACTGATCAATACCAGAAAATCCTCCATCAGATTACCAGCAATCAATACATGACAATACCAGCCCTAATAGTAGTATTAGTATCACAGTGAGTGTCACAGTACTTCAACATTACTACAGTAGTGCATTGTATCACAGTTCCCTAGTATCACCACAGTGTAGCAGTACATATAGTAGTATAGTGTAGTACTCACGGTGGCAGCATGCTGCTGTCTGAAAGGATTTCTGCTGCAGGGCTGCAGCTCCTCCTTCAAACACTCATATTTATACACGCAGAGGGGGGAGGGGCTGCTCTACTACTACTGAAAATACTACAAACTCTGTACTGTAACTACCACTAGTACTACTACTGCATCTACTGCTACCACAACAATTTCTGTCCTCCATTCTGATAATAAGCACTGGGAGCAGAGGTCACCTGATCAGACAGGAGGCTGGTTGATTGGTTGGTTTGCTGGTTGGTTGGTTGGTTGTTAAGTGGTTGGTTATCTGGTTGATTGGTTTGCTGGTTGGTTTGCTGGTTGGTTGATTGGTTGTGAAGTGGTTGGTTATCTGGTTGATTGGTTTGCTGGTTGGTTGGTTTTCTGGTTTGCTGGTTGGTTGGTTGGTTGGTTTGCTGGTTGGTTGGTTGGTTGGTTGTTAAGTGGTTGGTTATCTGGTTGATTGGTTTGCTGGCTGGTTGGTTAGTTGGTTGGTTGGTTGTTAGCTGGTTGGTCGCTTGTTGGTTGGTGTTAGTTGGTTGGTTAGGTGACTGGTTGGCTGTGTGCATCAGACTGCAGAGAACAGATTGTAAAATGAAAAACCTTCAGTGTGATTGACCTCCTGCGCTTTTATTTTGAAGTGTGTTTCCTGTGGTCTGTGGGAATCAGGGCAGAACAAGAGTCTGCATCCATCTGCTGCGAGACATCCTGAAACCAGAACTGAGCTGGAGCTGAGCTGGTCTCTGGGATCAGGTCCAGAGAAGGAATTAAGGGCACTTTAAGGTATAGTCTGGTCCAGCTCGGTTCTGAATGGCCGCAGCTCACCTGGACCTTTGATCCTGATCCGACTGTAACCAAGAGCTGTGGGACAGACCAGCAACATGAACCCATAGAGACTCCAGAGACGCTGAAGAAAAGCTTCACAGACGTCCAGTGGACACACAGAGACATTTATCACTCCACACTCAATACAACGAGGACTTATGTTGATAGTAATAAAGCTGTTATAACATCTGTCTGCTGCAATGAGGGAGGGGAAACTTAATCCTGACCAGGAAGAAGTACTCAGATATATTACAGCAGTTATAATAGTGATACCACAATGTAAAAATACTTGAGTAAAAGTCTTGCCTTCAAAATATTACTCAAACAAAGTATAATGAAATTCACATGAAGTAGAAGTACTCTATATCCTCTCACTGTATGTATTCTAGCATTCTATTCTCACAGATATCTAGATGCTTCTCTGTGAAACTCAAATGAACACACACACACACACAGACACACACACACAGTGAGTCAGGCTTCAATAACCCCCCCATCCCCCCCTTGGTGTGGGAGTCAGTTATCCTCTGTTGACCTGAGGTCAGTTTTCATTCATCACTTCATCTGTTTCGTCTCAGGAGTCAGTCTTCCACACCAGTGACCTGTGGCAGTGGGTAACCTGACTCCTCCCCCTCCAGCACACCTGTAATCAACAACTGCAGTAGCAACCAGTGCAGCATGTGGTGACCATACCAGTTGTAAATGTATATCATGTAGTAAACATGATGTAGTGTTGGTAAACATGATGTAGTGTAGTAAACATGATGTAGTTTTGGTAAACATGATGTAGTGTAGTAAATATGATGTAGTTTTGGTAAACATGATGTAGTGTAGTAAACATGATGTAGTGTAGTAAACATGAGGTAGTTTTGGTAAACATGATGTAGTGTAGTAAACATGATGTAGTGTAGTAAACATGATGTAGCGTTGGTGAACATGATGTAGTGTAGTAAACATGATGTAGTGTTGGTAAACATGATGTAGTGTAGTAAACATGATGTAGTGTAGTAAACATGATGTAGTTTTGGTAAATATGATGTAGTGTAGTAAATATGATGTAGTGTAGTAAACATGATGTAGTGTAGTAAATATGATGTAGTTTTGGTAAACATGATGTAGTGTAGTAAACATGATGTAGTGTAGTAAACATGAGGTAGTTTTGGTAAACATGATGTAGTGTAGTAAATATGATGTAGTGTGGTAAACAAGATGTAGTGTAGTAAATATGATGTAGTTTTGGTAAACATGATGTAGTGTAGTAAACATGATGTAGTGTAGTAAACATGATGTAGCGTTGGTGAACATGATGTAGTGTAGTAAACATGATGTAGTGTGGTAAACATGATGTAGTGTAGTAAACATGAGGTAGTTTTGGTAAACATGATGTAGTGCAGTAAACATGATGTAGTGTAGTAAATATGATGTAGCGTTGGTAAACATGATGTAGTTTTGATAAATATGATGTAGTGTAGTAAACATGATGTAGTATTGTTAAACATGATGTAGCTTTGGTAAACATGATGTAATTTTGATAAACATGATGTAGTGTTGGTAAACATGATGTAGTGTGGCAAACATGATGTAGTTTTGGTAAACATGATGTAGTGCAGTAAACATGATGTAGTGTAGTAAACATGATGTAGCTTTGATAAACATGATGTAATTTTGATAAACATGATGTAATGTTGATAAACATGATGTAGTGTAGTAAACATGATGTAGTGTAGTAAACATGATGTAGTGTACTAAACATGATGTAGTGTTGGTAAACATGGTGTAGTGTAGTAAACATGATGTAGCGTTGGTAAACATGATGTAGTGTAGTAAACATGATGTAGTGTTGGTAAACATGATGTGGTGTAGTAAACATGATGTAGGGTAGTAAACATGATGTAGTGTTGGTAAACATGATGTAATTTTGATAAACATGATGTAATGTTGGTAAACATGATGTAGTATGGTAAACATGATGTAGTTTTGGTAAACATGATGTAGTGTAGTAAACATGATGTAGTGTAGTAAACATGATGTAGCATTGGTAAACATGATGTAATTTTGATAAACATGATGTAGTGTTGGTAAACATGATGTAGTGTAGTAAACATGATGTAGTGTGGTAAACATGATGTAGTTTTGGTAAACATGATGTAGTGTAGTAAATATGATGTAGTGTAGTAAACATGATGTAGCATGGTTAACATGATGTAATTTTGATAAACATGATGTAGTGTTGGTAAACATGATGTAGTTTTGGTAAACATGATGTAGTGTAGTAAACATGATGTAGTGTAGTAAACATGATGTAGCATTGGTAAACATGATGTAATTTTGATAAACATGATGTAGTGTACTAAACATGATGTAGTGTAGTAAACATGATGTAGTGTAGTAAACATGATGTAATGTTGGTAAACATGATGTAGTGTGGTAAACATGATGTAGTTTTGGTAAACATGATGTAGTGTAGTAAACATGATGTAATGTTGGTAAACATGATGTAGTGTAGTAAACATGATGTAGTGTAGTAAACATGATGTAATTTTGATAAACATGATGTAGTGTAGTAAACATGATGTAGTGTAGTAAACATGATGAAGTGTACTAAACATGATGTAGTGTTGGTAAACATGATGTAGTGTAGTAAACATGATGTAGTGTACTAAACATGATGTAGTGTTGGTAAACATGATGTAGTGTGGTAAACATGATGTAGTTTTGGTAAACATGATGTAGTGTAGTAAACATGATGTAGTGTACTAAACATGATGTAGTGTTGGTAAACATGATGTAGTGTACTAAACATGATGTAGCATTGTTAAATATGATGTAGCGTTGGTAAACATGATGTAGTGTAGTAAACATGATGTAGTGTTGGTAAACATGATGTGGTGTAGTAAACATGATGTAGGGTAGTAAACATGATATAGTGTAGTAAACATGATGTAGTTTTGGTAAACATGATGTAGTGTAGTAAACATGATGTAGCATTGGTAAACATGATGTAGTTTTGGTAAATATGATGTAGTGTAGTAAACATGATGTAGTGTGGGAAACATGATGTAGTTTTGGTAAACATGATGTAGTGCAGTAAACATGATGTAGTGTAGTAAACATGATGTAGCTTTGATAAACATGATGTAATGTTGGTAAACATGATGTAGTGTAGTAAACATGATGTAGTGTACTAAACATGATGTAGTGTTGGTAAACATGGTGTAGTGTAGTAAACATGATGTAGCGTTGGTAAACATGATGTAGTGTAGTAAACATGATGTAGTGTTGGTAAACATGATGTGGTGTAGTAAACATGATGTAGGGTAGTAAACATGATGTAGTGTTGGTAAACATGATGTAATTTTGATAAACATGATGTAGTGTGGTAAACATGATGTAGTTTTGGTAAACATGATGTAGTGTAGTAAACATGATGTAGTGTAGTAAACATGATGTAGCATGGTTAACATGATGTAATTTTGATAAACATGATGTAATGTTGGTAAACATGATGTAGTTTTGGTAAACATGATGTAGTGTAGTAAACATGATGTAGTGTAGTAAACATGATGTAGCATTGGTAAACATGATGTAATTTTGATAAACATGATGTAATGTTGGTAAACATGATGTAGTGTAGTAAACATGATGTAGTGTTGGTAAACATGATGTCGTGTAGTAAACATGATGTAGTGTAGTAAACATGATGTAGCATTGGTAAACATGATGTAATTTTGATAAACATGATGTAATGTTGGTAAACATGATGTAGTGTAGTAAACATGATGTAGTCTGGTAAACATGATGTAGCTTTGATAAACATGATGTAGTGTTGGTTAACATGATGTAGTGTAGTAAACATGATGTAGTGTTGGTAAACATGATGTAGTGTAGTAAACATGATGTAGTGTAGTAAACATGATGTAGAGTGGGAAACATGATGTAGTTTTGGTAAACATGATGTAGTGTAGCAAACATGATGTAGTGTAGTAAACATGATGTAGTTTTGGTAAACATGATGTAGTGTAGTAAACATGATGTAGCATTGGTAAACATGATGTAATTTTGATAAACATGATGTAATGTTGGTAAACATGATGTAGTGTAGTAAACATGATGTAATTTTGACAAACATGATGTAGTGTAGTAAACATGATGAAGTGTACTAAACATGATGTAGTGTTGGTAAACATGATGTAGTGTAGTAAACATGATGTAGTGTACTAAACATGATGTAGTGTTGGTAAACATGATGTAGTGTGGTAAACATGATGTAGTGTAGTAAACATGATGTAGTGTTGGTAAACATGATGTGGTGTAGTAAACATGATGTAGTGTTGGTAAACATGATGTAGTGTACTAAACATGATGTAGCATTGTTAAATATGATGTAGCGTTGGTAAACATGATGTAGTGTAGTAAACATGATGTAGTGTTGGTAAACATGATGTAGTGTAGTAAACATGATGTAGAGTGGGAAACATGATGTAGTTTTGGTAAACATGATGTAGTGTAGTAAACATGATGTAGTGTAGTAAACATGAGGTAGTTTTGGTAAACATGATGTAGTGCAGTAAACATGATGTAGTGTAGTAAATATGATGTAGCGTTGGTAAACATGATGTAGTTTTGATAAATATGATGTAGTGTAGTAAACATGATGTAGTGTAGTAAACATGATGTAGTGTAGTAAATATGATGTAGCGTTGGTAAACATGATGTAGTTTTGATAAATATGATGTAGTGTAGTAAACATGATGTAGTATTGTTAAACATGATGTAGCTTTGGTAAACATGATGTAATTTTGATAAACATGATGTAATGTTGGTAAACATGATGTAGTTTTGGTAAACATGATGTAGTGCAGTAAACATGATGTAGTGTAGTAAACATGATGTAGCTTTGATAAACATGATGTAATTTTGATAAACATGATGTAATGTTGGTAAACATGATGTAGTGTAGTAAACATGATGTAGTGTACTAAACATGATGTAGTGTTGGTAAACATGGTGTAGTGTAGTAAACATGATGTAGCGTTGGTAAACATGATGTAGTGTAGTAAACATGATGTAGTGTTGGTAAACATGATGTGGTGTAGTAAACATGATGTAGGGTAGTAAACATGATGTAGTGTTGGTAAACATGATGTAATTTTGATAAACATGATGTAGTGTGGTAAACATGATGTAGTTTTGGTAAACATGATGTAGTGTAGTAAACATGATGTAGTGTAGTAAACATGATGTAGCATGGTTAACATGATGTAATTTTGATAAACATGATGTAGTGTTGGTAAACATGATGTAGTTTTGGTAAACATGATGTAGTGTAGTAAACATGATGTAGTGTAGTAAACATGATGTAGCATTGGTAAACATGATGTAATTTTGATAAACATGATGTAATGTTGGTAAACATGATGTAGTGTGGTAAACATGATGTAGTTTTGGTAAACATGATGTAGTGTAGTAAACATGATGTAGCATTGGTAAACATGATGTAATTTTGATAAACATGATGTAATGTTGGTAAACATGATGTAGTGTAGTAAACATGATGTAGTGTAGTAAACATGATGTAATTTTGATAAACATGATGTAGTGTAGTAAACATGATGAAGTGTACTAAACATGATGTAGTGTTGGTAAACATGATGTAGTGTAGTAAACATGATGTAGTGTACTAAACATGATGTAGTGTTGGTAAACATGATGTAGTGTGGTAAACATGATGTAGTTTTGGTAAACATGATGTAGTGTAGTAAACATGATGTAGTGTACTAAACATGATGTAGTGTTGGTAAACATGATGTAGTGTACTAAACATGATGTAGCATTGTTAAATATGATGTAGCGTTGGTAAACATGATGTAGTGTAGTAAACATGATGTAGTGTTGGTAAACATGATGTGGTGTAGTAAACATGATGTAGGGTAGTAAACATGATGTAGTGTTGGTCAACATGATGTAGTGGAGTAAACATGATGTAGCGTTGGTAAACATGATGTAGTGTACTAAACATGATGTAGTGTTGGTAAACATGATGTAGTGTAGTAAACATGATGTAGAGTGGGAAACATGATGTAGTTTTGGTAAACATGATGTAGTGTAGCAAACATGATGTAGTGTAGTAAACATGATGTAGTGTACTAAACATGATGTAGTGTTGGTAAACATGATGTAGTGTAGTAAACATGATGTAGTGTACTAAACATGATGTAGTGTTGGTAAACATGATGTAGTGTGGTAAACATGATGTAGTGTTGGTAAACATGATGTAGTGTAGTAAACATGATGTAGTGTACTAAACATGATGTAGTGTTGGTAAACATGATGTAGTGTGGTAAACATGATGTAGTTTTGGTAAACATGATGTAGTGTAGTAAACATGATGTAGTGTACTAAACATGATGTAGTGTTGGTAAACATGATGTAGTGTACTAAACATGATGTAGCATTGTTAAATATGATGTAGCGTTGGTAAACATGATGTAGTGTAGTAAACATGATGTAGTGTTGGTAAACATGATGTGGTGTAGTAAACATGATGTAGTTTTGGTAAACATGATGTAGTGTAGTAAACATGATGTAGTGTAGTAAACATGAGGTAGTTTTGGTAAACATGATGTAGTGCAGTAAACATGATGTAGTGTAGTAAATATGATGTAGCGTTGGTAAACATGATGTAGTTTTGATAAATATGATGTAGTGTAGTAAACATGATGTAGTGTAGTAAACATGATGTAGTGTAGTAAATATGATGTAGCGTTGGTAAACGTGATGTTATTTTGATAAACATGATGTATTGTTGGTAAACATGATGTAGTGTAGTAAACATGATGTAGTCTGGTAAACATGATGTAGTGTAGTAAACATGATGTAGCTCTGATAAACATGATGTAGCTTTGATAAACATGATGTAGTGTTGGTAAACATGATGTAGTGTAGTAAACATGATGTAGTGTACTAAACATGATGTAGTGTTGGTAAACATGATGTAGTGTAGTAAACATGATGTAGTTAGTAAACATGATGTAGTGTAGTAAACATGATGTAGTGTTGGTAAACATGATGTGGTGTAGTAAACATGATGTAGTGTAGTAAACATGATGTAGTGTTGGTAAACATGATGTAATTTTGATAAACATGATGTAGTGTAGTAAACATGATGTAGTGTAGTAAACATGATGTAGTGTAGTAAACATGATGTAGTGTAGTAAACATGATGTAGCATGGTTAACATGATGTAATTTTGATAAACATGATGTAGTGTTAGTAAACATGATGTAGTTTTGGTAAACATGATGTAGTGTAGTAAACATGATGTAGTGTAGTAAACATGATGTAGCATTGGTAAACATGATGTAATTTTGATAAACATGATGTAATGTTGGTAAACATGATGTAGCGTGGGAAACATGATGTAGTGTTGGTAAACATGATGTAGTGTAGTAAACATGATGTAGCATTGGTAAACATGATGTAATTTTGATAAACATGATGTAATGTTGGTAAACATGATGTAGTGTAGTAAACATGATGTAGTGTAGTAAACATGATGTAATTTTGATAAACATGATGTAGTGTAGTAAACATGATGAAGTGTACTAAACATGATGTAGTGTTGGTAAACATGATGTAGTGTACTAAACATGATGTAGTGTAGTAAACATGATGTAGTGTAGTAAACATGATGTAGTTTTGGTTAACATGATGTAGCGTTGGTAAACATGATGTAGTGTAATAAACATGATGTAGTGTAGTAAACATGATGTAGTGTAGTAAACATGATGTAGTGTTGGTAAACATGATGTAGTGTAGTAAACATGATGTAGCATTGGTGAACATGATGTAGTGTAGTAAACATGATGTAGTGTGGTAAACATGATGTAGTGTTGGTAAACATGATGTAGTGTAGTAAACATGATGTAGTGTAGTAAACATGATGTAGTGTTGGTAAACATGATGTAGTGTACTAAACATGATGTAATGTTGGTAAACATGATGTAGTGTAGTAAACATGATGTAGTGTAGTAAACATGATGTAGTGTAGTAAACATGATGTAGTGTAGCAAACATGATGTAATTTTGATAAACATGATGTAATGTTGGTAAACATGATGTAGTGTAGTAAACATGATGTAGTCTGGTAAACATGATGTAGCTTTGATAAACATGATGTAGTGTTGGTTAACATGATGTAGTGTACTAAACATGATGTAGTGTTGGTAAACATGATGTAGTGTAGTAAACATGATGTAGTGTAGTAAACATGATGTAGTGTTGGTAAACATGATGTGGTGTAGTAAACATGATGTAGTGTAGTAAACATAATGTAGTGTTGGTAAACATGATGTAGTGTAGTAAACATGATGTAGCGTTGGTAAACATGATGTAGTGTACTAAACATGATGTAGTGATGGTGAACATGATGTAGTGTAGTAAACATGATGTAGTGTGGTAAACATGATGTAGTGTGGTAAACATGATGTAGCTTTGATAAACATGATATAGTGTACTAAACATGATGTAGTGTTGGTAAACATGATGTAGTGTAGTAAACATGATGTAGCGTTGGTAAACATGATGTAGTTTTGATTAACATGATGTAGTGTTGGTAAACATGATGTGGTGTAGTAATCATAATGTAGTGTTGGTAAACATGATGTAGTGTTGGTAAACATGATGTGGTGTAGTAAACATGATGTAGTGTAGTAAACATGATGTCGTGTTGGTAAACATGATGTAGTGTTGGTAAACATGATGTAGTGTAGTAAACATGATGTAGTGTTGGTAAACATGATGTAGTGTAGTAAACATGATGTAGCGTTGGTAAACATGATGTAGTGTAATAAACATGATGTAGTGTAGTAAACATGATGTAGTGTAGTAAACATGATGTAGTGTACTAAACATGATGTAGCATTGGTGAACATGATGTAGTGTAGTAAACATGATGTAGTGTGGTAAACATGATGTAGTGTTGGTAAACATGATGTAGTGTACTAAACATGATGTAGTGTAGTAAACATGATGTAGTGTAGTAAACACAATGTAGTGTTGGTAAACATGATGTAGTGTAGTAAACATGATGTAGCGTTGGTAAACATGATGTAGTGTAGTAAACATGATGTAGTGTAGTAAACATGATGTAGTGATGGTGAACATGATGTAGTGTAGTAAACATGATGTAGTGTGGTAAACATGATGTAGCTTTGATAAACATGATATAGTGTACTAAACATGATGTAGTGTTGGTAAACATGATGTAGTGTAGTAAACATGATGTAGTTTTGATTAACATGATGTAGTGTTGGTAAACATGATGTAGTGTAGTAAACATAATTTAGTGTTGGTAAACATGATGTAGTTTAGTAAACATGATGTAGTGTTGGTAAACATGATTTAGTGTTGGTAAACATGATGTAGTGTTGGTAAACATGATGTAGTTTTGATTAACATGATGTAGTGTTGGTAAACATGATTTAGTGTTGGTAAACATGATGTAGTGTTGGTAAACATGATGTGGTGTAGTAAATATGATGTAGTGTAGTAAACATAATGTAGTGTAGTAAACATGATGTAGTGTAGTAAACATGATGTAGTGTTGGTAAACATGATGTAGTGTAGTAAACATGATGTAGTGATGGTAAACATGATGTAGCTTTGATAAACATGATGTAGTGTACTAAACATGATGTAGTGTTGGTAAACATGATGTAGTGTAGTAAACATGATGTAGTGTTGGTAAACATGATGTAGTGTACTAAACATGATGTAGTGTTGGTAAACATGATGTAGTGTAGTAAACATGATGTAGTGTTGGTAAACATGATGTAGTGTACTAAACATGATGTACTGTTGGTAAACATGATGTAGTGTAGTAAACATGATGTAGTGTACTAAACATGATGTAGTGTACTAAACATGATGTAGTGTAGTAAACATGATGTAGTGTACTAAACATGATGTACTGTTGGTAAACATGATGTAGTGTAGTAAACATGATGTAGTGTGGTAAACATGATGTAGTGTTGGTAAACATGATGTAGTGTACTAAACATGATGTAGCGTTGGTGAACATGATGTAGTGTACTAAACATGATGTAGTGTAGTAAACATGATGTAGTGTTGGTAAACATGATGTAGTGTAGTAAACATGATGTAGTGTTGGTAAACATGATGTAGTGTACTAAACATGATGTACTGTTGGTAAACATGATGTAGTGTAGTAAACATGATGTAGTGTACTAAACATGATGTACTGTTGGTAAACATGATGTAGTGTAGTAAACATGATGTAGTGTTGGTAAACATGATGTAGTGTACTAAACATGATGTACTGTTGGTAAACATGATGTAGTGTACTAAACATGATGTAGTGTACTAAACATGATGTAGTGTACTAAACATGATGTAGTGTAGTAAACATGATGTAGTGTACTAAACATGATGTAGTGTAGTAAACATGATGTAGTGTAGTAAACATGATGTAGTTTTGATTAACATGATGTAGTGTTGGTAAACATGATTTAGTGTTGGTAAACATGATGTGGTGTAGTAATCATAATGCAGTGTTGGTAAACATGATGTAGTGTAGTAAACATGATGTAGTGTAGTAAACATGATGTAGTGTTGGTAAACATGATGTAGTGTAGTAAACATGATGTAGTGTAGTAAACATTATGTAGTGTTGGTAAACATGATGTAGTGTAGTAAACATGATGTAGTGTGGTAAACATGATGTAACGTTGGTAAACATGATATCCATCCATCCATCTTCTCCCTCTTATCCTCTCATAGGGTCAGGGGGGCTGGAGCCTATCCCAGCTGTCTTAGGGTGAAAGACAGGGTACACCCTGGACAAGTGTCCAGTTCATCACAGGACACATAGAAACAGACAACCACTCACACTCACATTCACACCTACGGTCAATTTAAATTAACCAGTTAACCTAATCCCCATGCATGTTTTTGGATGGTGGGAGGAAGCCGGAGAACCAGAGAGAACCCACACAGACATGAGGAGAACATGCAAACTCCACACACAGAAAGGCCCCGGGCCAGGAATCGAACCCAGTACCTTCTGTGAGGTGCTAACCACTACACCACCGTGCTGCCTAAACATGATATCATCAAAGGTAAATTACAGATGAACATACATACAGTATTATCAACTGGTGATTTCGTCTGCTGGACCTATATTTATGGAACAATATCTATAATCAGTGTATGATGACAGATCAATATGCATAATAAAGACTCAGGACTCAGGAAGCAGAGAGAGAAGGTTCTGAGAGTTCAGACTTTATTAGCATTTCCTCTGAGTGAAAACATTAGACTGAAAGCAGACAGACAGGCAGAGAGTGAGACAGCAGACAGGCACATCCTTTAAACCAAAGCCAGAGGAAAATGGAGACAACCAATCAGGAAGGAGCTGAGAAGGCTGAAGGTTGAAGTGTAACTGCATTTTAGTTTGTTGTTGTAGTTGTCATGGCAACTGTATGCCACTGTGGTTTTGGCTCTGATGGGAGAAAGACAACACTTTGTGTTATTGTTGTTATGTGTGAATATATCTAGTGATCATTATTAAAAACATCGACAACCTCTATTCCATCATATTCACTGAATCATTGCATTTTAATGAGCTTCCTGCCTGGTTGTAAACATGTCATGAATTATTGTAAAGATGATTAGCTACGAACAGTTAGGTTTAGGCAATAAAATACTTTGTTACGCTTAGGCAGTACAAGTACTTGTTCAAATTCAGAAAAAGATGGTGGTTTGGCTTAAAGTAACTACTGAAGTGTAAAAATAAATGAAAGTTGTCTCTCAGATGGGACTGATTGAACTTCCGCTCTTTATACTTCCCATAAGAATTGGTTTCATGGTATGTATTCATGAATTAAAGTGCATTCAGTTTTATTAGTAACATAGTGATGATACCTGCAGTCGGTGAGCTTCCCCACTTCAGAGGCTGGGCATTTATACCGCTGTGAAAGGAAGGAAACAGAGATTTTTTTAAAAAAAGTCCAATTTTACTTCTGTTAGTCCAGTTCATAAAACTGTTAATTCATGGATAGCATGTCAAATGTCATCTACCGACAATGAACACTGAACTGATGTGTGATGTTCTCTGTTCATGAACTCATTCCCACTGCTGAATGTTTCTCAGCACCCTTGCAGTCATTATTTTAGTTTTACCTGACAAGGTAGAGTCCTCAGCTGCAACATCTGGTTCCCCTGTTTCCTCTGGTTCCCCTGTTTCCTCTGGTTCCCCTGTTTCCTCTGGTTCCTCTGGTTCCTCTGGTTCCTCTGGCTCCTCTGGTTCCTCTGGTTCCTCTGGCTCCTCTTCTTCCATTGTCATAGGTTTATCTTGGTCAGAGGCTGCTTCGTCATCAGCAGAATCAGGTGCATCATCTATGTCATAGCACAATTATTAGTTGTCATGTCATGAATCTGAGGTCAGTCTTTGTCCAAATAGGTCAGACTCATTGATCACAGTCATCAATGCTTCAATGAGCTAACAATTGAGCTGCTCACCCTGCACTCTTTCTTCTGATGTATCTTCTAGCGCTGCTGGACTGTCGTCAGCAACACTCTCATCATTAGCGCTGTCGTCAGCGGCCGTGCTGTCATCATCTGCGCTGTCATCATCAGCACTGTCGTCAGCGGCGCTGTCATCAGCGGGCTTGCTGTCATCATCAGCACTGTCGTCAGCGGCGCTGTCATCAGCGGGCTTGCTGTCATCATCAGCACTGTCGTCAGCGGCGCTGTCATCAGCGGGCTTGCTGTCATCATCAGCACTGTCGTCAGCGGCGCTGTCATCAGCGGCTGCGCTGTCATCAGCGGCTGCGCTGTCGTCATCGGCGCTGTCGTCAGCGGCGCTCTCCTCAGCGGCGCTGAGGAGAGCGGCTGCGCTGTCGTCATCAGCGCTGTTGTCATCGGCGCTGTTGTCATTGATGCTGTCATCAGCGGGCTCGCTGTTGTCATCAGCACTGTCATCAGCGGCGATGCCGTCATCATCATCATCATCATCATCGTCAGCTGTGTTTTCGTCAGCCTTGTCTGAGGATTAAAGATGATGCACACATGTCATTTATTTGTTGTGATGTCGGCATCATGAAGCAGAGGTCAGTTTTTATTCAGATTGTCATTGATCACAGCATCAACGAGCCGATCTCTACCTACTGCCTTACTCACCGTCTAGTGATGTGTTTTCTGAATCATGTGCTACCACACTCTCCTCATCAATGCCTTCATCATCCAGACCTTCCACTGCCACTTTGCTTGATTCAGGATCAGCTGCAAGGCCCATATCTAAGGATTAAAAATGCACACTGAGCATGTCTGGTAATACGGCAGTATCTAGCATGCAGTGTGTACTGTGCACTGCCTTCATCAGTAGCATGCCTTCATCAGTAGCATGCAGTGTGTACTGTGCGCTGCCTTCATCAGTAGCATGCCTTCATCAGTAGCATGCAGTGTGTACTGTGCGCTGCCTTCATCAGTAGCATGCCTTCATCAGTAGCATGCAGTGTGTACTGTGCGCTGCCTTCATCAGTAGCATGCAGTGCGCTGCCTTCATCAGTAGCATGCAGTGTGTACTGTGCGCTGCCTTCATCAGTAGCATGCAGTGTGTACTGTGCACTGCCTTCATCAGTAGCATGCAGTGTGTACTGTGCGCTGCCTTCATCAGTAGCATGCAGTGTGTACTGCCTTCATCAGTAGCATGCAGTGTGTACTGTGCGCTGCCTTCATCAGTAGCATGCAGTGTGTACTGTGCGCTGCCTTCATCAGTAGCATGCAGTGTGTACTGCGTACTGCATACTGTGTTCATCAGTGGTCTACAGACAGTGTGAACAGTGAACTGAAATACTTTGATGCAGTTCTGCACATCTGAACTGTGATTGGCTGTGACACGCTGTAGTCTTTACCATCTGTAGCAGTGGGGTCAGCGACTACTGCCTGTTTGGCAGATGACCCTGCGAATATGCGACATGAATGTTCGTTATCATAAACACAGATCTCTAGCTGATAGAACTACTTGGGTGTTTGTGTGTTTCCCATCAGTTTACCTGCAGTACAAATCATAATGCAGTCACAGTAAGGCAGTACTTCCTACAGTATTATCGCAGCAATGCAGTACTTCATGTGGTATAAGTCAAAGTAATGCAGTACCTCCTGCAGTAGTATTGCAATAAGGCAGTACTTTCTGCAGTATAGTTCACAGAAAGGCAGTACTTCCTGCTGTATTATTGCAGTAATGCAGTACGTCCGGCAGTATGCGTCACAATAATGCAGTACTTGCTGCAGTACTATTGCAGTAAGGCAGTGATTTGACGGTGGTATTTAATGCTGCAGACATTCTCTAGAATTCTTCTCTTGACTGCAGCCCACAGATCGAGGAGTGGCTCAACGTGACATTGAGGCTACCCATTGGCTAGAGTGTTAGGGTTGGGGGAATCACATTGGATCTGATCTGATGCTCAACGTTGAGCCACTCCCCGATCTGTGGGCTGCAACCGGGGCTACTCGACTGATGTGATTCATTCTGTTGGTCTGAGGAAAGAAATCCTGAAAACATTAATGTCCAGAAACAAAACAGGAAGAAGGAAATCTCATCAGTCACATGTCACTTAGGTGAACAGACAGACAGGATGCTGTTTGTTCACATTAAAATCCATTCTGTCCTCTAGGGCAGTGGTTCTCAACCTGTGGTTCGTGAGCCCTGGAATCTCAATGTTTTTGAAAAATTAAATAAAGCATCAATTGGTAAACATCAAAATATTCCCACAAATGACAATAATTTTGAGATAACTGAAATAATAAGACTGAGCACTGCTTTTATTTTGAAAGCATCTGCTATTTTGTCAATTTCCGTACGTCTGTGAGCGAGCCTGTTTGGTTTTTATCTTCACAAAATGTCCATTCCATTTAAGTACTTGTTCCACATTTTCACTGTTTTCTTTTTATTGTGGCATCTAGTCTTATTGAAACCACATAATTTACTGCTTCTTATGAAGAAATTAAATTCATTTTGAGCAGAACTAAGTTCAGTTTTTGGTACGGCCCTCCACCATGTGGCCCCTGGGGGACATTAATGTCCCCTGTCCCTGGTACTGGATGAACACTTTATCAGTTCTAGTGCTGCCTCTTTGAATAAAAGTTAACAATAAATCATGTTATGAAGAATTCATTTGCCTCCTGTGTGAACTGAGCAGAGTTTGAATGTGGGTCACATGGTGGGACTGGACAGAGACGACTGTCTCAGCTGCTACTTAATGTGTGAAAAGGCTGAGGACCACTGGACTAGAGGACACTGGCAGGAATCTGCAGGGACTCTGTGCTCTGACTGGCTGCTCTGTTGTTAAAATGAGCCACGGAATCAGATGTCATCGGAAGGCAGGACTTCTCCACAGGGAAAGCTTCATTCAGAAACATTCAAAAGTTTACCGGTATATTTATATATATTTATATTTACCGTCAGCCTCTACATCTGCAAGAGAAGAAGACACAAGATTAGAGAGACAGGTAGACAGGTAGAGAGAGAGAGAGAGAGGTAGACACCTATTGTCTTACCTGAGACTGGAGCTGCCAGAGACACAGCCATGACGGCAAACAGCAGCAACAAAATACACCTGAGAGACAGACAGGAAAGGTTGACTGGACTGCAGCGTGTCCCTGTTGTCCTCAGGACCAAAATATTGAAACTGAAATGTAAATACAAACTATACAAAATAATTAAGCAATCTGTAAATAAATTAGTCAAGCCAATGAATTCCAGATACACTTAAACAATAATAAAATATAACTAGAGTGAGATTAATATTGTAGCACAAGTCGAGGAACACAGTGAATCAGTGAATCATTGACAACAGTGCCTCCAGACATTTCTGGTGTCAGTTAAAGTTGGAGGTTTGTGGCCCAAATGTGTCCATTCAAAAATAGTAAAAATACTGCAGCAGAGGAGCAATTAAACTAAAGACTGTGAACTACAAAAAAAACATAAATAAAGACTACAGATTAAACTGAAGACAAACCTGCAGATCAAACTAAATGATGTAAACTAAAGACTGAACTAAAGAATGTAAAGAGATGAATGTCTGAGCTTCAATGACTCGTTTCTTTGTGTTTCGTCCACAGAGAGAAAAAAAACAAAGCTTCTCTTCTTTTTTTCCAACGTATGGAAAGAATAGAGCTGCGAGAGAAAACCAGCTCAGATCCTCACAGAGACAAAAAGCTTTAAGGTTCATCATGAGAGTGGAATCAGGTGGAAAACCAGAGGAAAAACTGGAAGAAAACTGGGCGAAAATTAGAGGAAACTGCTGCTTTATGCCTGAACACGGATCTCCTGCTTCCTTCACTGTTTTCACTGCAAAGAAAAAGCCTTGAACCAAAGTATTAAAATGAAAAGATCAGCCAATAAACTAACAAAGGTGAAGGTGTTGTTGACTAGTTTAGGGTGTAATTAGAAAGAACAATAGAAACAGGTGAGATGATGAACTCAGAACAAGATGTTCAAACACGAGAAGAACGTCTGATAATTACTTCAATTAGAATTAATGAGCAGGGAGAGTTCATCAGCCACGTTCTCTAAATGGTCATAAAGTTTGCTCAGGACAGTGAATGTCTGCTTCCAAATCTGTCTGATTGAATTTCATTATTATTAAGTTTATCAGAGGATTAAAACTCACCGCTGGATCATTTTGCTTGTAGTTCGGCAGGCCGACAGGAAGAAGAAGGTTTACGGTGGAAAAACTTCAAGGCTGGTAAAGTTTCTGAGTTCAGCTGAGAGAGAGCAGCAGCTTTTTATAGGCAGTGTCCTCTTTCTCCTCCTCTTTGTCCTCCTCCTCCTCTTTGTCCTCCTCCTCCTCCCCTCAACTCTCACCTCCTTTAATCACATTTAAATATGGACGTTCATCCAATCTCATATTCAGCTGACATCACAGGATGGACGTTAGATCTATAATGAGTAAAATCAGCTCACGCTCAGACTCTGTTAATAAGCAGCACAGCTCACTGCTTTTTTTTTTATCTTTCAGAGGCATTAGACACAGCTAGGACTTTTTTTTTTTATCATAGTTTAAACCTTGCCTATTGTCTTAATGATCATCTCCATCGGTTATTCAGCACATCTGATCAATGATGTCAGGTTCCAACTAGCCAATCAGAGTTGGTCTCTCAGACCAGAGTCTTCCTCATGTTGACTGGTCTGCAGTCTGTTTGGGGGTTCGTTGGTCAGGTCTGGACCCTGTTTCAGGACAACAGGTGTCCACCTGTCTCTGCGTTGACCTGGCAACCATGAGAGGCTGTCAGGAGAATTTCCTGCGTCACCTAATGACATGAAGTCAGCAAGACGACAGCGACGCCAGACTAAGTGGAGCAACTAAATGAGCTTGTCCTAGTTTAACATGATGCGAAGTAATGCAGGGTAAATACTTGTAACTATATGGGTGTGTGTTATCTTTAGTGTAACTGTGGTGGTTTCAAAGGCTGACGATGTTCTGAGCTTCAATGTGTTTCTATTTCCTCCTGCTACCAGAATTTCAATAAACATTTAACAAGAGCTGGAGTTAACTTCTTCATTTAGTTTCATCCTCTGGTCTGTAGATAAATAGTAGCTTTAGCCTGTTAGCATCAGCCTGATTAGCTGTAGTAGCTGATTAGTAGTTCCCTGATATTTTAATTTAGTTTTACACAAAATGTATATTACATTTGATGAGTTTTTCAAAATAAAATCAACCATTAAGAAGTGTATTGCTGTCGTTATTCTACAGGACCGCAGCAGGAAGTTTCTAGTGAGAGAGCGTGAAAGCAACAAAATAAAAGCACAAGATTAAAAAGAAAATAGCGAGTTATGCTCTGTTGTTAATCTAATCAGGATTAATGCTGACAGATCGAGACACAACTGATCTTGTGCTGCTTTTAAAAATAGATATAAATATTGAAGCATAGTGTATGGCGCTCACGGCCTGGCAGCAGTTTGTTGCTGTTCAAAACGTTAAATCTGGTTTTGTTAAATGCTCCATCCACTCTTCATATCCATCATATTGGGTTTAATATCCATCTATACGCTGATGACTCTGTGTTGTGCTTAAATACTGCACTTTGTGTTTTTGGATCAGTGGGATGGTGACTGAACTGAAAAAACAGGAATTAAAAGGTGATGCAATCTGGTGATGCTTAAAATATTGTATCAATATTGTGTAATATGGTATCACTCTGCATTAATAGTATATCACCTGTTTATTAACCTCAGATTAGAATAAATGAACTGAGCCTAGAAATAATAATTTTTCCATTTAGATTCAGATTCAGTGAAAACACAGTGGATGTTTTTCAGGTGATTTCACTTGAAAAATGAAAGTGTTTCTAAAATCAGTCTGACTGTAAACTGGTTACATGATTCATACCAGGAAATGTCCGAAAAAATAAATACTGTGTTATTGTAGGTGGGTAGGTGTGTGTGTCATGCCTGGTATGATGTTCCTTTCAGAGCAGAACTGGTTGGACAATAATTACAAGAAATGCAGAGTCAACAACATGTCATTAGCATAGCAGTCATGTAACTTAGCACACCTTCACTGTAGCCTCAGACCTTCAGACAGCTGCTAAACTTCTGCTAAATTTACTGTTTCCGACTGTACTTTCACTGGTGACATTCTTCTGAAAGATGTTCGTCTAAAACTTTATCAGGACTGAAGGAGGTTAGCAGGGGAGTTCCTGTGATCAGTGACCTGAAAAACCTCGAACATTTAGTTCCAGTACAGCATTGAATTATTCTCATTAATTGGTGATTATAATGACTTGTAATAATGATGCACAGCAGACAGGTCATAATCCACATTCTGACAAACAACCATTACCACTCAAACCTCAGTGGAGGAACCGCAAACTGGACGGACCAGATTCCAGAGCACTTAACAAGAGTCAGCATACTACACATATTCACATCATGAAGTTAGCCTTAACCTTCAGTTTAGACTATAATACATTACATTACAGTATAGTATGGGTAGAATGGTAGAGTACAGCTGAAACATGTTGGAGTCATTGATGAGGAGGAAGACCTCAGCAGCAGGATCCTCCATTTATTCCCTTTTAAAGTGAGCAAACGTAACGTTAGTCTCTCCTGGTGTTTTCTCACCATCCAGCTGTCAAGCATGATAAGTTCATTAAGCTAATGTTAGCATTAGCTTGTTAATAGAGAGATGGCTGCTATAGTTTACCTCACAAGACTAAATACACATTTCTTTTTCACCTGTCTTTTTTTGCCCATGAACTTTTCAATCTGTTGTCATATATATTTTGTGCTGTTGTTAATTGTTGATGTTGGAATATATTTGTGTGTTTTTCTTTTTATGTCACTTTGATATTCTTTGTGTACAGCATTTGGTCAGCTTAAGCTGCGTTTAATTGTGCTGCATAAATAAAGTTAATTTACACTTACTACAATGATGGTAATAATTAAATGAATAAGCTAAGTACAATTACCCTAAAATGGCCTAGTAACACACATTTGAGTAGCTTTAATAAGCTATTCATCCCTGACTTAAACATGTCTTGGCTGTAAGTGCTCTTTGGGTAAGTGTACCTTTACATAACTAGTCACTAAAAAACAAGACATACACTGAGTTGATTTAAATAATGTGCTGTATATATTCATACTATCTCTCTGATTCCATGAAATAACAGCAAACCACGAGCGGCTTCTTGATAGAAAAATACAGCATGTTCACCAGAGCAGGCCTCAGTCTTGACAGATATCATCCTCAGCATGCTCATCACTGACATGAGGCCTCAATCAATGGTGGAAATGATGATCACTACAATGATCCACACCTTGATCTCCTGTTACACTCTTCCCTCTAGGACCCACTTAACAAGATATTTGACATCAACGTTTAGTTTTTGTTTTTTTGGATGATTTATAATGTATTGCTATAAGAGCTCTGGGATGTTCACACAGCAACCTGTTGTTTTTGCACTTTTCCGCACTGCCAATTTGAAATTATGTCCTAGCACAGCACAGTATGGTGCAGTGCAGTGCAGTATAGTATAGTATAGTACAGTACCGCACAGTATAGTGTAGTATAGTACAGTCAGTAGAGTACAGATTAGTATAGTATATTATAGTACAGTATGGTGTAGTATACTATAGTACAGCACAGTGCAGCACAGTACTGTAAGTATAGTATAGTAAAGTATAGTATAGTATGGTACAGTATGGTATAGTTCAATATAGTATAGTATAGTACAGTCAGTACAGTATAGTATAGTATGGTACAGTATGGTATAGTTCAATATAGTATAGTATAGTACAGTCAGTACAGTATAGTATAGTATGGTACAGTATGGTATAGTTTAATATAGTATAGTATAGTACAGTCAGTACAGTATAGTATAGTAAAGCACAGTACAGTACAGTATAGTATAGTACAGCACAGTATGGTATGGTATAGTGTGGTATTTACGGTCAATGTTGTGTCAGTTCATATTTAAAAAGAACTAGCTCAAAGTTCTGTTCAAACATGAAAATGAACTAGTTTACATTTATAGTTCACTTTTTTTTAAAAAAAGAACTAAGTTCACAATCCTAAAAAAGAACAAGTTCATTTGTTACATTTTTAAATAAATCACTATGTCACTCAATAGAATCTTTTCTTAACCATTCATCTGCTGTAAATCACTGCCACTCCAAAACGAGACAAATTATCGTATCAATTAAGAATCACAGGTGGCACTGTGCTGGCTCCATGACACTTTTTTTTATCTTATTTTGCTAGGACTTCATTCACTGAAGCTGACAGGGACACTGGGGACACTGCAAAACCATTCACCACTGTGGTAACACCACCTATTCATTTAAACACATGAAAGCAGTTCAGAGAACTCTGAGAAGGAGGAGGAGGAGGAGGAGAAGGAGCAGGAGGAGGAGGAGAAGGAGGAGAAGGAGGAGGAGGAGGAAGAGAAGGAGGAAGAGGAAGAGAAGGAGAAGGAGCAGGAGGAGAAGGAGCAGGAGGAACTAACTAAACTAAATCAACTAACTAAAGGCAAATTATTAATCATTCAATAATGATGATGTTTCAAGTAAAAAGTACTGGTATTGGTATCGGTGATACTAGCCCAGTATTTACTTGGTAGCAGTAACGCCCACCCCTAGTCTGCCTTACCGGACCGTCACAGTGAGCGTCATAGCGTTTGCCATAAACAGTGTGGGAAAACCTGAAAACAACTTTTTATCGTGAGAGTTTTCAAACTTCATTCATTCCAGAGTGAACACCACTCCCGTTCACGTTCATTTGAAAACTGAGCTGTTCAGTTCAGCGTTCACTGTCCTTTCTTTCCTTACTTCCTTCATTCCTTACGTCCTTCATTCCTTACATCTTTCATTCCGTACTTCCTTCATTCCTTACTTCCTTCATTCCTTACTTCCTTTCATTCCTTACTTCCTTCATTCCTTACTTCCTTTCATTCCTTACATCCTTCATTCCTTACATCCTTTCATTCCTTACTTCCTTCATTGCTTACATCCTTCATTCCTTACATCCTTCATTCCTTACTTCCTTCATTCCTTACTTAGTGTTACTATAACAAACAACCATTAAACCAAAGTAATTTGGAGTCATGTAATTTTCTTTCCTGCTGAAGTTCTCTCACTTGCTCACTTACCGTCTTCTCCTCACCTTAACAACAGACAGCAGTTTATTAAAAAGAAAAAAAGACAAAGACTGGTGTAGAAACTGATGCTGGAAGTTTGACAGAATACACCTGAAAATTCCTGAAAGAGGAATAACTTTCCCAATGAAGTCAGAGCTCTGAGTGATGTCATCGACTGAGTGTGTGTGTATCAGGTGTGTATCAGGTGACCTTTCAACTGTCATTTGATCATGTTTTGGACATTTTCAAAGTTCACTGAAGCAGCAGAGAAAGTTCAGGAAACTTTAAACTGCCTGAAAGAGTTGAGCAGTGAGGAGAGCAAAGTCAGGTGCAGCTATGAAGAAATGAACGAGCTACTGGTCAACTGAGGACAGAAAACAGAAATAAATCTGTCACACTGAGCTGTGTGTTAGCATGTGTGTTAGCATGCTAACAGCCTCTAATGAGCTTCCTGGACTGAGCTCGGCCTGAACAGATGAATCACTTTAACAGCAGCTCAGCTTTAAAGGAACAGCAACACAAACTGTTCATGAACAGACACAAGCCTCACACCTCATATACACAACAATCTCCATCACCTCCTCATACCGATGCTGAGCAAAATATGACCAGGAGTTTTCTCCCCACAATCTTGTCCATAAATTCATAACCTCGTTCTAAAGACAATTTATAATTGTGGAACACTATATGATCAGAAACAGCTCAGCTAAAGCGCATAAACGTGCAAACAGCAATGGAACCTTATGCGAAATTATGACATTTTAATGTCATTCATTTGGTTTCCAGTCTGTTTCCAGTCTGTTTACAGCTGGTTTCCAGTCTGTTTCCAGTCTGTTTACAGCTGGTTTCCAGTCTGTTTACAGCTAGTTTCCAGTCTGTTTCCAGTCTGTTTCCAATCTGTTTCCAGCTGGTCTCCAGTCTGTTTCCAGTCTGTTTACAGCTGGTTTCCAGTCTGTTTCCAGCTGGTTTCCAGTCTGTTTCCAGTCTGTTTCCAATCTGTTTCCAGCTAGTTTCCAGGCTGTTTCCAATCTGTTTCCAGCTAGTTTCCAGTCTGTTTCCAGTCTGTTTCCAGTCTGTTTACAGCTGGTTTCCAGTCTGTTTCCAGTCTGTTTCCAGCTGGTTTCCAGTCTGTTTCCAACTAGTTTCCAGTCTGTTTCCAGTCTGTTTCCAGTCTGTTTCCAGCTGGTTTCCAGGCTGTTTCCAGCTGGTTTCCAGGCTGTTTCCAGTCTGTTTCCAGCTAGTTTCCAGCTAGTTTCCAGCTAGTTTCCAGTCTGTTTACAGCTGGTTTCCAGCTAGTTTCCAGTCTGTTTCCAGCTGCTTTCCAGTCTGTTTACAGTCTGTTTACAGTCTGTTTCCAGCTGGTTTCCAGTCTGTTTCCAGCTAGTTTCCAGCTAGTTTCCAGTCTGTTTACAGCTGGTTTCCAGCTAGTTTCCAGTCTGTTTCCAGCTGGTTTCCAGGCTGTTTCCAGTCTGTTTCCAGCTAGTTTCCAGCTAGTTTCCAGTCTGTTTACAGCTGGTTTCCAGCTAGTTTCCAGTCTGTTTCCAGCTGGTTTCCAGTCTGTTTCCAGTCTGTTTCCAGTCTGTTTCCAGCTGGTTTCCAGTCTGTTTCCAGCTAGTTTCCAGTCTGTTTCCAGCTGGTTTCCAGTCTGTTTCCAGTCTGTTTCCAGCTGGTTTCCAGTCTGTTTCCAGTCTGTTTCCAGCTGGTTTCCAGTCTGTTTACAGCTGGTTTCCAGCTAGTTTCCAGTCTGTTTCCATCTAGTTTCCAGTCTGTTTCCAGTCTGTTTCCAGCTAGTTTCCATTCTGTTTCCAGCTGGTTTCCAGTCTGTTTCCAGTCTGTTTACAGCTGGTTTCCAGTCTGTTCCAGTCTGTTTACAGCTAGTTTCCAGTCTGTTTCTAATCTGTTTCCAGCTGGTTTCCAGTCTGTTTCCAGTCTGTTTCCAGCTGGTTTCCAGTCTGTTCCAGTCTGTTTACAGCTAGTTTCCAGTCTGTTTCTAATCTGTTTCCAGCTGGTTTCCAGCCTGTTTCCAGTCTGTTTACAGCTGGTTTTCAGTCTGTTTCCAGTCTGTTTACAGCTGGTTTCCAGTCTGTTCCAGTCTGTTTACAGCTAGTTTCCAGTCTGTTTCCAGTTGGTTTCCAGTCTGTTTACAGCTAATTTCCAGTCTGTTTCCAGTCTGTTTCCAGTCTGTTTCCAGTCTGTTTCCAGCTGGTTTCCAGTCTCTTTCCAGTCTGTTCCAGCTAGTTTCCAGCTGGTTTCCAGTCTGTTTCCAGCTAGTTTCCAGTCTGTTTCCAGTCTGTTTCCAGCTGGTTTCCAGTCTGTTTCCAGCTGGTTTCCAGTCTGTTTCCAGGTAGTTTCCAGTCTGTTTCCAGCTGGTTTCCAGTCTGTTTCCAACTAGTTTCCAGTCTGTTTCCAGTCTGTTTCCAGTCTGTTTACAGCTGGTTTCCAGGCTGTTTCCAGCTGGTTTCCAGGCTGTTTCCAGTCTGTTTCCAGCTAGTTTCCAGCTAGTTTCCAGTCTGTTTACAGCTGGTTTCCAGCTAGTTTCCAGTCTGTTTCCAGCTGCTTTCCAGTCTGTTTACAGTCTGTTTCCAGTCTGTTTCCAGCTGGTTTCCAGTCTGTTTCCAGCTGGTTTCCAGTCTGTTTCCAGCTAGTTTCCAGTCTGTTTACAGCTGGTTTCCAGCTAGTTTCCAGTCTGTTTCCAGCTGGTTTCCAGGCTGTTTCCAGTCTGTTTCCAGCTAGTTTCCAGCTAGTTTACAGCTGGTTTCCAGCTAGTTTCCAGTCTGTTTCCAGCTGGTTTCCAGTCTGTTTCCAGTCTGTTTCCAGCTGGTTTCCAGTCTGTTTCCAGTCTGTTTCCAGCTGGTTTCCAGTCTGTTTCCAGCTAGATTCCAGCTAGTTTCCAGTCTGTTGACAGCTGGTTTCCAGCTAGTTTCCAGTTTGTTTCCAGTCTGTTTCCAGCTAGTTTCCAGCTGGTTTCCAGTCTGTTTCCAGCTAGTTTCCAGCTGGTTTCCAGTCTGTTTCCAGCTAGTTTCCAGTCTGTTTCCAGCTGGTTTCCAGTCTGTTTCCAGTCTGTTTCCAGCTGGTTTCCAGTCTGTTTCCAGCTAGTTTCCAGTCTGTTTCCAGTCTGTTTCCAGCTGGTTTCCAGTCTGTTTCCAGTCTGTTTACAGCTGGTTTCCAGCTAGTTTCCAGTCTGTTTCCAGCTAGTTTCCATTCTGTTTCCAGCTGGTTTCCAGTCTGTTTCCAGTCTGTTTCCAGTCTGTTTCCATCTAGTTTCCAGTCTGTTTCCAGTCTGTTTACAGCTAGTTTCCAGTCTGTTTCTAATCTGTTTCCAGCTGGTTTCCAGCCTGTTTCCAGTCTATTTACAGCTGGTTTTCAGTCTGTTTCCAGTCTGTTTACAGCTGGTTTCCAGTCTGTTCCAGTCTGTTTCCAGCTAGTTTCCAGCTGGTTTCCAGTCTGTTTCCAGCTAGTTTCCAGTCTGTTTCCAGTCTGTTTCCAGTCTGTTTCCAGTCTGTTTCCAGCTAGTTTCCAGTCTGTTTCCAGTCTGTTTCCAGCTGGTTTCCAGTCTGTTTCCAGTCTGTTTACAGCTGGTTTCCAGCTAGTTTCCAGTCTGTTTCCATCTAGTTTCCAGTCTGTTTCCAGTCTGTTTCCAGCTGGTTTCCAGCTGGTTTCCAGTCTGTTTCCAGCTAGTTTCCATTCTGTTTCCAGCTGGTTTCCAGTCTGTTTCCAGTCTGTTTCCAGTCTGTTTACAGCTGGTTTCCAGTCTGTTCCAGTCTGTTTACAGCTAGTTTCCAGTCTGTTTCTAATCTGTTTCCAGCTGGTTTCCAGCCTGTTTCCAGTCTATTTACAGCTGGTTTTCAGTCTGTTTCCAGTCTGTTTACAGCTGGTTTCCAGTCTGTTCCAGTCTGTTTACAGCTAGTTTCCAGTCTGTTTCCAGCTGGTTTCCAGTCTGTTTCCAGCTGGTTTCCAGCTAGTTTCCAGTCTGTTTCCATCTAGTTTCCAGTCTGTTTACAGTCTGTTTACAGCTGGTTTCCAGCTGGTTTCCAGTCTGTTTCCAGCTAGTTTCCAGTCTGTTTCCAGTCTGTTTCCAGCTGGTTTCCAGTCTGTTTCCAGCTAGTTTCCAGCTGGTTTCCAGTCTGTTTCCAGCTAGTTTCCAGTCTGTTTACAGTCTGTTTACAGCTGGTTTCCAGTCTGTTTCCAGCTAGTTTCCAGCTGGTTTCCAGTCTGTTTCCAGCTGGTTTCCAGTCTGTTTCCAGCTAGTTTCCAGTCTGTTTACAGTCTGTTTACAGCTGGTTTCCAGTCTGTTTCCAGCTAGTTTCCAGTCTGTTTCCAGTCTGTTTCCAGCTAGTTTCCAGCTAGTTTCCAGTCTGTTTACAGCTGGTTTCCAGCTAGTTTCCAGTCTGTTTCCAGCTGGTTTCCAGTCTGTTTACAGTCTGTTTCCAGCTAGTTTCCAGTCTGTTTCCAGCTAGTTTCCAGTCTGTTTCCAGTCTGTTTCCAGCTGGTTTCCAGTCTGTTTACAGTCTGTTTACAGCTGGTTTACAGCTAGTTTCCAGTCTGTTTCCATCTAGTTTCCAGTCTGTTTACAGTCTGTTTCCAGCTGGTTTCCAGCTGGTTTCCAGCTGGTTTCCAGTCTGTTTCCAGCTAGTTTCCATTCTGTTTCCAGCTGGTTTCCAGTCTGTTTCCAGTCTGTTTCCAGCTGGTTTCCAGTCTGTTCCAGTCTGTTTACAGCTAGTTTCCAGTCTGTTTCTAATCTGTTTCCAGCTGGTTTCCAGCCTGTTTCCAGTCTGTTTACAGCTGGTTTTCAGTCTGTTTCCAGTCTGTTTACAGCTGGTTTCCAGTCTGTTTCCAGCTAGTTTCCAGTCTGTAGCATGTCAGAACCTCTGACATGGACCTGCAATCAGAACAAGGACCAGGACCAGAGTCAAGCAGGGCTCAGGGTTCAGTTCAGTTCAACTTTATTTAAACACGACAAGGAACAACATGATGTTTACATTAATGAGCTGATATGATCATAAAGAAATAAACATTAAACAGTTTTCATTTGACATGGTCCAGGGGCCAATTCTCTAACATGTCAGGGGTGAATTATTAAACATGTCAGGGGCCAATTCTCTAACATGTCAGGGGCCAATTCTCTAACATGTCAGGGGTGAATTATTAAACATGTCAGGGGCCAATTCTCTAACATGCCAGGGGCCAAATCTCTAACATGTCAGGGGCCAAATCTCTAACATGTCAGGGGTGAATTATTAAACATGTCAGGGGTGAATTATTAAACATGTCAGGGGCCAATTCTCTAACATGTCAGGGGCCAATTCTCTAACATGTCAGGGGTGAATTATTAAACATGTCAGGGGCCAATTCTCTAACATGTCAGGGGCCAATTCTCTAACATGTCAGGGGTGAATTATTAAACATGTCAGGGGCCAATTCTCTAACATGTCAGGGGTGAATTATTAAACATGTCAGGGGCCAATTCTCTAACATGTCAGGGGCCAATTCTCTAACATGTCAGGGGTGAATTATTAAACATATCAGGGGCTAATTCTCTAACATGCCAGGGGCCAAATCTCTAACATGTCAGGGGCCAAATCTCTAACATGTCAGGGGTGAATTATTAAACATGTCAGGGGCCAATTCTCTAACATGCCAGGGGCCAAATCTCTAACACGTCAGGGGCCAAATCTCTAACATGTCAGGGGTGAATTATTAAACATGTCAGGGGCCAATTCTCTAACATGTCAGGGGTGAATTATTAAACATGTCAGGGGCCAATTCTCTAACATGTCAGGGGCCAATTCTCTAACATGTCAGGGGCCAATTCTCTAACATGTCAGGGGTGAATTATTAAACATGTCAGGGGCCAATTCTCTAACATGCCAGGGGCCAAATCTCTAACATGTCAGGGGCCAAATCTCTAACATGTCAGGGGTGAATTATTAAACATGTCAGGGGCCAAATCTCTAACATGTCAGGGGTGAATTATTAAACATGTCAGGGGCCAATTCTCTAACATGCCAGGGGCCAAATCTCTAACATGTCAGGGGCCAAATCTCTAACATGTCAGGGGCCAATTCTCTAACATGTCAGGGGCCAATTCTCTAACATGTCAGGGGTGAATTATTAAACATGTCAGGGGCCAATTCTCTAACATGTCAGGGGCCAATTCTCTAACATGTCAGGGGCCAATTCTCTAACATGTCAGGGGTGAATTATTAAACATGTCAGGGGCCAATTCTCTAACATGCCAGGGGCCAAATCTCTAACATGTCAGGGGCCAAATCTCTAACATGTCAGGGGTGAATTATTAAACATGTCAGGGGCCAAATCTCTAACATGTCAGGGGTGAATTATTAAACATGTCAGGGGCCAATTCTCTAACATGCCAGGGGCCAAATCTCTAACATGTCAGGGGCCAAATCTCTAACATGTCAGGGGCCAATTCTCTAACATGTCAGTGGTGAATTATTAAACATGTCAGGGGCCAATTCTCTAACATGTCAGGGGCCAAATCTCTAACATGTCAGGGGCCAATTCTCTAACATGTCAGGGGTGAATTATTAAACATGTCAGGGGCCAATTCTCTAACATGTCAGGGGTGAATTATTAAACATGTCAGGGGCCAATTCTCTAACATGTCAGGGGTGAATTATTAAACATGTCAGGGGCCAATTCTCTAACATGCCAGGGGCCAAATCTCTAACATGTCAGGGGCCAAATCTCTAACATGTCAGGGGTGACTTATTAAACATGTCAGGGGCCAATTCTCTAACATGCCAGGGGCCAAATTCTCTAACATGTCAGGGGCCAAATCTCTAACATGTCAGGGGCCAATTCTCTAACATGTCAGGGGTGAATTATTAAACATGTCAGGGGCCAATTCTCTAACATGTCAGGGGCCAATTCTCTAACATGTCAGGGGTGAATTATTAAACATATCAGGGGCTAATTCTCTAACATGCCAGGGGCCAAATCTCTAACATGTCAGGGGCCAAATCTCTAACATGTCAGGGGTGAATTATTAAACATGTCAGGGGCCAATTCTCTAACATGCCAGGGGCCAAATCTCTAACATGTCAGGGGCCAAATCTCTAACATGTCAGGGGTGAATTATTAAACATGTCAGGGGCCAATTCTCTAACATGTCAGGGGTGAATTATTAAACATGTCAGGGGCCAATTCTCTAACATGTCAGGGGCCAATTCTCTAACATGTCAGGGGCCAATTCTCTAACATGTCAGGGGTGAATTATTAAACATGTCAGGGGCCAATTCTCTAACATGTCAGGGGTGAATTATTAAACATGTCAGGGGCCAATTCTCTAACATGCCAGGGGCCAAATCTCTAACATGTCAGGGGCCAAATCTCTAACATGTCAGGGGTGAATTATTAAACATGTCAGGGGCCAATTCTCTAACATGCCAGGGGCCAAATCTCTAACATATCAGGGGCCAAATCTCTAACATGTCAGGGGTGAATTATTAAACATGTCAGGGGCCAATTCTCTAACATGTCAGGGGCCAATTCTCTGACATGTCAGGGGTGAATTATTAAACATGTCAGGGGCCAATTCTCCAACATGTCAGGGGCCAATTCTCTAACATGTCAGGGGTGAATTATTAAACATGTCAGGGGCCAATTCTCTAACATGCCAGGGGCCAAATCTCTAACATGTCAGGGGCCAATTCTCTAACATGTCAGTGGTGAATTATTAAACATGTCAGGGGCCAATTCTCTAACATGTCAGGGGCCAAATCTCTAACATGTCAGGGGCCAATTCTCTAACATGTCAGGGGTGAATTATTAAACATGTCAGGGGCCAATTCTCTAACATGTCAGGGGCCAATTCTCTAACATGTCAGGGGTGAATTATTAAACATGTCAGGGGCCAATTCTCTAACATGCCAGGGGCCAAATCTCTAACATGTCAGGGGCCAAATCTCTAACATGTCAGGGGTGACTTATTAAACATGTCAGGGGCCAATTCTCTAACATGTCAGTGGTGAATTATTAAACATGTCAAGGGCCAATTCTCTAACATGTCCGGGGCCAAATCTCTAACATGTCAGGGGCCAATTCTCTAACATGTCAGGGGCCAATTCTCTAACATGTCAGGGGTGAATTATTAAACATGTCAGGGGCCAATTCTCTAACATGCCAGGGGCCAAATCTCTAACATGTCAGGGGCCAAATCTCTAACATGTCAGGGGTGACTTATTAAACATGTCAGGGGCCAATTCTCTAACATGTCAGTGGTGAATTATTAAACATGTCAAGGGCCAATTCTCTAACATGTCCGGGGCCAAATCTCTAACATGTCAGGGGCCAATTCTCTAACATGTCAGGGGTGAATTATTAAACATGTCAGGGGCCAATTCTCTAACATGTCAGGGGTGAATTATTAAACATGTCAAGGGCCAATTCTCTAACATGCCAGGGGCCAAATTCTCTAACATGTCAGGGGCCAAATCTCTAACATGTCAGGGGCCAATTCTCTAACATGTCAGGGGTGAATTCTCTAACATGTCAGGGGCCAATTCTCTAACATGTCAGGGGTGAATTATTAAACATATCAGGGGCTAATTCTCTAACATGCCAGGGGCCAAATCTCTAACATGTCAGGGGCCAAATCTCTAACATGTCAGGGGTGAATTATTAAACATGTCAGGGGCCAATTCTCTAACATGTCAGTGGTGAATTATTAAACATGTCAGGGGCCAATTCTCTAACATGCCAGGGGCCAAATCTCTAACATGTCAGGGGCCAAATCTCTAACATGTCAGGGGTGACTTATTAAACATGTCAGGGGCCAATTCTCTAACATGTCAGGGGCCAATTCTTTAAAATGTCAGGGTGAATTATTAAACATGTCAGGGGCCAATTCTCTAACATGCCAGGGGCCAATTATTAAACAGGTCAGGGGCCAATAATTAAACATGTCAGGGGCCAATTATTAAACATGTTGGGGGCCAACATGTGTGCTCAACATTTTGTTGGTGTCTCATATCTGCCGGCGACCGGTCCTGGAGCGTCTCTTGGCCGCTCGGTTTCGGACTGAAACTTTCACCTGAGGAATGATTGGTGGAGGGGCGGGGCTTAGGAAAACGGGGGCAGGATGTTGTAGCGGGAGGGCGGGGCTCTGAGGTTTGGCTGAACGGGAGCTGAACTTTATCTTCCCTCCTTCTTCAGACTCGGACCTCTCATCTTCTGCAAGACAAACAAAATAAATAAATGAATGAATATTCTTCATGAATAAATTAGATAATAAAGTGAGAATTTGTGAACTAATAAGCAGTACACACTGCCTGATGGGGAAAATTAATAATTTATGCACAGATTTATTTATTGGCTTTGGGATATTTAAAAGTGAATTTATTAATTTGCCTGTCAAATCAAATAAATTTAAAACCCAAAAATTATATTGCAGTGCAATATGTTATAATAATATATTATTATATAATAATATACAGTATGTTTTAGTCTCACCCTCTTCTTCCTCCACACTGTTTACAGCAACTGCAGCAGGTTCTGAAATCAATCAGTCAATCAATTTATCAATCAATCAATCAGTCAGTGAACAGAACACACAGCAGACAGATACTGTATTCAGAGGTAGAAGCAGAAAATATACATACCAGGTGCTGTCACCTGATTGGCTGCTGGAGCTACAAAGATACACAAAGTAAAATTAAAATAAAATGTTTTCTAATCATTCAAATTTAAACAATAAATTAAGAAAAACAACATACAGATTGAGTAACATTTTGATCGACTGACTGCGCTAATGTATAGCATAGAATATACACACTCACTCACTTTATTAGGTACACTAGTTGCTTGTTAACACAGATAGCAGCGGCTCAAAGCATTCAGTCATGTAGAGGATTAAAGAGACTTTGAACATGGTTCTTGGTTCCAGATGGGCTGGTCTGAGTATTTCAGAAACTGAAACTGATCTACTGGGATTTTCACTAGAACCATCTCTAGGGTTTACAGAGAATGATCCAGAAAAGAGGAAATATCCAGTGAGCAGTTGTTGTTGAAGAAGATGGACTAGAGCAGCAGAAGAGCACACCTGGAGCCACACCTGTCAGCTAAGAACAGCAAACTGAGGCTACACTTCACACAGGATCACCACAAGTGGACAATAGAGAAACGTTGGCTGGTCTGAGCAGTCTCCATTTCAGCTGAACATTCACATGGTAGATGGTCAGAGTTTGGAGGAAACTCCATGAAAGCATGGATCCATCCTGCCTTGTATCAACGGTTCAGGCTGCTGCTGCTGGTCTAATGCTGGGTGCCTCCACTATGGCCTCCACAGTCACCATATCTCAGTCCAGTAGAACCTTTGGGATGTGGAGGAACAGAGATTCTCATCATAGATGAGCAGCAGCTGAATGATGCCATCATGTTGATATGGAGCACAATCTGTGAGGAATGTTTCCAACACCTAGTTCAAAGTCTGATACCAAGAATTAAGAGAGTTCTCAAGGAAACATGTACCTAATAAAGTATATACATATACTGTATATATGTATATCTGTATCTGTACACACACATGTGTGTGTACATACTGTATATATGTATATCTGTATGTACAGGTATGTATGTACATGTGTGTGTGTACATACTGTATATATGTATATCTGTATGTACAGGTATGTATGTACATGTGTGTGTGTACATACTGTATATATGTATATCTGTATGTACAGGTATGTATGTACATGTGTGTGTGTACATACTGTATATATGTATATCTGTATGTACAGGTATGTATGTACATGTGTGTGTGTACATACTGTATATATGTATATCTGTATGTACAGGTATGTATGTACATATATGTGTGTGTGTGTACATACTGTATATATGTATATCTGTATGTACAGGTATGTATGTACGTGTGTGTGTGTACATACTGTATATATGTATATCTGTATGTACAGGTATGTATGTACGTGTGTGTGTGTACATACTGTATATATGTATATCTGTATGTACAGGTATGTATGTACGTGTGTGTGTGTACATACTGTATATATGTATATCTGTATGTACAGGTATGTATGTATCGTGTGTGTGTACATACTGTATATATGTATATCTGTATGTACAGGTATGTATGTACTGTGTGTGTGTGTGTGTATGTGTGTGTGTGTGTGTGTGTACATACTGTATATATGTATATCTATATGTACAGGTATGTATGTACATATATGTGTGTGTACATACTGTATGTATATCTGTATGTACAGGTATGTATGTACATATATGTGTGTGTGTACATACTGTATATATGTATATCTGTATGTACAGGTATGTATGTACATATGTGTGTGTGTGTGTACATACTGTATATATGTATATCTGTATGTACAGGTATGTATGTACATGTGTGTGTGTGTACATACTGTATATATGTATATCTGTATGTACAGGTATGTATGTACATATATGTGTGTGTGTACATACTGTATATATGTATATCTGTATGTACAGGTATGTATGTACATATATGTGTGTGTATGTGTGTGTACATACTGTATATATGTATATCTGTATGTACAGGTATGTATGTACATATATGTGTGTGTGTGTGTGTGTGTGTACATACTGTATATATGTATATCTGTATGTACAGGTATGTATGTACATGTGTGTGTGTGTGTACATACTGTATATATGTATATCTGTATGTACAGGTATGTATGTACATATATGTGTGTGTGTGTGTGTGTGTACATACTGTATATATGTATATCTGTATGTACAGGTATGTATGTACATGTGTGTGTGTGTGTACATACTGTATATATGTATATCTGTATGTACAGGTATGTATGTACGTGTGTGTGTGTACATACTGTATATATGTATATCTGTATGTACAGGTATGTATACATATATGTGTCTGTGTGTGTGTGTGTGTGTGTGTGTACATACTGTATATATGTATATCTGTATGTACAGGTATGTATGTACATATATGTGTGTGTGTACATACTGTATATATGTATATCTGTATGTACCGGTATGTATGTACATATACGTGTGTGTGTGTACATACTGCATATATGTATATCTGTATGTACAGGTATAAATGTACGTGTGTGTGTGTGTGTGTGTGTGTGTGTACATACTGCATATATGTATATCTGTATGTACAGATTTAAATGTACATATGTGTGTGTGTGTGTGTGTGTGTGTGTACATACTGTATATATGTATATCTGTATGTACAGGTATGTATGTACATATATGTGTGTGTGTGTGTACATACTGCATATATGTATATCTGTATGTACAGGTATAAATGTACGTGTGTGTGTGTACATACTGTATATACTGTATGTATATCTGTATGTACAGGTATGTATGTACATATACGTGTGTGTGTGTACATACTGTATATATGTATATCTGTATGTACAGGTATGTATGTACATATGTGTGTGCGTGTATATATATATATACACATATATATACACACACATACACACACACACACACACACACACACACATATGGAATTGTTGGAACGCTATTATACAAGCAATCCCAGAGAGAGGAGATATATGGCACAGATGTAGGACTGATGCTTCAAAACCCACAATCAAGGTTAACAAAGAAACAGCTGTTAGCCCACTGTTCCAACATCCGTAACCAAAAACTGCTATCACAACTAGAGATCGATGAAATACTACAACGATGCTACGGCAAGGGGGAGCCAGGACGACAGGTCAGCGGGGGGATGTTACCATCACCGTAATTGCTTCGAGCAGCGGCTCCGTTTGATCTGCGTCTCGCTGGCAGCCGCAGGTCAGCTATTTTCTGATTACAACCATGATCACAGTACTGGTGGAACACTATTATTCTGGATTTCAGTGTGTAACAGTTTGTGCAAAACTTCTCTGTGTCCTGGGAGTGCTTTCAACACATTTAATTTGCGATCGAACCGGGAAGTATTTACTCTGGTCGGCAGTAACCCCGCCCCAAGCCCCCAACGTAATCGTTGCTTAGCTCTGGACCTGCAAAGACTTGGTGGTTGCCTGGCCCCAGTTTTAAGCACCGGGGGCCGGTGCTTAGACTGTGGAAACACAAAGAACTGGTCACTGAGCCCCGAACCAGCCCTGGAACCATCCCGGTGGAAAATGGGTATTAGAGCCTTCATCAAGAACTCCTTGGGAATGTGGAAGATGACCCTAGAGGCCAACTCAAAGCCGATCACCCAAGTCACCATCAAGTGTGGCATATACCAAGGGGATGGCCTATCACCACTGCTGTTCTGCATAGATCTGAACTCCCTCAGTCAGATCATCACAAAGAGCAGCTTCAGATACCGATTCCAAAGCGGGGCAACAATCAGCCACCTGCTCTACATGGATGACATCAAGCTACCTACCAGAGGGCAGGATAGCAGACATCCAAGACAGCTACAACTACCTTGGCATCCCACAGGCTAATGGAAACCATGAGGAGGCCACGAGGAAGTCAGCCACAGCTAAATATCTCCAGAGAGTAAGGCAAGTCCCGAGGAGTCAGCTGAATGGTAAGAACAAAGTCTGAGCAATCAACACGTACACACTGCCAGTCATCAGATACCCCGCTGGGATCATAAGCTGGCCAAAGGAGGAGATAGAAGCCACAGATATCAAGACAAGGAAGCTCCTCACCATGCATGGAGGGTTTCACCCCAAGTCCAGCACCCTGAGGCTGTACACTAAGCGGAAAGAGGGAGGCCGAGGACTCGTGAGCATCAGAGCCACTGTCCAGGATGAAACATTGAAAATCCAAGAATACATCAGGAAAATGGCCCCAAAAGATGACCTGCTCAGTGAAAGCCTTAGGCAGCAGAAATCTGAAGAGTGTGAAGAGGGTGAGGAGCAGACAACATGGAGGGACAAGCCCCTACATGGCATGTACCACCGTCAGATAGACGAAGTGGCTGATATCAAGAAGACCTAGCAATGGCTGGAAGATGCTGGACTGACAGACAGCACAGAGGCACTGATCCTGGCAGCACAAGAACAGGCCCTGAGCACAAGGTCTATAGAGGCCAGGATCTACAACAGTGGACCAGAGCCAAGGTGCAGGCTGTGTAAGGAGGCCCCTGAGACAGTCCAGCACATAGTAGTGGGATGTAAGATGCTAGCTGGATCAGCGTATATGGAGAGGCACAACCAAGTGGCTGGGATAGTGTACAGGAACATCTGTACCCAGTATGGACTAGAAGTACCCAAATCCCAGTGGGACATACCACCAAAGGTGGTTGAGAACAACGGGGGCTAAGGTCCTGTGGGACTTCAGCATCCAGACGGACAAACAGCTCCTGGCTAACCAACCGGACATAGTGGTGGTGGACAAAGAGCAGCAGAGGGCAGTGGTGATAGATGTGGTGGTACCAGCTGATGCCATCATCAAGAAGAAGGAGCATGAAAAGGTTGAGAAGTACCAAGGGTTGAAAGAACAGCTGGAACAGATGTGGAAGGTGAAGGCCAACGTGGTCCCTGTGGTGGTAGGGGCACTCGGGCCAAACTGGGAGAGTGGCTCCAGCAGATTCCAAGAACAACATGTGAAGCCTCAGTCCAGAAGAGTGCAGTCCTAGGAACAGAGGGAGGTACTGAAGCAGAACCCTCAAACTCCCAGGACTCTGGTAGAGAACCCGAGCTTGAGGATAACACGGTTATCATCCTACAAGGGTGAGAGGAGCATTTATATATATATATATATATACATATATATATACATATATACATATATACATACACGTGTATGTATATATGTATATATGTATATATATATGTATATATATATATATATATATATATATATACATATATATATATACATATACAGTATATATATATATATATACATATATGATGTGTGTGTTGTTCTCACCATCAGATGTCTCTGAACTGGAGCTGCTGGTATCTGAAACCCATCAACAATTCACATTATTATTTATTATTATTATTATTATTATTATTATTATTATCAGAGCTTTTGGTGAACACATGAACAGGTGATAATATTACCCTGACATCATCATCATCATCATCATGTTCCTACCTGAGGTTCATCTGGAATCAATCAATTCAAACATAGCTTATTGATACACACATTCATTGTTTCTGATCAGACATCACAAAGTTTTTTTTTTTTAAATTTAAGTTTCCATTTTAGATTCAGCTCTTAACATGAAAGAATAGCTGCAGAGGATTACTGATGAGGTAAACCACTAGAGGTCAGAATAACACAGAACAAACAGCACTGATCCATCCAGCTGCAGACTGGCTCTGGATCTGTAACTGTCTCATGCTGTCATATTCATTTATTTTACTTAGTGAAGTTTTGTGTTTTCTCACTTTTATCAAATCTTCCCTCGAGGGACAAGAACACTTTTTCCATTGAACTGAAGTGAATTTATATGTCTATAGGACTATTATCAATGTTTGTTTTGACATAAAGAAAGAGAACAGAGTACCTGAACAAGTAGAGGTCAGAGTACCTGAACAGGTCGAGGACAGAGTACCTGAACAGGTCGAGGACAGAGTACCTGAACAGGTAGAGGTCAGAGTACCTGAACAGGTAGAGGTCAGAGTACCTGAACAGGTAGAGGACAGAGTACTTGAACAGGTGGTGAACAGAGTACCTGAACAGGTAGAGGACAGAGTACCTGAACAGGTGGTGAACAGAGTACCTGAACAGGTAGAGGTCAGAGTACCTGAACAGGTGGTGAACAGAGTACCTGAACAGGTGGTGAACAGAGTACCTGAACAGGTAGAGGACAGAGTACTTGAACAGGTGGTGAACAGAGTACCTGAACAGGTAGAGGACAGAGTACTTGAACAGGTGGTGAACAGAGTACCTGAACAGGTAGAGAACAGAGTACCTGAACAGGTGGTGAACAGAGTACCTGAACAGGTCGAGGACAGAGTACCTGAACAGGTCGAGGACAGAGTACCTGAACAGGTAGAGGTCAGAGTACCTGAACAGGTGGTGAACAGAGTACCTGAACAGGTGGTGAACAGAGTACCTGAACAGGTAGAGGACAGAGTACTTGAACAGGTGGTGAACAGAGTACCTGAACAGGTAGAGAACAGAGTACCTGAACAGGTGGTGAACAGAGTACCTGAACAGGTGGTGAACAGAGTACCTGAACAGGTAGAGGACAGAGTACTTGAACAGGTGGTGAACAGAGTACCTGAACAGGTAGAGAACAGAGTACCTGAACAGGTGGTGAACAGAGTACCTGAACAGGTAGAGAACAGAGTACCTGAACAGGTAGAGGACAGAGTACTTGAACAGGTGGTGAACAGAGTACCTGAACAGGTAGAGAACAGAGTACCTGAACAGGTGGTGAACAGAGTACCTGAACAGGTCGAGGACAGAGTACCTGAACAGGTCGAGGACAGAGTACCTGAACAGGTAGAGGTCAGAGTACCTGAACAGGTGGTGAACAGAGTACCTGAACAGGTGGTGAACAGAGTACCTGAACAGGTAGAGGACAGAGTACTTGAACAGGTGGTGAACAGAGTACCTGAACAGGTGGTGAACAGAGTACCTGAACAGGTGGTGAACAGAGTACCTGAACAGGTAGAGGACAGAGTACTTGAACAGGTGGTGAACAGAGTACCTGAACAGGTAGAGAACAGAGTACCTGAACAGGTGGTGAACAGAGTACCTGAACAGGTAGAGAACAGAGTACCTGAACAGGTAGAGGACAGAGTACTTGAACAGGTGGTGAACAGAGTACCTGAACAGGTAGAGGACAGATTCTTACCAGGCTTATCAGGAGAGATGGCATTCATACTCTCTGAAAACACAACATCTCAGTTCAGTCAAAACATCTTCACATGTTAAACTCTACAGTACACATGCAGATCACATATTGATCACATGCTGATCACACATTGATCACTGACTGGTTTCTCAGAGGAGCTCTTCCGCATCCTGTTTTATTTCATTTAGATCTCTAGAAGCAATAAAACTGATTAGCCATTATTATGTCAGCTACCAACCTGCAGATGATGCACAGTGATTTAGTTGTTTACTGTCTCACTGATAATTACTGATAATCAATATACGGATGATCGCAAAAACACCTCATAAACATATTTATAGTTTTATTATTCAAGTGGGCAGTTTGTGACTCACCTGTGGGGGCCTCATCAGATGTAGAGTCTTTATCTGACAGACAGACAGACAGGTGAGACAGGTTAAAGGACAGACAGTGTTGTGCATGAACGTGTTCAATGAATATTGTTTACTGGGCACGTTCATATTTTCATTGAACATTGAACTGATCAGTTTTCAAATAATGAGCGTGAACGGGAGCAGGGCTCACTCTGGTGAAAACTTTGTAAGTTCTTTTTAAAGTTTGTGGCTGCCCACCTAATAAAACTAAAAGTAAAACTAAAAAACAATCTCTGCGGTTCAGCCGGGTGGAGGTGGATCTATTTAAAGGATGCCAGTCCTTCAGTCCAGTGATGACTGACTGGCTTCGCTAACAAAAGGGGCGATGCTCACCTTGTTGTTGTTTTTTAGCATCCTCGTAGTTCAGGTTAGGCCACTGAGGCCCTTCTTATTTGTGCTTTGTTCGGTTGTTTTACCAAACTGTGGTTTAAAGTCCTCTTTTGGTTTCTATTTCACGTCCTCAGTCTCTTTTGCTAAACTATTGTCTTCGAGATTTTGATAGTAAACATTGATTTCCCAACAATAAATACTTTAACTTTCACCAGTCCAAGCTGGTTTTTATGGTTCTTCCTTCTCCTTTTCCATAAGAGCCAAGGGTTGTAACAGGCAGACAGACAGGTGAAACAGACAGACAGACATGTGAGGCATACAGACAGGTGAGACAGACAGACATGTGAGGCATACAGACAGACATGTGAGGCATACAGACAGACATGTGAGGCATACAGACAGACATGTGAGGTATACAGACAGACATGTGAGGTATACAGACAAACGTGAGGTATACAGACAAACATGTGAGGCATACAGACAAACATGTGAGGCATACAGACAAACATGTGAGGTATACAGACAGGTGAGACAGACAGACATGTGAGGCATACAGACAGACATGTGAGGTATACAGACAAACATGTGAGGCATACAGACAGGTGAGACAGACAGACATGTGAGGCATACAGACAGACATGTGAGGCATACAGACAGACATGTGAGGTATACAGACAGACATGTGAGGTATACAGACAAACGTGAGGTATACAGACAAACATGTGAGGCATACAGACAAACATGTGAGGCATACAGACAAACATGTGAGGCATACAGACATGTGAGGCATACAGACAGACATGTGAGGCATACAGACAGACATGTGAGGTATACAGACAAACATGTGAGGTATACAGACAAACGTGAGGTATACAGACAAACATGTGAGGCATACAGACAAACATGTGAGGTATACAGACAGGTGAGACAGTCAGACATGTGAGGCATACAGACAGACATGTGAGGTATACAGACAAACATGTGAGGCATACAGACAAACATGTGAGGCATACAGACAGGTGAGACAGACAGACATGTGAGGCATACAGACAGACATGTGAGGTATACAGACAGGTGAGACAGACAAACATGTGAGGCATACAGACAGGTGAGACAGACAGACATGTGAGGCATACAGACAGACATGTGAGGTATACAGACAAACATGTGAGGCATACAGACAGACATGTGAGGCATACAGACAAACATGTGAGGTATACAGACAAACATGTGAGGCATACAGACAAACATGTGAGGTATACAGACAAACATGTGAGGTATACAGACAGACATGTGAGGCATACAGACAGACATGTGAGGCATACAGACAGACATGTGAGGTATACAGACAAACATGTGAGGTATACAGACAGACATGTGAGGCATACAGACAGACATGTGAGGCATACAGACAGACATGTGAGGCATACAGACAAACATGTGAGGTATACAGACAAACATGTGAGGTATACAGACAAACATGTGAGGTATACAGACAGACATGTGAGGCATACAGACAGACATGTGAGGCATACAGACAGACATGTGAGGCATACAGACAGACAGACCGGTAAAAGGACAGACAGGTGAGTGTTGGTGCTTTACCTGTTGATGAGTTTTTTAATCCAACATCTGTAAACACAGTTTGGTTAAACATTAACAGGTGGATACTTAATAATTCCGAGACGGCAGACATGCTACCGTCAATCAAATAATGATGTCATCTGATCATCAATCAGATCAGATTTAATCTCACCGTTGGCGTCGAGGTCTGCCTCCACCAGCAGGACAACCAGAGAGAACAGAAGAACAACGTTCCTGCAATACAAACACAACCATCAAGTTGAGCTGTGACTGGCTCGTTTTATCACTGCAGCACAAAACAACTAGTCATGTCCTCCATTTCAACATAAAGACAAATTTTCATTATGAAAAAATAATTTTAGATTTCTAAAACAGAACTCTGTTGACCTTTGACCCAAAATGATGACTCAACACATTAAACCCTCAGGTAATAAACAGCAGGTATCTTACAGTGTGATCAGACTGAAGCACAGAGAGGACATACCTGGTGATCATGGTGCTGTAAGGTCAGATCAGATGGATCAGCTGGACAGATAGGCAGACAGGTGAGTCATACAGTACTTCTGCAGCAGTCTGGCTCAAAGGGTCTGGATCAGCCCTTTATATATCACCTAAATGTCACCAGGATGAAGGATGGACCAGAATGTGTGTGAGGTTCAGGTTTCTGTGTTGCGCAGATGGAGGTGAGGACAACGCCCACTCAGGTTCTGCATCAACCAGGACAACCTGACTACTGGGACAGAAAGTCCAGTAGTCAGCAGGTCCAGAACCATTCATAGAAGAGACAGAATCTCGGATGAAAGACCAGTACTCTGTGTCCTCACCTTATAGAAATGTCCTCGCCTAATAGAAATGCCCTCACCTTATAGAAATGTCTTCACCTTATAGAAATGTCTTCACCTTATAGAAATGTCCTTGCTTTATAGAAATGTCTTCACCTTATAGAAATGTCCTCGCCTTATAGAAATGTCTTCACCTTATAGAAATGTCCTCGCCTTATAGAAATGCCCTCACCTTATAAAAATGTCTTCATCTTATAGAAATGTTCTGACCTTATAGAAATGTCTTCACCTTATAGAAATGTTCTGACCTTATAGAAATGTCCTCACCTTATAGAAATGTCTTCACCTTATAGAAATGTCCTCGCCTTATAGAAATGCCCTCACCTTATAGAAATGTTCTGACCTTATAGAAATGTCTTCATCTTATAGAAATGTTCCGACCTTATAGAAATGCCTTCACGTTATAGAAATGTTCTGACCTTATAGAAATGTCCTCGCCTTATAGAAATGTCTTCTCCTTATAGAAACGTCCTCGTCTTATAGAAATGTCTTCACCTGATAGAAATGCCCTCACCTTATAGAAATGTTCTGACCTTATAGAAATGTCTTCACCTTATAGAAATGTCCTCGCCTTATAGAAATGTCTTCACCTTATAGAAATGCCTTCACCTTATAGAAATGTCTTCACCTTATAGAAATGTCCTCGTCTTATAGAAATGCCCTCACCTTATAGAAATGTTCTGACCTTATAGAAATGTCTTCACCTTATAGAAATGTCCTCGCCTTATAGAAATGCCTTCACCTTATAGAAATGTCTTCACCTTATAGAAATGTCCTCGTCTTATAGAAATGCCCTCACCTTATAGAAATGTTCTGACCTTATAGAAATGTCTTCACCTTATAGAAATGTCCTCGTCTTATAGAAATGTTCTGACCTTATAGAAATGTCTTCATCTTATAGAAATGTTCCGACCTTATAGAAATGCCTTCACGTTATAGAAATGTTCTGACCTTATAGAAATGTCCTCGCCTTATAGAAATGTCTTCTCCTTATAGAAACGTCCTCGCCTTATAGAAATGTCCTCGCCTTATAGAAATGCCCTCACCTTATAGAAATGTTCTGACCTTATAGAAATGTCTTCATCTTATGGAAATGTTCCGACCTTATAGAAATGCCTTCACGTTATAGAAATATTCTGACCTTATAGAAATGTCCTCGCCTCATAGAAATGTCTTCTCCTTATAGAAACGTCCTCGTCTTATAGAAATGTCTTCACCTGATAGAAATGCCCTCACCTTATAGAAATGTCTTCACCTTATAGAAATGTCCTCCCCTTATAGAAATGCACTCACCTTATAGAAATGTTCTGACCTTATAGAAATGTCTTCACCTTATAGAAATGTCCTCGCCTTATAGAAATGTCTTCACCTTATAGAAATGCCTTCACCTTATAGAAATGTCTTCACCTTATAGAAATGTCCTCGCCTTATAGAAATGCCCTCACCTTACAAAAATGTCTTCATCTTATAGAAATGTTCTGACCTTATAGAAATGTCTTCACCTTATAGAAATGTTCTGACCTTATAGAAATGTCCTTGCCTTATAGAAATGTCTTCACCTTATAGAAATGTCCTCGCCTTATAGAAATGTTTTCACCTTGTAGAAATGCCTTCACCTTATAGAAATGCCTTCACCTTATAGAAATGTCCTTGCCCTATAGAAATGTTCTGACTTTATAGAAATGTTCTGACCTTATAGAAATGTCTTCACCTTATAGAAATGTCCTCGCCTTATAGAAATGCCCTCACCTTATAGAAATGTTCTGACCTTATAGAAATGTCTTCACCTTATAGAAATGTCCTCGCCTTATAGAAATGTCTTCACCTTATAGAAATGTTCTGACCTTATAGAAATGTCTTCACCTTATAGAAATGTTCTGACCTTATAGAAATGCCTTCACCTTATAGAAATGTCCTCGCCTTATAGAAATGCCCTCACCTTATAGAAATGTTCTGACCTTATAGAAATGTCTTCACCTTATAGAAATGTCCTCGCCTTATAGAAATGCCCTCACCTTATAGAAATGTTCTGACCTTATAGAAATGTCTTCGCCTTACAGAAATGTCCTCACCTTATAGAAATGCCCTCATCTTATAGAAATGTTCTGACCTTATAGAAATGCCTTCACCTTATAGAAATGTCTTCGCCTTATAGAAATGTCCTCGCCTTATAGAAATGTTCTGACCTTATAGAAATGCCCTCACCTTATAGAAATGTCCTCGCCTTATAGAAATGTCTTCACCTTATAGAAATGTTTTTGCCTTATAGAAATGTCCTCGCCTTATAGAAATGTTCTGACCTTATAGAAATGTCTTCACCTTATAGAAATGTCCTCGCCTTATAGAAATGTCTTCGCTTTATAGAAATGTCTTCACCTTATAGAAATGCCCTCACCTTATAGAAATGTTCTGACCTTATAGAAATGTCCACCTTATGGAAATGTCCTTGCCTTATAGAAATGTCTTCACTTTATAGAAATGTTCTGACTTTATAGAAATGTCTTCACCTTATAGAAATGTCTTCACCTGATAGAAATGTCCTCGCCTTATAGAAATGTCTTCACCTTATAGAAATGTCCTCGCCTTATAGAAATGCACTCACCTTATAGAAATGTTCTGACCTTATAGAAATGTCTTCACCTTATAGAAATGTCCTCGCCTTATAGAAATGTCTTCACCTTATAGAAATGTCTTCAACTTATAGAAATGTCCTCCCCTTGTAGAAATGCCCTCACCTTATAGAAATGTTCTGACCTTATAGAAATGTCCTCACCTTATAGAAATGTCCTCACCTTACATAACAACCCTCACCTGGTGACAGAAGGACAACAACTAGGGACTCTGTGGACTTTCCTGACTTCCTGCCGGATCAGGGAATCCCCCTCTAACAAACACTCACAGTGAGTATGGACATTAGCGGTGGATCAGGTTTCACCAGAACACTGGATCAGACCCAGATCCCTCTGATAGAACGTGAAGAGCAATCAGAGCAGAACAGTGACGCCTCACCTGAAGACCTGAACCACCGAAGACCAGAACCAGACTAGGGCCTGTGTCATGATGTCATAGAGGAGAAACGGTATTTTAGGGTTTAAGCATCAGTGTGTTGTTGTAATGGAAATCAGGTAGAAGAGCTGCGGTCCACCAGCGGTAATGTGTGTGTGGGGGGTTATTTCGTATCAAAGCCTTGTCTGTCTGGAAACTTTCTGTGTAAACGGAGTCGACTGAACGGCTGAAGAAGCTTTTTAAAGCAGCGCAGCTTCATTCAGCCTCTGCTGCAGCTTTGAAACACAGTAAGGTCAGATTTACATGTTTATAGAGCCTCCATCCATTCATCCTTCCATCCTTTCATCCTTCCATCCATTCCTCCGTCTACCTGCCGTCCCCAAGAGGAAGGACAGACCTGAGACAGAAGACGACTGTAGAATCACTTTAGAGACCAGAAACAACAGAAGGACTGTCTGCTGACTCCTGATTACCTGAAGAACCAGTAGACACCAGTAGAGACCAGTGAAGACCAGTAGAGTCCAGTTAAGATCAGTAGAGACCAGTGAAGACCAGTAGAGACCAGTTAAGACCAGTAGAGACCAGTTAAGACCACTAGAGACCAGTTAAGACCAGTAGAGAAGCCCACTAGAGACCAGTTAAGACCAGTAGAGACCAGTAATAATTGAAGACAAGTGAAGACGTCTTCTTTCATTCTGACAAGTGGAGACATATTCATAGATGAAATATTAGATAGATTAGGTGAAATATTTAATGAAGGCAGGCAAACAGCAGTGAAAACAGCTGATCTGATCTGACCCATAGGTCAAAGATCGAACGTTTCTCCCTGTCGTGTCACATGACCAGACAACCTTCTGAAGACGTGTCCCCTGAGAGGTTCTGTCTCTTTTCATTAAAGACAAGAATGCTGTGATTACTTTCAGAAACTGATCTTCAGCAGCAGACTGATAAGGCTCATCGCTCAGATCTCCATTAGCAGGATGAATTAAGACACATACCAGACAGGATCACTGAGAAACTGATCCAGGACCAGATGATAGGGCTACTATTCACTTTACTGTATTTAATATCTATATGTGTGTGTGCGCACAACCAGTGAAAAATCTAGACACACCTTCTCGTGTATATAGAATTATATAGCAAAAATAAATGAATTATAAAAATGAATTATATAGAAAAATGTGAAGTAACTAAGTATGGTTTATATTTTTTTTCAAAAATTAGGATATCATAAAAAGTTAAATATTTTTGTCAGTCATTTAAGAAAGGGAAAGCCATTTATTATCTAAAGATTAAAGCGTTTTTATTGTCCTTTAACCGTTAGCAGCAATACAACAAAATTACGTTGGTACGTCTGGACAATGAAATAAAATATATGTATCAACAAGAAGGTACTGGGTTCGATTCCCGGCCCGGGGTCTTTCTGTGTGGAGTTTACATGTTCTCCTCATGTCTGTGTGGGTTCTCTCTGGTACTCCGGCTTCCTCCCACCATCCAAAAACATGCATGGGGATTAGGTTAACTGGTTAATTTAAATTGACCGTAGGTGTGAATGTGAGTGTGAGTGGTTGTCTGTCTCTATGTGTCCTGTGATGAACTGGACACTTGTCCAGGGTGTACCCTGTCTTTCACCCTAAGACAGCTGGGATAGACTCCAGCCCCCCTGACCCTATGAGAGGATAAGAGGGAGAAGATGGATGGATGGATATGTATCAAGAAGGAGAATTATAAAATCTCTGAGTAAGCAAATATTCACATTACAGGGTCAGTGCAAATAGATAGATATTTGGTAATGTAAGCGTGAATGAGGCTGTGTGTGGGGGGGGTCAGTGACCTGGCTCAGGTAGCTCAGACCTCATGAGCCTCTGTAGAGACTTCTGACTTAGCATCAGTTCTTTGTGTTTCCACAGCCTAAGCACCGGCCCCTGGTGTTTAAAACTGGGGCCAGGTAAGCACCAAGTCTTTGCTGGTCCAGAGCTAAGCAGCAATTACATCTGGGCTTGGGGCGGGGTTATTGAGACCAACAAGACCGGAGTAAATACTTCCTGGTTCGATCACAAATCAAATGTATTGAAAGCACTCCTGGGAAACACAGAAGTTTGGCACAAACTGTTGATGTACCCAGGCAATAAGCGACCCTCAAACAAATGCAGATTTGAGCACATACAGTAAATATATTCCGTGCGTCTCAGTATTTCTCCTGCTTGTACATTTGTTCGCTCAAAGTCTGTCTTTGTTGGCTCAGGAATGTGGCACAAATATAACGCCATACAGTTCAGTTTTGTCAGCTCTGGGTTTTTTGCAAAGCCTCGTTTTGATTTCGCACTGCACAAGCTTTGCCGGGTGGAAACGAAAATGCAGTGATGTACTGACATTTTGCAGTGATGTAATGACTCTGACTGAGCTCCTTGCCAGTGGAAAAACAACAGGTGCTCAGGAGGAACGCAAGCTGAACCAACTAAGAACCAGCACTAGCACCAGCACGGAACTAGCACCAGGTTCCTTTTGGTGGAAAAAGGGGTAAGAGTATCCTCTTTGGCAAAGGGGGCACAGTTCCAGTGCAGAGGCTAAACCTGCATTCATGATGGAGCAGGAAAGTGGATAGCAGCGTTTGAGGAGGAGACCATTGCTACAATCTTGGTAATGAGAGATTTGAAATCAAAAGACAATACTGGGGAAAGACAGTTTATTCCCGGTTCAAGCTCTGTTCCCCTGATATTTCAGGGAAAAACATTATATTATTATCACTCTTAACCTTCCAGAGTTAATATCTATAACACCAGTGAATTTACTTGAACGAGACGCTTTGTGTAAACATGAGACTGGTGTGGGTCTCATTAAATCAGCACAGCCAGGAGAGGTATGATTGAAAGTAGGTTGTAACCCTCGATGGAAGCCTCAATAGCCACTCAGACCTGAGGCTGAAGCTGGTATTGAACAGACACTAGAGGGCCTGTTGGAGGAGTTGAAGATTGAACCAAATCCATGCAGTAACACATGGATTCTACCTGTGAAAAAGGCTCTGCATTCTTCAGTCTGCCTCTCAGTGAGTCTTGTGGGCACCTACAGTCATGGAAAAAATTATTAGACCACCCTTGTTTTCTTCAATTTCTTGTTCATTCTAATATCTGGTACCACTAAACCTACAATACAATGAACACAACAAAAAATGCAGCTGGTCACATAATACTTTATGTCCTATTTGACATTCTTAAGCTTAATTGATTCCCAGGGTATATAAGAGGCCATTTCATGTCACAAGCAGCACTGCACATGCAAAGGCCTAGAGTGGTTTCCTGCTTACATTCAAGCCGTAGCACAACTCAGAAGTTGTCAGCTCTCACATAATGCCTAAAACAAAAGAATTATGTGAAGCAACAAAGGCAGCCATCTTGGCACTGCTGGAAATTGGCATGAGTGAGAGACAGGTAGCGAAAAAACTGAAGATCTCCAAGACAGCCGTTCATTCCAACAAAAAAACAAGCTGAACATGGCACTACCAAATTGCTACCTGGCCGTGGCAGGAAGCGTCTTTCTACCCCACGAGATGACCGTGCACTCATCCGTTCCTGTGTCAGGAATCGTCGTCAGACCTCCAGGGACCTTAAAAATGAGTGGGCACTGTCGAGAAATGTGACTTGCTCGGCAAGGACAGTTCGAAACCGACTTGTTGAAGCTGGTTTGAAGTCACACAGAGCACGCAAGAAGCCCTTCATCAATGAAAGGCAGAGGAAGGCCCGGTTACTCTTTGCTCGAGACCACAAGGATTGGACTGTTGATGATTGGGCTAAGGTTCTCTTCAGTGATGAATCCAATTTTGAATTGATGCCCACTCCAGCCAACTTACTGGTTAGGAGGAAGCCTGGAGAAGCTTACAACCCAGACTGTCTTGCCCCTACAGTAAAACATGGGGTGGATCAGTCATGATCTGGGGTTGTTTCAGTCTGAGTGGAACAGGGCAAATGCAATTGTGTGAAGGCCAAATGAACCAGGTCAAGTACAGGACTACCCTTGAAAACAGTCTTCTTCCATCAGCTGGAAAACTCTTTCCTGCCTCGAATGACTGGATTTTCCAACAAGACAATGCCCCTTGCCAAACGGCAAGGTCAGTTAAAGCCTGGATGGAGAACCACAACATTCGCACCATGCCTTGGCCTGCTCAATCACCAGATCTTAATCCAATTGAAAACCTGTGGAAAATCATCAAACTCAAAATGGAGAACCACAAGCCCAAAAACAAAGAAAATTTGTTTGAATTTGTCCAACAGGAATGGGCTGCTGTGACAGCAGAACAATGTCAGAAGCTGGTGGAGAGCATGCCAAGACGCATGGCTGCAGTCATCAAAAACAATGGTTATGCAATCAAGTATTAACTCTTGTGTGTATCATGTGTTTAAAGCAAACAGAAAAGAAAACATGGAATGCTTAAAAGTAGTGTTTTTGGCGGTACAATGCCATAGCTATTGATGTAAGAATTTAAGTAATTTTGGTTATTATCAAGAAAACCATGGAAAATGAATAATCCTTAGTTCTTAAATTAAACTCTCATGAGCTATTTTTGTTGTTATCATTATAATTGTCCAAACAAATGTACCTTTAGTTGAGCCAGGCATTAAAATTAACAAGAAATTGAAGAAAACAAGGGTGGTCTAATAATTTTTTCCATGACTGTATTTGCATTCACATATCAAGGACGCTCCTATACCTACAAAAGACTGCCACAAGGCTTTCGCTTTAGTCCTCATTTGTTCAACAAAGTCTGGAAAGAAGATCTGAAGGATGTGCTGGGTGAACTCACCAGTACATGTATCATGTATGTGGATGACATAATATTTTGTTCACCAGATCTGGAAACTTGTCGTAGAGATTCTATGGCTTTGCTAAATAACTAGCTGAGCGAGGTCACAAGGTTTCCTTGAAAAAGCTACAATAGTGCAAGGATCAGGTCAAGTATTTGGGCAGACTGATTAAAGCTGGAGGCCTTCGCTGGTTTCCCCCGGCCGATCACAGTCAGAGACATGATCTTTTTGGGCATGACTGGATACAGCTCTGAATGGACTGATGGATATACCACCATTGTAACTCATACTAACTCATCTTCTTCCCTTTCCCTTGAGTCCCTGTGCTCTCAGCTCCCAGGCTACTTGGTGAGAATGAGGTGGTGTCATCCAGGCTTCATCTGTTTGATGAGACAGAGAAGAGGCGATGCTGCTCAGGTTGTATCTGTTAGAGTAGTGGAGAAGAGGTTGTGTTTACTCTTCCTCCCTTTAACACATGCTGCAGATTAGTTTTGTGCCTCGTAGTCCCTGTGCGTTCTCATCTCACAGGTATCCATGGATCCAGTCTACCTTGTGGAGTAGTGGTTGTGCAGACCAGTCAGGCTTCATCTTCTGGTCTGAGTGACGTGGTGGTGACGAGGTCATCTTGCGGAGGCTTCTTCTGGTTGGTGTGGTGGAGAGGAGGACGTGCTGCCCAGGCTTCTTCTTGTTGGTGTGGTGGAGAGGAAGACGTGCTGCCCAGGCTTCTTCTGGTTGGTGTGGTGGAGAGGAAGACGTGCTGCCCAGGCTTCTTCTGGTTGGTGTGGTGGAGAGGAAGACGTGCTGCCCAGGCTTCTTCTTGTTAGTGTGATGGAGAGGAGGACGTGCTGCCCAGGCTTCTTCTGGTTGGTGTGGTGGAGAGGAGGACGTGCTGCCCAGGCTTCTTCCTGTTTGGTGTGGTGGAGAGGAGGACGTGCTGCCCAGGCTTCTTCTGGTTGGTGTGGTGGAGAGGAGATGTGCTGCCCAGGCTTCTTCTGGTTGGCATGGTGGAGAAGAAGACGTGCTTCTCATCCTTTGCTGAGAGCTTGATGATGCTCTTCATCCCTTGGACACTCTCATATAATTCTATATATACACACTGTATATTAGCTGTCGTTATATTGAGTTGGACATTTCCATACAATTTTGTATGTAGTGTTTGACAGGGATCCATGACCAGGAACCCAGACGCACGACTCTCAGACAGGATTACAGTTCTCACAACAGTCTTTATTTGAATAGACAGGGCAATCAAGCACCGTATTCCAGCGGGGAGGTGGAGCACGGCCACGCGCCACCTGGCAGGTGGAGGCGCGCGTCCGGGGAATCCCTACTCTTTCTACTCTCGACTATTAAATGGGGAAAAAACAAAACCCACTCTCAAAGCCGAGAGAGAAAACAGTTACCGTTACCTGCAAAAGAACAGGGGAACGCTAGCTAGGTAAGGCTATGAAAAGTTAATGCACAAAGCACACTAACCGGCAAAATGGAGGGAAACTAACAAAGAGCACTACGAAGGGAAGGGAGGAAGACTAGGATAAGGGAAACTATAGAAAATAAACGGGACACCTACAACTCTACACAAGAGGAGGGAATTATAACAAGCAGGGAGAAAACTAATAAACAAACACAAAAACACAAGGATTTACTCCGAGGAGGATTCTTCTTGTGTGCTAAGGGGCATGGGGCCTATAACAAAAACTAAGGTAACAACTAGGATCTACTCCTAAGAGGATTCTTCTAGTGAAAACAAAATACAGGCTATCAAAACTACAAACAAAATTACCACTGGAGGCACGAGGAAGCTGGAAAACGTGGGAGGCAAACGAGGAAGCGATGAACACACGGACACAGGGAACATGACAATCACGCAGGGAGACAAGGGAAGACAGGACTATTTATACATGAGGTGATGGGGAACAGGTGGAGACAATTAGGGCGAGGTCAGACAATCACAAAACGCGGGAAACAGGAGGAAGGGGAAGTGTGAATCTGAAACGAGAGGGAACACACAGTTATTTCAAAATAAAACAGGAAATGACAAGACCACATGTATGCACGGGACAAAAATGGTTAACTTAACTCAAACAGACAGACGGATCATGACAGTGTTAATGTGTTTTCATTGTTGTTATTCTGTACACATGGCATCTATTGCACATCTGTCCATCCTGGAAGAGGGATCCCTCCTCTGTTGCTCTTCCTGAGGTTTCTTCCGTTTCTTTTTCCCTGTTAAAAGGTTTTTTTGGAGGAGTTTTTCCTTAGTCGATGTGAGGGTCATTTGTAAAGGACAGAGGGTGTCATATCCTGTACAGATTGTAAAGCCCAATGGGGCAAGTTCATAATTTGTGATATTGGGCTATACAAATAAACTTGACTTGACTTGACTTGACATTGTCCAACCACTGAGAGACATGGTGAAAGCTGAAGGTTCTGCAAACCTCAAAGCAACACTGACCTGGACCTCTGAAGGTCACATAGCATTTGAGACAGTAAAAACTTTGTTACAACAAGCACCAGCCTTGGCCCTTCCTGACTATGAAAAAACTTTCCAGGTGTTTGTGACTTTTCACCAAAATCATGCCTGTGGACTGTTAGCAGGTGTTGGTTCAAGTGCACGGCCTGTAGCATACTATTAAACCAGGGTTTGTGGTTGGTTTCATGGATTGTTTTCCTGCATGTAACCGTCTCCGTGCACAAATTAATGTCGGACAGTGCTGAGGCTGTCTAGTGATGCAGATCTGAGCAAAGACAGACAAGTCCAAGCTCTCAAAACAGTCTCTCAGCTGTGATTTTGCACATTTGCATTTTGTGACAGAGCCTGATTTCTCTACTGGCTGGTTTAGCCCTGCTAACGAGTGGTTTGTACACTGCAATAATGAAGACGCCATCAGGGTCCTGTTGTTTACTAGCATGCAGTAGCTCCAGGGCTAGTTAGCCTGTACACTCATTACACATAAAAAGAAATATTTCAAGTGTTTCGTTCTTTCAAATTTTGATGATTATGGCTTACAGGTCATGAAAATCTGTCATCGAAAGTCATCGTGGCTAACTCAAACATCTGCAAAGGCTCCTTGAGCCTTTCAATGAGCCTGTCTCGTCCAGTATAGCAGATGAGTCTTCATGTTCAAAGACGCTACTTATTTATGTTTGATATATATCACTATAAAGAATAATCTATTCCTAAATATTAGGATATAGCATGGCTGAGTATGCTTGTGTAAATATATTTTAACATGAAAATATGTTTTAGAAAACAGCTGAAAAGAGGCGTCATTCAGTGAAATATGCATGCTGTAGATATGTCCTGTTAATGGTAACGATGACAGACTGACAGCTCCACAGGACACTTGATGTTCACAGATTTACCGTAACAAAAAGGTTTTGATAAAAACAATAATGAACATAAACAACAGATTTTAAATAGGAACACTGTGACTCTTCTATCAATCAAAAAAGGTGGCTCGTTATGCATAATCAAACATACAGTGCAACATTAAATAAATACAATAAATGATAATTCTAACCTTAAAAATTCAAAATTACCAACAAACTAAACTGAAATTCAGCAGTGAAGAAACACGACATTAACCTTCAGGTTTCACTCAATGAACCAAGGATCGTTCCATGTCCTGAAACTTAAAGATGAAGAGAAGGTCATTGCTTCCTCCATCATCCTGCTGAAAGTCCCTGTTTGTCACCTCCTCACAGAAGGAACCATGATGACTCTGGACCAGCTAGCTGCTGTCTGGATGTCCCTCAGGACTCTGGGCTGCTGGATCTGATCAAAAGACAATATTCTAAAGGCAAAACTACAACAGCATAAGACAAACAATTATTATTTGCATAAAGTGACATCAGTGGGTACGGTTATATTCTGAGAGTCTGCCCATTAATTACACATTTCTGCACATCACACCTTGTGTAAAGTTTTTGTCTCAGTTTATCTGCCATATTGCTGTTTCTGTCTCTGTTTTTATCATAATATCACAGTTTTTGCGTCCATATTTATTCTTAGAGATTTTGTCATCATCTTATCTCTGTACTATGTTTATACGTTTAAATGTTTATATGTCATTAAGATACCAAGTTAAATCTCTTGCTTTGCAAATAAACTTGTTTCTGATTGTGATGTGTAAATAGGAAGCCTCAGGAGTGTAGAGCTGCAAAGGGGAGAGACCAGAGCACATCAACCAAAATACATGGATGAAGTCAGCAGTCAGAAGCAGCAAAAAACAAGCAGGCTAGTGCTGAAATATTACCGCTTCTTCTTTTTCTACTTCTGTTGTTTTATGGTGATTGGCAAACAGCTTTTAGGTGCATTACCGCCACCTTCTGGCCTGGAGTGTGGCGCAGAACCCACTAAGTTCTAAACCCTACTACTAAGCCCTGTTGCCTCCAAAAATTTAAATATCACCCCTAATACTATGTCCCCTGAATTTCTCCTCAACAAATCTGCCAACTTAAATGGTAGTTTATTCCTTTGAAAGATTTCTTTGAATGTGAGTCTTTGTGCTTGATACTTTGGACACTTGAAGAGGATATGACCTACTGTTTCTTGACATCCATAATGTTCACAATTTCGTCTTGTGTTTCTGTATAATGAAAAGCGTGCTATTTAACCCAGTATCCCCACAGGCATATTTCCCTCCTGTACAGTTAAATGGCACACTGTTGTTTTTGAGTTAACGAACTGAACTGAATCACTTCCTGAACCGATTCGTTCCTTTCTCAGTTCACTTGAGCTCAGTCTCAGCGTGGTGGCCGGGAGTTGAACTACCTCGTTCGTTAGTTCATGACTCGTGAATCTTTGATGAACAATCCAGTCAGCGAGGGGAGGGGCGACTCACTGAACGAACGAGTGAGTCTAACAGGAAGCTGCAGTGATCCGTTCACTGAAAGAACAAATGAGTGAATGAACAAAGGAGTGAACGTTCCTCAAGGAGGAGCGAGTAAGGGCTTCCTCAGAGGAGGAAGCCAGCGTCCTCCTTCTCAGAAGCTGGTAGAATCCCTCAGTAAGCCCTGCGAGGAGGAACTAGAAGCGGGGGATAAGCTCTCATGGCGCTGACATGTTTCTCTGAGCTAACAGCAAATGCTAAGTGAAGCCACATTCAAACAAAGGCACATCCAGCACAGTGCTCATATTAACACACTGAAGAGCAGAGGAGAGGAGCGAGTGAGATTAACCGGTGCACGCAGGGTGTATTTACATTGATATTTCATTCTTAATGTATTATTGATTAATAGTTTATGATTGTCATTTTACTTTTAATGATTATTTCCCACTTTGATTGTTTCTTGTTTTCATTTCAGTGCAATAACACTATTTAATAACCTGACATTTAATCACATACACTATATTTGTTTATTTAAAAGGCTGGAAATGCATATAGGTCTTCAGCCTATAGAAGCCCATTTATTTTAATGTCCCCAGCTATTTAACCCCAACATTTAGTAAACTTTAACAGAGGGGGGGGTTCTCTGTGATTCGCTGAACGAAACTTTTAAACGAATCATTTTAATGAACAATTCGTAAGGATTCGGTTCAGTCAAAAGAACTGTTTTGCCCATCACTACATAGCTTAGCGACTGTTGCAAAAAAAAAAAATATGCGAGGAGAGGAAGTGACGCTAGTTTCGCACTTGCGCAGTACAAATCGGGTTTCCGGTACGGGTAGCGACACAGATATGGGAGTGTGGTATATGGATCTGCAGCAGGCACATCTCTGAAAAGACTGGACAATATTCAATATCAGGCACTGAGGATATGTACAGCAGCACTGAAAACAACTCCAACAGCAGCACTACAGGTGGAGATGCCATTAGATATGAGGAGGCTGCAACTTTCAACAGTTTATTGGGTTAATTTACAGGAGCACAGTCAAGATCATCCAACACAACTCACTTTAAAACCATGTTGGGAAAAGGAGAAAAGGGACAACAAAGGCTTTGGCTGGTTGAGTACACAGAAAGCAACAGAACTGGGAATAGCACAACTAAACATCAGTCCTACAGTACCGTTACCAGTTATACCACCCTGGATACTTCCAAATGCCACAGTTGATCTCACGTTATTAGAAAAGAAAAACAAGAATAGAGGACTCATTTATAACCCGCAGGTAGTACAGACATATATTGAGGACTTTTCCAGCTACGTCCAGATTTATACAGATGCCTCAAAGAGTTCAGATAAGCAGGAGCAGCTTTTATTGTCCCAGAGTTTAATGTCACAGTGGGGAGGCGGATCAGTGGAGAAGTGTCAGTTTATACTGGAGAAATGATCACAATACTGTTGGCAGTACAGTGGGTTGAGGAGACAAGACCACTAAGAACAGTTATATGCTCTGATTCCAGCTCAGCATTAATCACTTTACAGGACAGTCAGTCACACAGCAGACCAGACATACTGAGTGAAGGACAGCAAACCCTATACAGAATTCAGATGATGGGGCTGACAGTGATTTTTGTGTGGGTACCAGCACACACTGGGTTCAGAGGAAATGAGATGGCAGATAAGGCAGCAAAGGAGGAAAGACATCCATGGATTTGACAGTTAATGTCAGTAAATCTGAAACTAAGAGCATCATCAAACAAAGACTGAGGGAAAGATGGCAAAAACAATGGGAGGAAGAGAGGACGGGACAATGGTTTTACAGAATACAAAGTGGGAGAAATGAGAAGAGCAGGAAGGAACAGAAGAGAAGAAACAATAATATCAAGGCTCAGGTTTGGACATACTGCATTGAACAGTACACTATTCATAATGAGAAAACACCAGACAGGGAACTGTGACTACTGTGACCAAGAAGAGACAATAGAGCACATAATACTTCAGAAACATGAGAGAGAAAGACAGAGGAACATTAAAATACCACTGGATATCAGAGTCATTCTACAACAGAGCTCAGGACACAAGAGTTACACCTTTATATTCCACTTCCTTAAAGCAACCAGGCTGCTTGATAGATTTTTTTTTTTTTTAATTTTTATTTATTTATTTATTTTTTTTATTTTTGAGGGGGGTATTAGTAGTCATCCTGATTCACACTCCTTTCCAGTTGGTGGCGGTAATGCACCAATACGTTGTTTGCCAACCGCCAATAAAACACCACAAGAAGAAGAAGAGGAAGGTAGCGACACGGAGAATAACGTGAGTTTTAACTCTCAACACATTTCTTCTGTTAACAGCGACTATCTTTGTTTGTTTGTCGTCTGAAATAAATCCAGTCTGTGTTTCCGGCTGCTTCCGGTCTGCCTCAGACTGACTGCACGGGTTTTATTGGTAGACGGCTAACAGCTAGCAGCTAATGTTAGCGGTTCAGCCATCGGGACAGTTTCGTTGTTGTTTGTGTTTTCCTCCCGGTGGTACAACTGAAGTCAGCCTGCTTCCCCTGAACTTTATTAATGTCAGGAAGAGTCCCGGTCCGACCAGTCAGACCAGTTAAATTCTCTGAGTCACTGTCCTGTCATCAGTTCTAAGGTCAGGTAATCAGAAAACAAGCTAGAAACCAACAGGGCCGCTAACCCAGTAGAAATTACCATTCATTACCATCAGCAGTGGGAGGTGAGAAGTAGGTCACAGACTGCACTAGAATAAATTAGGTTGTATTTAGTAACACAGTGGCAGGCTGTGTTCTTTGTTTGATCTCAACACAGTTCTGTCTCATGTCTCTTATGAGTATTTTATTTGTGGGCTTCAATCACTTTAGGGAATAAACATTAAGATCGAGCCAGGGTTAATCCAGATTAGATTAGCATCAGAGTATAGTTTATTATTTTATTTTCTGGTGCTTTTATTTTGTGGCCTTGACGCTCCCTCACTAGCAGCTTCCTGCTTCCTGCTGCAGTCATGCAGAAGAACGACAGCAATACGCTTCTGAATGGTTGGTTTTATTTTTTAAAAACGCATCAAATGTAATATCCTACTTGTGTAACGCTGGATTAAAATATCAGGGAAGAAATTCCAGTCTGAGCTAGCAGATACGAGCTAAGCTAATGCTAGTGCAGCTAACAGGCTAAAGCTCCCACTTGTCAATGATCAAGTGTGCACAGAGCATGAAACTAAATGTAAAGTTAACTCCAGCTCTGCTTAAATGGTGTCAGCTGACTGCAGACCAGTCAATATCATGAAGATCAGATGATCTGAAGAAGTGATGGAGCTGATCAGTAAGAGAAGTTTAAACTACAATAGAAAATGAGATTATCACAATTAGCAAGAGCCACTGGTGGACCTGCCGGTCTGGAGATGTGTCCTGCGAGAAACTCACCTGACTCACTTCCTGTTCCTGTGCTTCAGGTTGAGATGGAGCTTCACACTGCAGAGACGACCGGAGGACAGATGGCCGGGAGGAAGAGGAGACAGGAAGAGGACGGACCGGCCTCACCCCTCAAAAAACAGGTTATTGATATAGTGATCGATTCCTCTGGTGCTTGATCACAGAGACAAGTTGTTGATCCCTCAGGTGATTGATCCCTCAGGTGATTGATCACAGTGTGAAGGTGGCGAGTCACTACAACAGTCTGCAGGAAGTTGGTCTGGCTGCACGAAGTCGTAGCAGAATCTTCTTCATGAGGAACTTCAACAACTGGCTGAAGAGCGTCCTGATTGGTAACTGACCATTTATTAATACTATCAGTTATTACATCGGTATTCATTGATAAGTTGTTAGGTATCAGGTCATGTCCACACAGAGATGGGTTTCGGAGTAAACGGCAAAGGTTTTTGTCTTTGGTTGTTTCATCCACATGGAACCAGCGTTTCAGGAGCTACTTTTTGAAACCTTTTTTCCAGAGTGGATAAACTGGTGTTTCTCTGTGGACAGCCTGTATGGATCTTTCTAGAAATACGCCTCCTTTTTAAGTCACATGGGCTATCCCCACCACCACGAGCAGCACTTAGGCTCAATCCCAAACCTCTCCCTACACACTAGCCATCTGTTAGCTCTTTCTCTCAGAGGCTCCTTCATATTAAGAGTCGTCTCAAACCTCGAAGTGAGGAAGGCTGGTGGACCGTTCAGCATTAAATACAGAGTCTGCATCGATACTCACTAACAAGGTTTTAACAGGAAGTGCGACGGCAAAACATGGAAGAGGAAACAACAGATAAGTTCAGTTCCGCATGATGTCCAGTTTGTCCCTCACACTTTTTGTTACACTGATAGAAAATAAAACTAACGGCTGGTTTGGAAAGATATAAAAGAGAACACTATCAAATCTTACTCTCTGCTGACATGTGGTTTGATTTTTCAGCCCTGGCTCCTCAAAATTTAAGAACAACTGGCAGCAAAATTCATCTGGCTTTATTAGTTTGATTGGAAATGTCAGATGGTCCTGGGGTTGAAAGACTGGAGGAATCACTGAAAATGATAACATAGTATTATAATAATATATTATAATACTACTATAGCAATAATAATACTGTATTATAATAATATAGCTGCTCCTCCTGCACAGGAGGCATCTTTCTGTTGCCATGGCAATGAGTGCTTCAGTTTTCAGGTGGAGTGAGGAGGGTGTCTCATACCTGCTCATCTTATTTAGGCCCTCCACTTCAGGTAAAAGAGCCTCCACAGCTGGAGTGACTCTGGTGGAGGAGGGTAGTGGGTGGCCAGGGTTTGAGACTGGGCTTAATCTGCATGCTGTATTTCTTCTTCTCTTCTTTTGTTGTATTTGTGGGGCTGTGTTACATCACCGCCCGCAGGCTGGTTGTATATATTACAGTGTCACTGCTGTGGGGACACAAACATTTCCTGAGACTTCTTCAAAACAAGTCAGCTCCTTATCCATATGGACATACAGTAGATACAGAGACCAGTGTGTCCTGTGTCCATCATTGAAACCATCTTGGGGGCGGGACTTAGCCTCTCCAGAGACAGGTGAAGCTAAAGCTGTCGGTACTGCTCTGTAGTTCTACTGGGTTCTTCTGCGCTGGACCGGAGAACGTTCTGTTGGCCTGGAGAACATTCTGCAGTGTTCTGCGTGCTAAAGTCTTGATTGGCTGTGTGATTGACAGGTGAGATCCTGGAGCAGGTGCGGGGGGCAGGGCATCAGCGGATATCTGTTTTGGACCTTGGCTGTGGGAAAGGAGGAGACCTGCTGAAATGGAGGAGGGGAGGAATCCATCACCTGGTCTGCGCAGGTAACTGATTACTGATGATCAGTTGTTACTTTCTCATTTCCTGAGGTTCTTCTATTTAATCAATAATCTGGTTTTATTTCAGATATAGCCGGGGTGTCGGTGGAGCAGTGCCAGAGTCGCTACGACGACATGAAGAAGAAAAGTCACGCTAACGAGAAAATCTTCACCGCTCAATTTATCAATGCAGACTGCACCAAGGTAGAGCAGCACCGTCTAGAACAGTTTAACTCTGCACCAAGGTAGAGCAGCACTGTCTAGAATAGTTTAGCTCTGCACCAATATAGAGCAGCACCATTTCGAACAGTTTAACTCTGCACCAATATAGAGCAGCACTGTCTAGAATAGTTTAGCTCTGCACCAATATAGAGCAGCACTGTCTAGAATAGTTTAGCTCTGCACCAATATAGAGCAGCACTGTCTAGACCAGTTTAACTCTGCACCAATATAGAGCAGCACTGTCTAGAATAGTTTAGCTCTGCACCAATATAGAGCAGCACCATTTCGAACAGTTTAACTCTGCACCAATATAGAGCAGCACTGTCTAGAATAGTTTAGCTCTGCACCAATATAGAGCAGCACCGTCTAGACCAGTTTAACTCTGCACCAAGGTAGAGCAGCACTGTCTAGAACGGTTTAACTCTGCACCAAGGTAGAGCAGCACCATTTAGAACAGTTTAACTCTGCACCAATATAGAGCAGCACTGTCTAGAATAGTTAAGCTCTGCACCAATATGGAGCAGCACTGTCTAGAATAGTTTAGCTCTGCACCAATATAGAGAAGCACCATTTAGAACAGTTTAACTCTGCACCAATATAGAGCAGCACTGTCTAGAATAGTTTAGCTCTGCACCAATATAGAGCAGCACCGTCTAGACCAGTTTAACTCTGCACCAAGGTAGAGCAGCACCGTCTAGAACAGTTTAACTCTGCACCAAGGTAGAGCAGCACCATCTAGAACAGTTTAACTCTGCACCAAGGTAGAGCAGCACCGTCTAGAACAGTTTAACTCTGCACCAAGGTAGAGCAGCACTGTCTAGAATAGTTTAGCTCTACACCAATATGGAGCAGCACCGTTTCGAACAGTTCAACTCTGCACCAATATAGAGCAGCACTGTCTAGAATAGTTTAGCTCTGCACCAATATAGAGCAGCACCATTTCGAACAGTTTAACTCTGCACCAATATAGAGCAGCACTGTCTAGAATAGTTTAGCTCTGCACCAATATAGAGCAGCACCGTTTAGACCAGTTTAACTCTGCACCAAGGTAGAGCAGCACCGTCTAGACCAGTTTAACTCTGCACCAAGGTAGAGCAGCACCGTCTAGAACAGTTTAACTCTGCACCAAGGTAGAGCAGCACCGTCTAGACCAGTTTAACTCTGCACCAAGGTAGAGCAGCACCGTCTAGACCAGTTTAACTCTGCACCAAGGTAGAGCAGCACCGTCTAGACCAGTTTAACTCTGCACCAAGGTAGAGCAGCACCGTCTAGACCAGTTTAACTCTGCACCAAGGTAGAGCAGCACCGTCTAGACCAGTTTAACTCTGCACCAAGGTAGAGCAGCACCGTCTAGACCAGTTTAACTCTGCACCAAGGTAGAGCAGCACCGTCTAGACCAGTTTAACTCTGCACCAAGGTAGAGCAGCACCGTCTAGACCAGTTTAACTCTGCACCAAGGTAGAGCAGCACCGTCTAGACCAGTTTAACTCTGCACCAAGGTAGAGCAGCACCGTCTAGAACAGTTTAACTCTGCACCAAGGTAGAGCAGCACCGTCTAGAGCAGTTCACCCTAACATTTCTAACTGGTTTGACTCGTACAGGAGGTTTTGTCGGAGAAGCTTGATGATCCAGAGCAGATGTTTGACATCTGCAGCTGTCAGTTTGTGTACCACTATTCCTTTGAGAGTGAACAGAAAGCAGACATGATGCTGAGAAACGCCTGCGAGCGTCTGAAGCCTGGAGGTTTCTTCATTGGAACAACGCCAGACGCCTTTGAGCTTGTGTAAGAATCAAATGTGCTGACAGTGTTTTTAGATGATCTGCTGATAGTAATAAGAATATTAATACTAATGATGATGAACCTTCGGAGAACCCTACCCCAGGTTACTTCAGACAAACAGTGGTTCTCTCCTTTGTCTTCCTTGACAGGAAACGTCTGGAGGCGTCCGAATCTCTGTCCTTTGGTAACAGCATTTTTCAGGTTTCCTTTCAGTCCAAAGGTTCCTATCCTCTGTTCGGATGCCAATATCACTTCAGCCTCGAGGATGTTGTCGACGTTCCAGAGTCCCTCGTCTACTTTCCTTTGTTTGAACAGTGAGGTTTTATTTTTAGTTTCAACACATGAATGAGAAAATGTCTTTTAGTGCAAATATTTATGATATTATGAAAGTAAATAATGTTTGGCTAGTGAGAAAAACAAAAAAAGTGATCCTGAACAGATGGTTCTACTGTCACTCCACTGTGACTCTAGCTGAAAACTGAACTAGAGTCTAGCTGAAGGACTCTAGAAACTAGCTGAACTAGAGTCTAGCTGAAGGACTCTAGAAACTCTTTGAACTAGAGTCTAGCTGAAGGACTCTAGAAACTCTTTGAACTAGAGTCTAGCTGAAGGACTCCAGAAACTAGCTGAACTAGAGTCTAGCTGAAGGACTCTAGAAACTAGCTGAACTAGAGTCTAGCTGAAGGACTCTAGAAACTAGCTGAACTAGAGTCTAGCTGAAGGACTCCAGAAACTAGCTGAACTAGAGTCTAGCTGAAGGACTCTAGAAACTAGCTGAACTAGAGTCTAGCTGAAGGACTCTAGAAACTAGCTGAACTAGAGTCTAGCTGAAGGACTCTAGAAACTAGCTGAACTAGAGTCTAGCTGAAGGACTCTAGAAACTCTTTGAACTAGAGTCTAGCTGAAGGACTCTAGAAACTAGCTGAACTAGAGTCTAGCTGAAGGACTCTAGAAACTAGCTGAACTAGAGTCTAGCTGAAGGACTCTAGAAACTAGCTGAACTAGAGTCTAGCTGAAGGACTCTAGAAACTAGCTGAACTGGAGTCTAGCTGAAGGACTCCAGAAAGTAGCTGAACTGGAGTCTAGCTGAAGGACTCCAGAAACTAGCTGAACTGGAGTCTAGCTGAAGGACTCTAGAAACTAGCTGAACTGGAGTCTAGCTGAAGGACTCTAGAAACTAGCTGAACTGGAGTCTAGCTGAAGGACTCCAGAAAGTAGCTGAACTGGAGTCTAGCTGAAGGACTCCAGAAAGTAGCTGAACTGGAGTCTAGCTGAAGGACTCCAGAAAGTAGCTGAACTGGAGTCTAGCTGAAGGACTCCAGAAAGTAGCTGAACTGGAGTCTAGCTGAAGGACTCCAGAAAGTAGCTGAACTAGAGTCTAGCTGAAGGACTCTAGAAACTAGCTGAACTAGAGTCTAGCTGAAGGACTCTAGAAACTAGCTGAACTAGAGTCTAGCTGAAGGACTCTAGAAACTAGCTGAACTAGAGTCTAGCTGAAGGACTCCAGAAACTAGCTGAACTAGAGTCTAGCTGAAGGACTCTAGAAACTCTTTGAACTAGAGTCTAGCTGAAAGACTCTAGAAACTCTTTGAACTAGAGTCTAGCTGAAGGACTCTAGAAACTAGCTGAACTAGAGTCTAGCTGAAGGACTCTAGAAACTAGCTGAACTAGAGTCTAGCTGAAGGACTCTAGAAACTAGCTGAACTAGAGTCTAGCTGAAGGACTCTAGAAACTAGCTGAACTGGAGTCTAGCTGAAGGACTCCAGAAAGTAGCTGAACTAGAGTCTAGCTGAAGGACTCCAGAAACTAGCTGAACTGGAGTCTAGCTGAAGGACTCCAGAAAGTAGCTGAACTGGAGTCTAGCTGAAGGACTCCAGAAAGTAGCTGAACTGGAGTCTAGCTGAAGGACTCCAGAAAGTAGCTGAACTGGAGTCTAGCTGAAGGACTCCAGAAAGTAGCTGAACTGGAGTCTAGCTGAAGGACTCCAGAAAGTAGCTGAACTGGAGTCTAGCTGAAGGACTCCAGAAAGTAGCTGAACTGGAGTCTAGCTGAAGGACTCCAGAAAGTAGCTGAACTGGAGTCTAGCTGAAGGACTCCAGAAAGTAGCTGAACTGGAGTTCAGCTGAAGGACTCCAGAAAGTAGCTGAACTGGAGTCTAGCTGAAGGACTCCAGAAAGTAGCTGAACTGGAGTCTAGCTGAAGGACTCCAGAAAGTAGCTGAACTGGAGTCTAGCTGAAGGACTCCAGAAAGTAGCTGAACTGGAGTCTAGCAGAAGGACTCTAGAAACTAGCTGAACTGGAGTCTAGCTGAAGGACTCCAGAAACTAGCTGAACTGGAGTCTAGCTGAAGGACTCTAGAAACTAGCTGAACTAGAGTCTAGCTGAAGGACTCTAGAAACTAGCTGAACTGGAGTCTAGCTGAAGGACTCTAGAAACTAGCTGAACTGGAGTCTAGCTGAAGGACTCCAGAAACTAGCTGAACGGGAGTCTAGCTGAAAGACTCTTCTCTGTTCTACGGCAGCATGGCGAAGCGTTACAACATGCGTCTGGTGATGAAGCAGAGGTTCTCTGAGTTCTTTGAGGAGAAAGTGAAGAAGGAACAACATCACAACCTTATGATGAAGATGATGGCTCTGGAGGTAAACCTGTCACTTATCAATCAATAATCAATAGTGTGGTGAATGTGTAGCTTATTATCATGTGTTCATGATTATTGCTTGATTTGCAGCCGTTTCCCTGTGAGGATGAAGGTCGACGTGTGAGCAGTGAAGAGTTTTGCCATGCTGTAGAGCACTGCAGCAGAGCTGGAGTCAAACTACCACTGGTGGGTCTGGTGTGATTCAGTCTGGTCTGGTTCAGTCTGGTTCAGTCTGGTCTAAAAGTTCTGGGGTTTTTTTGTGTGCAGGGCACTCTGAGCAGATCTGAGTGGGAAGCAGCCAGTAAGTTTACTTCACTGTTCCAATTTAATATTAATAAAGTTATATTTCATGTTATTTCTTTTAAATATTGTAATATTTAATATTTAACATCCTCTGTTCTGTCCAGGTATCTACCTGGTGTTTGTCTTTCAGAAGATGTCCTGATGCTGACGACACAAATGTATTCTTGGTGGTCTCACCTGTGCAGCATCTTGATGTACAATGTTCACCTTTTTTTTTTTTTTTTTTTTTTTTATAAATAAACTATGAACTGTGTTGGGTTAGTTGTTGAAATGAATTAAAACAAAATTTAAACTCAGGGTGTGTCTTCACCTGGTATGGTACCATGTCTCCACAATGTCTCCATGATTTACTTTTGTTTACTATTTCAAGGTTTGTGAAGAAGATTAGTCATTAGTCTTATTTTCTGTTAAATTATATTTCCATTATAATTTTTATTTATTTCCTTAAGGATCTGACTGGATGTTGTGTGATTCATCTAGATGTTCTGGAAAGTCCCATCAGTAACAATAGGAGCTGTATTTATATCTAGGCTCTAGGTCTGTGTTTATCAGCTGATCTTTGTTGCTGTGGGTAACGCCATACTGCCTCCCTCCACCACCTCCAACACACACACACACACACCATTATTACAGAAGAACCGCAGCGGGACACTGCAACAGCAGCAGGCCGAGCAGGAGGGCTGGACCACCGGGAGGATGAGAGCCGCCCTGCTGAACGCTGGACAAGCTGCCATGACTGCGGCATAAACAGGAGAGAGGACGGTGAGTGATGGAGGAGAAGTGAACAGGTGGCGGTTCTGTCCCCTCAGAGATCCAGTCTCTGACTCTGACTGATCAGCCTGACTGGATGATCTCTCGCTCAGTCAGGATGTCTCGGCCGCCCGCTAGACCTGGACCAGGACCTGGACTGGAACTGCCAGACCTGAGCCACCTGACGGAGGAGGAGCGAAGCATCATCCTGTTTGTGATGGAGAGACAGAAGCAGAGGAAGAGAAGGAGCAGAGCATGCTCAGGTGAGGAGGGTGGGGTTAACCTGCAGGCCTGTGCTGATCACTGATTATTGCTCAGCGATGTATCACCTTTAATCATTGACTGTTTGTTCTAAGAAGGAGGGCTGCGTGCTGTTTAGATGTTTGTCCTGAAAAAGGAAACTGATAATTGACAGCTCGGTGATCTGACTGCTGATTGGTTGAGCTGTCAGCAGCTCTGTCCTGTTTACACTCTTGATCACAGGCTTTTACTGTGAAAGTACAGTACATGATGTAGTTTCCTGTTTGTGTGCCGCGTGGCTCTACAGATTTGATATCGTCAAGTGCCTCACAGCAAGGAGGTACTGGGTTCGATTCCCGGCCCGGGGCCTTTCTGTGTGGAGTTTGCATGTTCTCCTCATGTCTGTGTGGGTTCTCTCTGGTACTCCGGCTTCCTCCCACCATCCAAAAACATGCATGTGGATTAGGCTAACTGGTTAATTTAAATTGACCGTAGGTGTGAATGTGAGTGTGAGTGGTTGTCTGTCTCTATGTGTCCTGTGATGAACTGGACACTTGTCCAGGGTGTACCAGGGTGTGCCATCCCGTCATACCAGGGAAAGCGGGGGGACGGACCCGCACCTGTACGAATCCGACCGGGAGCCCCGCCCTACCCACAGAGAGAACTGAGAGCATGAGCGAGAGCAAGCCGAATCCATTAATCAGGGAGCCATTCAATGACCAGAGTGAAAGCTGAATCATGCCCACAACCCAATACCGCCCCCCTGCCGGCCACCAGCAGACGCACACGCCGACCCACTGCTCCTGATGATCCAGCCAGGTGCTGCTTCACCTGTGATGGACTGCCAGGTGGATGCTGAAAAGTCTGGAAACACAAAGATACCTGTCTTGTCAGGGGATACCCTCAGGTGTGGCCAGGTGTGTGATGAGTTTCCATGTCCCCCCACAGGAAGTTACATCAGCAGTTTGAGCTGTAAAAGGACCAGGTGAAAGAGCTGGGGGCCAGCATTGCGGGCGGATTGTCCCACCTGTGGTGGCTGTGGTAAAACCAAGTTTGCCAACGGTTGCGGTCACTGCTGCTGCTACTGTCAGAGCCACTTCTGCGCACGCTTTGGAGGACAGGTACCTCTGAGGGCCAACAAGGTCTGTGTGCCCTCTCATGTGCATTTTATGTAATCTATGAACGAACCCTTTAATTTCATTTCAAGCTCATTGATTTATTACTTATTAATAACAGGTTAATCACAGTGGATGTTTGAATGCTCTGTAAAGGTTCATTCAGTCTTTAAATCACTTTTAAAACCTGTCGCTGCCCTCATCACCATTAGAGAAGGAGGCTGCTCGCCAAAATAAAAGTCCAGACAGCATGAATGTCTCTGCCCGACTGGTCACAGCTTCATTTATGATATAATGCTGTTTCAGGTCATGTTCGTTTGTTGATATTGTATATTTTATTGTTTATGGTTATATTTACTGTGCTTCAGGTCATGTTCGTTTGTTGATATTGTATATTTTATTGTTTATGGTTATATTTACTGTGCTTCAGGTCGTGTTCGTTCACTGATATTGCATATTTTATCGTTTATGGTTATATTTACCGTGCTTCAGGTCGTGTTCGTTCACTGATATTGTATATTTTATCATTTATAGTTATATTTATTGTGTTTCAGGTCATGTGGGTCTGTAACATCTGCAGGACGAAGCAGGAGATTCTCACTCGGTCGGGGGCAATCTGCTGTCTGTCAACAGCTCAAACGGGGCCCCGTACCCATCAACGCAGGGGCTGTCAGGCGTCACAAGGCCTCTGAACACTGGGGCCACTGACCAGTCAGTGGAACGCAGTAGAGCCTAGGAGAATCCAGTAGAACCCAGTAGAACCTAGCAGAACCCAGTAGAACTCAGTAGAACCCAGTAGAACTCAGTAGAACCCACTAGTCCACTTGTTGCACAGCAGTTTCTCTCCACTTGTGGCAGCAGGTTAGTTAGTGTTGCCATGGCAATGGTGACGGAGTCAGGGGGGCGGGTCTTCAGTTATGATCCAGATATTAATCCTGCTCAGTGTGAAGCTTGAAACAGCCGACGGACAAACTGTAAGAAACTGTTCTTTCTGTGTTATTATTAATAATGTGATTAATTTTCCCCATTTGGTCTGTATGATATTTGTCCATCTGATTAATCACATTCATGTTTGTTTGTTTGTTTGCAGTGACATCTGTTATATTATTCTACTTTATTATATTACTCATATTCTGCTCTCATATTTTTCTGATAATATAATATACGCAGATATACGCAATCCAGAAATTCACATTTAATTTGATTATGATTTAATTTGATTATAATTTGAATACATTTCATTTGGTTTCATATCATGTTTCAAAGCAAAAATCATAACTAATATCCATCCACCCAGAGAGGTCTCTGTGGAGCTGCAGGCTAGCTATTATTGTTTCCAGTCTTTGTGCTAAGCTAAGCTAAGCTAACCACATATTTAAACAAGTTAACAGTGTGAACATCATCAGCTTCATGGCTGATGGACAGTTCTCTGATTGGTCCATTCTGTGTGACTGACAGGAAGTCCAGCCCCTCGATGTCGTATTATGATGGTGGGGGGGGCAGGATGCCTCGCTCGCCATCGGATCACGGTGTGGACCACCACCCTCAGTCGCCACATGGCAGCCATGGTAACAGAGAGAAAGAGCTGCACATCAGGAGGCGACCAATCAGAGATGGGCGAGGCCGCTGGCACTCACAGGTGAGTCTTGTTCGTCAGGTTTTATTGCTATAATGCCTTGGTTTTCATTATTTCCTGTTTTGGTTCAGGACCACCCTCTGGACCAGGTTCAGGATGAGCACAAGCGACGACAGCAGGATGTAGAGGAGTTTCAGGCTCGTTACTGTAGCGACCCGAACCTTGCTCGCTTCCCAGTGAAGCCGCAGCCGAGCGAGGAAGCCATGAGGGTGTTGGCCCAGGTTGGCAGGGTTTGCCACCAGCGCCGCCACAACGACGTCTCCCTGGGAACCGGCGAGCCAGACCAGCTAAGGCACACAGGTAGGAACCAGGTGAGGCACAAAGGTAGGAATCAGGTGAGGCACCTCAGTCTGACTCTGCTTCTCCTCTTAGTTCTCCACCAGAACCGGCTTCAGGGATCGGCCAGACTTGGAAGTCAGAGGACATCCTCTCATGTCAGTCCCACATCTCCTCGCAGCCATCTCCACCTGGACCCGACTTCCGCCCTCAAGAGGAAGTCCAATGAGAATGCAGTACAGAGGGGGAGGAGGATGGGGAAGATACATGTGATTGGTAGCTTCAGCAGCTCAGAGGAGGAGCTGGTGACCACACCTGACTACACCAGCTGTGAAGAGCCTGACAGTGAGTGGATACATGCTAACTGCTAGATAAACCAGGCTGGGCTACATGCTAACAGACAAATATAACAAGCATGACTGTATTAGAATAAAATTTAAAAAAAATCACTCACCACAGCAGCATAGACAAATTATAGTAATTAAGAAACAATGAACAACACCAATAAAATAATAGAATAAGTGAATTACAAATGAAATATTAATTAAACACAATTATCAGATAATGTATTTTTACTATTTGTAATGTGGATGTGACCTATAGAAATAGACATAAAGTGCAAATTTGCTGTGCAAAAAACAGTGCAAATTAGCCTGAAAAAAAAGGCAGTGACAGAAATGAGTGTAGTCGTGTTAAGATCAGCCAGTGATGCTGAAGATGTAGAGTCTTATTACTGATGGCAGTGATGATCTGCAGCAGCTCCTTCTAACAGGATGGAGTGTCAGTCTGCAGCTGAAGGAGCTGCTTAAAGCTCCACAGTCCATCAGAGGTTCAGAGGGGTCCACCATGATGGAGGTGAGCTTAGCTAACGTCCTCCTCTCACCCACCTCCTCTATGGAGTCCAGAGAGCAGTCCAGGACAGAGCTGATCCAGTATGGAGCTGGTCCAGGACAGAGCTGGTCCTCCCCAGCAGACCACTGCATAAAACACTGCAGACTCCACCACAGTGTCATAGAAAGTCCTCAGCAGAGTCCTGTAGACTGTGAAGGACCTCAGTCTGCTCAGCAGGTGGAGACGACTTTGGCCCTTCTTATACAGGACATCTGTGTTGTGAGTCCAGTCCAGTTTATTGTTGGGGTGAACACCCAGGTACCTGAAGGTCTCCACCATGCCCATGTCCAGACCCTGGATGTTCACTGGTGCAGTCTGGGGTGTCTTCCTCCTGTGGAAGTCAATGGCCATCTTCAGACTCAGGCTCAGGTTGACAGAGCTGGTCTGCATATGGCCTCTGCTTAGGCCTCTCCAGACCTCCCTTGCATTGTTCTGTTGCAAGTTATTTTCCATCTTGGTCGTGTAGCTGGCCTTGCCCTCCTTGATCTTCTTCTTCAGCTCCTTCTGCACTCTCCTCAGCTCCTCTTTGTCTCTAGATCCAAAGACCCTCCTCTCCTCCCTCAGCAGGGCCTTCAGCTCAGGGGTCACCCAGGGTTTGCTGTTGGAGAAGCACAGTACTTTCCTGATGGGTTCACAGAAGTTTATATAGTCTGTCACAGGTTGTGATCTGAGTGACTTTAAGATAAGATAAGATAAAACTTTAGTCATCCCGGAGGAAATTCTTTTACAACAATTGTCATACACAGTAGAAAAAAGTAAGGAGATTTAAAGGAAGGATGGAAGGAAGGACTTCCTGTGGTGTTCTGTTCCTCACCTTGGTGGAATCAGTCTGTGGCTGAAGGTGCTCTGTCTTTACCCGAGCTGTACCGGAAACCTGATTTGTACTGAGCATGTGCGAAACGTGTCTACAACCGCTCAGCAGCGTGTCGAAGCATTTTACGACAGTTACTGATCGAATGGAGTTGTTGCTGCCCGATCGATACTACGCATGTGTAAATACACATTACTTTATTATAAAAAATTAGTTTATGAGAAACAGCTGAAAAGATGTGTCATTTAGTGAAATATGCATGCTGTAGATGGATTTCTTATGTGGACAGACTTTACACACACGCACAATCAAATTTTATAATTACTGCATTTTTATTGAAAGTTCAGTTTCCAAACAAACCCCTTTGCTTTAATCAGGTTGTACAGCCTAATACAAAGCTTTAAATTGTGTTGGCTGTTTTGTGTATCAGTGTAATAAATTTTAAACAATGCTTGTTACATTAGATGGATGTATTATGTTCTAATTTTGTTGAGTGTATATTTACACATAGTATGGATCGGGCAGGCAGCAACAACTCTATTCGATAAAAAAAAAAAAAACAATTCTATATCATTAATCTTATTATACTTTTAGCGAAATGGCTTATTCATAAATGCAGATGCACAAACCGCTTTTTCCATTTTTATAAATGAAGTCAGACAATATATTATGACTTCTAGAAACTCCTTTAATATGAAAGCCACTAAAACTTTGGACCTATGTTCTTTTTTTAATTTATTTGTGGGAAAAACTTTGACTTGCCTTTGAATTGTAACTCCCTGGCAGTTGATGTTATTGTGCTGTTCTCTTTTTTTCTTAATGACTCTATTCGATCAGTAACTGCCGTAAAATGCTTCGATAGGCTGCCAAGAGATTGTGGAGGCGTTTCGCACATGCTCGGTACAAATCGGGTTTTCGGTATGGATCGGGTAATGACAGAGATCCTGCAGGAGTCCAGGATGTGATGGAGAGGGTGAGAGGCATCGTTCATGATACTCTGCAGCTTGGACAGCATCCTCCTCTCTGACAGAGTCCAGCTCCACCCCAGGACAGATCCAGCCTTCCTGATGATTTTATTCATCCTGTCGGCACTGTTAATATAGCTATTAATGTAGATATTAAAGTAACTATTAATGTAACTATTAAAGTAGCTATTAATATAGATATTTATGTATCTATAATTAAAGTATCTATTAAACTAGCAATTAATGTAACCATTAAAGTAGATATTAAACAAGCTATTAAAGAAGCTGTTAAAGTAGCTAAATGTGACTTAGTGTTAAATTAAATGTGACACACTCTGCAGGTTGTCAGGCTGTGTTCAGCAGCAGAGAGACAGTAATTAGCTCAGCAAGATAATCTCCTTACAGCTGAGCTCTGGGCTCCTCCCCTGAGATGCTTTACTGCATTAACACTGAAGAGACACTGGACTGCACTTGTTACTGTTAGTGTTACAGTTACTCAACACGTTACTGTTGCAGTTACTGGGCACGTTACTGGACACGTTACTGTTGCAGTTACTGGACATGTTACTGTTGCAGTTACTGGGCACGTTACTGTTGCAGGGACTGGGCACGTTACTGTTGCAGTTACTCGACACGTTACTGTTGCAGTTACTGGGCACGTTACTGTTGCAGTTACTGGACACGTTACTGTTGCAGTTACTGGGCACGTTACTGTTGCAGTTACTGGACACGTTACTGTTGCAGTTACTGGGCACGTTACTGTTGCAGTTACTTTGCATGTTACTGTTGCAGTTACTGGACATGTTACTGTTGTAGTTACTGAACATGTTAATGTTGTAGTTACTGGACATGTTACTGTTACAGTTACTCGAAACGTTACTGTTGTGGTTACTGGACACGTTACTGTTGCGGTTACTTGACATGTTACTGTTACGGTTACTCGAAATGTTACTGTTGTAGTTACTGGACACGTTACTGTTGCGGTTACTTGACATGTTACTGTTACAGTTACTCGAAATGTTACTGTTGTAGTTACTGGACACGTTACTGTTGCAGTTACTTGACACATTACTGTTGTAGTTACTGGACACGTTACTGTTGTAGTTACTGGACACGTTACTGTTGCAGTTACTGGGCACGTTACTGTTGTAGTTACTGGACACGTTACTGTTGTAGTTAGTGGACACGTTACTGTTGCAGTTACTGGACACGTTACTGTTGCAGTTACTGGACATGTTACTGTTGTAGTTACTGGACACGTTACTGTTGCAGTTACTGGACACGTTACTGTTGCAGTTACTGGACACGTTACTGTTGCAGTTACTGGACATGTTACTGTTGTAGTTGGACATGTTACTGTTGCAGTTACTGGACACGTTACTGTTGTAATTACTGGACACGTTACTGTTGCAGTTACTGGACACATTACTGTTGTAGTTACTGAACATGTTACTGTTGTAGTTACTGGACACGTTACTGTTGCAGTTACTGGACACGTTACTGTTGCAGTTACTGGGCATGTTACTGTTGTAGTTACTGGACACGTTACTGTTGTAGTTAGTGGACACATTACTGTTGTAGTTACTGGACACGTTACTGTTGTAGTTACTGGATACGTTACTGTTGCAGTTACTGGACACGTTACTGTTGCAGTTACTGGACACGTTACTGTTGTAGTTACTGAACATGTTACTGTTGTAGTTGGACATGTTACTGTTGCAGTTACTGGACACATTACTGTTGCAGTTACTGGGCATGTTACTGTTGTAATTGCTGGACACGTTACTGTTGCAGTTACTGGACACGTTACTGTTGCAGTTACTGGGCACGTCACTGTTGCAGTTACTGGACATGTTACTGTTGTAGTTACTCAACACGTTACTTTTGCAGTTACTGGGCACGTTACTGTTGCAGTTACTCGACACGTTACTGTTGTAGTTACTGGACATGTTACTGTTGTAGTTACTGGGCACGTTACTGTTGCAGTTACTCGACACGTTACTGTTGCAGTTACTTTGCATGTTACTGTCGTAGTTACTGGACATGTTACTGTTGTAGTTACTGAACACGTTACTGTTGTAGTTACTGGGCACGTTACTGTTGCAGTTACTTTGCATGTTACTGTTGTAGTTACTGGACATGTTACTGTTGTAGTTACTGAACATGTTACTGTTGTAGTTACTGGACACGTTACTGTTGCAGTTACTTGACATGTTACTGTTACATAAAAAAATGTAATTTCCCCTTGAGGGATTAATAAAGGGATTCTTCTTCTTCTTCTTCTTCTTACAGTTACTCGAAACGTTACTGTTGTAGTTACTGGACACGTTACTGTTGCGGTTACTTGACATGTTACTGTTACAGTTACTCGAAACGTTACTGTTGTAGTTACTGGACACGTTACTGTTGCGGTTACTTGACATGTTACTGTTACAGTTACTCGAAATGTTACTGTTGTAGTTACTGGACATGTTACTGTTGCGGTTACTTGACATGTTACTGTTACAGTTACTTGAAATGTTACTGTTGTAGTTACTGGACACGTTACTGTTGCAGTTACTTGACACATTACTGTTGTAGTTACTGGACACGTTACTGTTGTAGTTACTGGACACGTTACTGTTGCAGTTACTGGACACGTTACTGTTGCAGTTACTGGGCACGTTACTGTTGCAGTTACTCGACACGTTACTGTTGCAGTTACTTTGCATGTTACTGTTGTAGTTACTGGACATGTTACTGTTGTAGTTACTGAACATGTTACTGTTGTAGTTACTGGGCACGTTACTGTTGCAGTTACTTTGCATGTTACTGTTGTAGTTACTGGACATGTTACTGTTGTAGTTACTGAACATGTTACTGTTGTAGTTACTGGACACGTTACTGTTGCAGTTACTTGACATGTTACTGTTACAGTTACTCGAAACGTTACTGTTGTAGTTACTGGACACGTTACTGTTGCGGTTACTTGACATGTTACTGTTACAGTTACTCGAAATGTTACTGTTGTAGTTACTGGACACGTTACTGTTGCGGTTACTTGACATGTTATTGTTACAGTTACTTGAAATGTTACTGTTGTAGTTACTGGACACGTTACTGTTGTAGTTACTGGACACGTACTGTCATGTTACTTGACATGTTATTGTTACAGTTACTTGAAATGTTACTGTTGTAGTTACTGGACACGTTACTGTTGTAGTTACTGGACACGTTACTGTTGCAGTTACTTGACACATTACTGTTGTAGTTACTGGACACGTTACTGTTGCAGTTAATGGACACGTTACTGTTGTAGTTACTGAACACGTTACTGTTGTAGTTAGTGGACACATTACTGTTGTAGTTACTGGACGCGTTGCTGTTGCAGTTACTGGACCGCGTTACTGTTGCAGTTACTGGACACGTTACTGTTGTAGTTACTGAACATGTTACTGTTGTAGTTGGACATGTTACTGTTGCAGTTACTGGACGCCAGCGTTACTGTTGTAATTACTGGACGTTACTGTTGTAGTTACTGGACATGTTACTGTTGTAGTTACTGAACATGTTACTGTTGTAGTTACTGGACACGTTACTGTTGCAGTTACTGGAAGCGTTACTGTTGCGGTTACTGGAAAGCGTTACTGTTAGTTACTGGACACATTACTGTTGTAGTTGGTGGACACATTAATGTTGTAGTTACTGGACACGTTACTGTTGCAGTTACTGGACACGCGTTACTGTTGTAGTTACTGAACACGTTACTGTTGTAGTTGGACATGTTACTGTTGCAGTTACTGGACACGTTACTGTTGCAGTTACTGGACACGTTACTGTTGTAATTACTGGACACGTTACTGTTGTAATTACTGGACACGTTACTGTTGCAGTTACTGGACATGTTACTGTTGCAGTTACTGGACACGATGCTGTTGTAGTTACTGAACACGTTGCTGTTGTAGTTGGACGTATTTACTGTTGCAGTTACTGGACGCGTTGCTGTAATTACTGGACACGCGTTACTGTTGCAGTTACTGGACATGTTACTGTTGTAGTTACTGAACATGTTGCTGTTGTAGTTACTGGACACGCGTTACTGTTGCAGTTACTGGACACGCATTACTGTTGTAATTACTGGACACGTTACTGTTGCAGTTACTGGAGCGCGTTACTGTTGCAGTTACTCGACACGCGTTACTGTTGCAGTTACTTTGCATGTTACTGTTGTAGTTACTGGACATGTTACTGTTGTAGTTACTGAACATGTTACTGTTGTAGTTACTGGGCACATTACTGTTGCAGTTACTTTGCATGTTACTGTTGTAGTTACTGGACATGTTACTGTTGTAGTTACTGAACATGTTACTGTTGTAGTTACTGGACACGTTACTGTTGCAGTTACTTGACATGTTACTGTTACAGTTACTCGAAACGTTACTGTTGTAGTTACTGGACACGTTACTGTTGCGGTTACTTGACATGTTACTGTTACAGTTACTCGAAATGTTACTGTTGTAGTTACTGGACACGTTACTGTTGCGGTTACTTGACATGTTATTGTTACAGTTACTTGAAATGTTACTGTTGTAGTTACTGGACACGTTACTGTTGTAGTTACTGGACACGTTACTGTTCTTGATTACTTGACATGTTACTGTTACAGTTGCCCGAAATGTTACTGTTGTAGTTACTGGACGCGTTACTGTTGTAGTTACTGGACACGTTACTGTTGCAGTTACTTGACACATTACTGTTGTAGTTACTGGACACGTTACTGTTGCAGTTAATGGACACGTTACTGTTGTAGTTACTGAACACGTTACTGTTGTAGTTAGTGGACACATTACTGTTGCAGTTACTGGACACGTTACTGTTGCAGTTACTGGACACGTTACTGTTGTAGTTACTGAACATGTTACTGTTGTAGTTGGACATGTTACTGTTGCAGTTACTGGACGCGTTACTGTTGTAATTACTGGACACGTTACTGTTGTAGTTACTGGACATGTTACTGTTGTAGTTACTGAACATGTTACTGTTGTAGTTACTGGACACGTTACTGTTGCAGTTACTGGAAGCGTTACTGTTGCAGTTACTGGAAAGCGTTACTGTTGTGATTACTGGACACATTACTGTTGTAGTTAGTGGACACATTAATGTTGTAGTTACTGGACACCGTTGCTGTTGCAGTTACTGGACACGTTACTGTTGTAGTTACTGAACACGTTACTGTTGTAGTTGGACATGTTACTGTTGCAGTTACTGGACACGTTACTGTTGCAGTTACTGGACCGCGTTACTGTTGTAATTACTGGACACGCGTTACTGTTGTAATTACTGGACACGTTACTGTTGCAGTTACTGGACATGTTACTATTGCAGTTACTGGACACGATGCTGTTGTAGTTACTGAACACGTTGCTGTTGTAGTTGGACATGTTACTGTTGCAGTTACTGGACGCGTTACTGTTGTAATTACTGGACACGTTACTGTTGCAGTTACTGGACATGTTACTGTTGTAGTTACTGAACATGTTACTGTTGTAGTTACTGGACACGTTACTGTTGCAGTTACTGGACACGTTACTGTTGTAATTACTGGACACGTTACTGTTGTAATTACTGGACACGTTACTGTTGCAGTTACTGGACACGTTACTGTTGCAGTTACTGGACACGTTACTGTTGCAGTTACTGGACATGTTACTGTTGTAGTTACTGAACATGTTACTGTTGTAGTTACTGGACACGTTACTGTTGCAGTTACTGGACACGTTACTGTTGTAATTACTGGACACGTTACTGTTGTAATTACTGGACACGTTACTGTTGCAGTTACTGGACACGTTACTGTTACAGTTACTCGAAATGTTACTGTTGTAGTTACTGGACATGTTACTGTTGCGGTTACTTGACATGTTACTGTTACAGTTACTTGAAATGTTACTGTTGTAGTTACTGGACACGTTACTGTTGCAGTTACTTGACACATTACTGTTGTAGTTACTGGACACGTTACTGTTGTAGTTACTGGACACGTTACTGTTGCAGTTACTGGACACGTTACTGTTGCAGTTACTGGAGCGCGTTACTGTTGCAGTTACCGACACGTTACTGCTGCAGTTACTTTGCATGTTACTGTTGTAGTTACTGGACATGTTACTGTTGTAGTTACTGAACATGTTACTGTTGTAGTTACTGGGCACGTTACTGTTGCAGTTACTTTGCATGTTACTGTTGTAGTTACTGGACATGTTACTGTTGTAGTTACTGAACATGTTACTGTTGTAGTTACTGGACACGTTACTGTTGCAGTTACTTGACATGTTACTGTTACAGTTACTCGAAACGTTACTGTTGTAGTTACTGGACACGTTACTGTTGCGGTTACTTGACATGTTACTGTTACAGTTACTCGAAATGTTACTGTTGTAGTTACTGGACACGTTACTGTTGCGGTTACTTGACATGTTATTGTTACAGTTACTTGAAATGTTACTGTTGTAGTTACTGGACACGTTACTGTTGTAGTTACTGGACACGTTACTGTTGCGGTTACTTGACATGTTATTGTTACAGTTACTTGAAATGTTACTGTTGTAGTTACTGGACACGTTACTGTTGTAGTTACTGGACACGTTACTGTTGCAGTTACTTGACACATTACTGTTGTAGTTACTGGACACGTTACTGTTGCAGTTAATGGACACGTTACTGTTGTAGTTACTGAACACGTTACTGTTGTAGTTAGTGGACACATTACTGTTGTAGTTACTGGACACGTTACTGTTGCAGTTACTGGACACGTTACTGTTGCAGTTACTGGACACGTTACTGTTGTAGTTACTGAACATGTTACTGTTGTAGTTGGACATGTTACTGTTGCAGTTACTGGACGCGTTACTGTTGTAATTACTGGACACGTTACTGTTGTAGTTACTGGACATGTTACTGTTGTAGTTACTGAACATGTTACTGTTGTAGTTACTGGACACGTTACTGTTGCAGTTACTGGAAACGTTACTGTTGCAGTTACTGGAAACGTTACTGTTGTAGTTACTGGACACATTACTGTTGTAGTTAGTGGACACATTAATGTTGTAGTTACTGGACACGTTACTGTTGCAGTTACTGGACACGTTACTGTTGTAGTTACTGAACACGTTACTGTTGTAGTTGGACATGTTACTGTTGCAGTTACTGGACACGTTACTGTTGCAGTTACTGGACACGTTACTGTTGTAATTACTGGACACGTTACTGTTGTAATTACTGGACACGTTACTGTTGCAGTTACTGGACATGTTACTGTTGCAGTTACTGGACACGATGCTGTTGTAGTTACTGAACACGTTGCTGTTGTAGTTGGACATGTTACTGTTGCAGTTACTGGACGCGTTACTGTTGTAATTACTGGACACGTTACTGTTGCAGTTACTGGACATGTTACTGTTGTAGTTACTGAACATGTTACTGTTGTAGTTACTGGACACGTTACTGTTGCAGTTACTGGACACGTTACTGTTGTAATTACTGGACACGTTACTGTTGTAATTACTGGACACGTTACTGTTGCAGTTACTGGACACGTTACTGTTGCAGTTACTGGACACGTTGCTGTTGTAGTTACTGGACACGTTGCTGTTGTAGTTACTGAACACGTTGCTGTTGTAGTTGGACATGTTACTGTTGCAGTTACTGGACACGTTACTGTTGTAGTTATTGGACACATTACTGTTGTAGTTACTGGACACGTTGCTGTTGCAGTTACTGGACACGTTACTGTTGTAGTTACTGGACACGTTACTGTTGTAGTTACTGGACACGTTACTGTTGTAGTTACTGGACATCTTACTGTTGTAGTTACTGGACACGTTACTGTTGTAGTTACTGGACACGTTATTGTTGTAGTTACTGGACATGTTGCTGTTGCAGTTACTGGACATGTTACTGTTATTCAACTTGTTGCAGTTGCTGCAGGTAGTCTTTCAGGAAATCAAGCGTCATGTTGACTAGTTTATCTGGTGCCTCTGAGTCATTGGGCCTGGTAAGGGATTATGAGCTGTGATTGGCTCAGAGGGTACTTGGCACCTCCCCTCAGGTCTGCGGGTGGTGTAGTAGCTCACAGTCTTTGCTGTCACTCTGAAGAGAAACAATAACCAAGAGAACGTTCAACAGACCATCAAACCTGACTGGCCCAGGCCTCAGCAACCATGGAGGCTCCTGGAGAACCCAGATAGATCCAGAATAGAACAGGACACCAACACCGGATCACTGCTTCTACTGCTGGTCAATTGGATTAAAAGAGGAGAGAGTGGATTATCAGCCTGTCTCAGGAATCACTGTGGAGGTGCAAGAATAGAAACAGAGACGACAGGAGGCAACGCACCTGTTGACCAACCAGACAACGTGTCTGCACACCTGACAGAGAACATCACAGCAGCAACCTGACGGAGAACATTACAGATAACACCTGATGGAGAACATCACAGATAACACCTAACAGAGAACATCACAGCAACAACTGCTGGATCGCTGGAATTCTTGGAGTTCTGCTGGATTTCGACACCTCAGATCTGGTTGAGAGGAGAAAAGCACAATCAAGGATGTAATGCTGCTAATAGCTAGCCAGCATCCAGTTCACTGTTCGACAAACCAGAGACTGAATGCCAAGCCACAGGACAAGCTAATAACAGGCTAACAGCAGGCTAATGACAAGCTAATAACAGGCGAAGAGTAGGCATCAAGTTAATCACAGGCTAGCCACAGGCTAATGATTGGCTAACAATAGACGAAGAGCAGGTTAATAACTTGCTAACTAAAGGCTACCAATATACTAACCACAGGCTAACAGCATGTTAATCATTCCACAGAAAGAAGAAAGCTAGTTTCGCATGCTAACAATAAAAGACATCAATATGGGCTCAGTGCTTAGAATCAGTCTCATTTACAGACTGGCACAAACTGCATGCAGGAACCATCACTGAAGATCCAGAAGGTCCAGAACCTGAACCTCTGCCTACCTGCAGAAACCCAAAGACAAGGAGGAGAAAAAGAGGAAGGTCGATCCTCTGGAGACTCTGAGCAGAGAGAAGCTGAAGAAGATCTGATTCGTTTGGTTCTTTCAACAGATGAAAAAGGATTTGATCTGAAGATGTAAGTGAGTGTTGCATTGTGGGACATCAGGTTAGGAAACACAGCATTTGGTTGACAGCTGACTCTCGATCAGTAACACTGGTCTGTTACAGCAGAGTGGACATGTTTCCATTGTGAATGGTGTCTATTTTATTAATCTCTGATTCTTGTTTTATTCCTTATCCTTAGAACATATCCTCCTCAGCTCAGAGCTCTTCCTGGGTTCTGTGTTTCTTGTGTTATTGTTTTTATGTGCTTCCAGAACTTTGAACTCTATCTTGCTGATGTCCTGTTGCTAGGAGACATGGACAGCCAGTGGTGGGATCATAGTTGCTGGGCCGGCAAGTCTGCACCTGCTTCTATGGTGGGAATAAGCCCCGTCCACCTCATGTTTGTCCTCTTTTCATCATGTCTGTCCTCTCTTCTGTCCTCTCTTCTTCATGTCTGTCCTCTTTTCTGTCCTCCCTCCATCATGTCTTCCTCTGCTCCTGCTGTTGCTAAGCGACCACATGTTTACTGTTTCTCAGCAACCAGTCACATGGCAACCATCCAAAGATGGAGAGCATCTGATTGGTCGAATTCTACTGAATAAGAGGATGAAGGATGGAACGATTCCTGCAGATACAGGAGCCCTGCTGGGACTCAAGGTGATGCTCCAGAGCTGTTCCTCAGAACCCAGAGAACCCAAAAGTCAGTTTGGAGTGTTCTTGTCTGTATTAATTAATTCCCAAAAACAGAGCATCACAACGAGAGCTCTATAACATATTTAAACAATCCATCCACAGGAAAATAAAGATGAGGTTTCACTACACAAGAAGAATGTCTTCTAGGTTCTCTGGGTGGTGGAGTGCCTTGCTCATGAGTGTTGTGATTCCAGGTGGTTGGGGGGAAGATGACGGAGTCTGGTCGTCTCTGTGCGTTTATCACTAAGGTGAAGCGAGGAAGTCTGGCTGACACAGTGGGACACCTGAGGCCAGGTAAACACTCACACCTGAGGCCAGGTAAACCCTCACACCTGAGACCAGGTAAACACTCACACCTGAGGCCAGGTAAATCCTCACACCTACGGTCAGCTAAATAGTCATAACTACGATGCTAAACTAGGCTACCAGTTTCACATTCTGTGCTAAGCAAGCTAACAGTTAAAGTGTGTACACTGTTCTGTTCTGTCTGATCTTGTCCCCATAGAAACAGAGACGTTCTCACATGTTTTCTCAGGTGATCAGGTTCTGGAGTGGAACGGTCAGGTTCTTCAGGGGGCCACTTTTAATGAAGTTTACAACATCATCCTGGACTCCAAACAAGAACCACAGGTGGAGCTGGTCGTGTCCCGAACCCTCAGGTAGGTGAAGGTCACAGAAGGTTTCAAGGTCTCATGAGGCCAAAGGTCACATGAGGTCAAAGGTCACGGCAAGGTTACTTATTAGTTAGTCATTGATCCAGACAGGTTCATGGTGGGATGCCAGAATGATTCTTATTCTCTGTGACTGTTGTTCCTCAGAGATATTTCCAGAGCAGCAGAAATCTCCCACATCCAGCTGGACTCCAGTGAGTTGTGCAATACTATTATAACCACAAAGAGTCACAAAACTAGTAATCAGAACACAAAATGTATAAAAACAGATTTTTCTCTGCATTCTGTGTTCAGGTTCCAGTTCCTTTGACTCTCAGAAAGTCAGTCCGTCCATCTCTGGCACATCTCCCATCAGCCCTGGCATTCTTTCTGGACAGGTGTCTGTAAGTGTACCCAGCATGCCCTGCACCCTCCACACCCCCACAACCAATCAGCTCTCAGTTAACAGCCGTGGCGATGTGTGTGTGTTTCAGACCGCCATCAGGCGTTCTCTGGTTCCCAGAATTCAGGTAACTGTAGATTTAGAGAGGAGTGAGATGTCTGTCTGACTCTAACGTTTGTAGCTTTAGTCTTTTAGTCCATTTTGGTGCATTTCCAACAATGCTGTCCTACAGATATTTCAGAATAAAAGCCCTGTGTTAGCAAATGAAGTGATTCAATCCACAGAATGGAGGACTTTTAATTTGAAAGTGTAGAGGTTCAATATGTATCAATAATATATAAGCTAACATACAACTGTCAGTAGCTCCCCAGTGTTCTTCTGGGTTCCTCAGGGTTCTTCTGGGTTCTTTAATGTTCCTCTGTGTTCTTCGGGGTTCTTTAAGGTTCCTCAGTGTTCTTCAGGGTTCTTCAGTGTTTTAGGGTTTCTCAGTGTTTTTCGGGGTTCTTTAAGGTTCCTCAGTGTTCTTCAGTGTTTTAGGGTTTATCTGTGTTCTTCAGGGTTCATCAATGTTTTAGGGTTTCTCAGTGTTCTTCAGGGTTCTTCAGTGTTTTAGGGTTTCTCAGTGGTCTTGAGGTTTCCTTAAAGTTCCTCAGTGTTCTTCAGAGTTCTTCAGTGTTTTAGGGATCCTCAGTGTTCTTCAGGTTCTTTAAAGTTCCTCAGTGTTCTTCAGAGTTCTTCAGTGTTTTAGGGTTTCTCAGTGTTCTTCTGGGTTCTTTAAGGTTCCTCAGTGTTCTTCAGGGTTCTTCAGTGTTTTAGGGTTTCTCAGTGTTCTTCGGGGTTCTTTAAGGTTCCTCAGTGTTCTTCAGTGTTTTAGGGTTTATCAGTGTTCTTCAGGGTCCATCAATGTTTTAGGGTTTCTCAGTGTTCTTCAGGGTTCTTCAGTGTTTTAGGGTTTCTTAGTGTTCTTCAGGGTTCTTTAAAGTTCCTCAGTGTTCTTCAGAGTTCGTCAGTGTTTTAAGGATCCTCAGTGTTCTTCAGGTTCTTTAAAGTTCCTCAGTGTTCTTCAGAGTTCTTCAGTGTTTTAGGGATCCTCAGTGTTCTTCAGGTTCTTTAAAGTTCCTCAGTGTTCTTCAGGGTTCTTCAGTGTTTTAGGGATCCTCTGTGTTCTTCTGGGTTTCTCAGTGCTCTTCGGGGTTCTTTAGAGCTCCTTAGGGTTGTTTAATATTCCTCTGTGTTCTTCAGGGTTCTTAAGGGTTCCTCAGGGTTCTTCAGGGTGCTTTAGGATCACTCAGTGTTCTTCATGGTTCTTTATGGTTTCTCGGGGTTCTTTGAGGTTCCCCAGGGTTCTTCAGGGTTCTTCAGTGTTTAAGGGTTCTCAGTGTTCTTCAGGGTTCCTCTGTGTTCTTCAGGGTGCTTTAGAGTTGCTCAGGGTTCTTTGAGGTTCCTCAGTGTTCTTCAGGGTGCTTTAGGGTCCCTCAGTGTTCTTCAGTTGCCGTTGCTGATTGGTAGGCCGTAAGTTCCTTCTGTGGTTCTCCAGTGTTCCTCTACTATAGTGTTTTCTTCCGGCTCCTTGATGCTGCTGTCCTTATTATCAACAGGTGAAGTTATGGTACGATAAAGTCGGTTATCAGCTGATCGTCACGGTCCTTGGAGCCAAAGAACTTCCTTTTCGAGATGACGGCCGACCCAGGAACCCCTACGTTAAGATCTACTTCCTGCCAGACAGAAGGTAACACGGTTACAACGTGTGCTGTCGGTCTTAGTTTCAGTGCTATCTGATCCAGGTTTTGCTGTTGAACCTGCAAAAACTGGTCATTGTCCCCACTCTGTAATTGGCTGTTGACTGTCTCTTCTCCTCACAGTGATAAGAGCAAACGTAGAACGAAGACGGTGAAGAAGTCGGCAGAGCCTCGGTGGAACCAGACCTTCATGTACTCTCCAGTCCATCGGAGGGAGTTCAGAGAACGGATGCTGGAGCTTACAGTCTGGGACCAGGCCCGAGTGCGAGAAGAGGAGAGCCAGTTCCTGGGAGAGGTCAGAACATGAGAACCTGAAAATCTGAACCTAGATCATCTGTCTGTTTTAGATCCAGTCTGTCCTGGACCCTGTCTGTCCTGGACCCTGTCTGTTGTGGAATCTGTCCTGGCCACAGTCTGTCCTGGACCCGGTCTGTCCTGGACCCGGTCTGTCCTGGACCCTGTCTGTCCTAGGCATGGTCTGTCCTGGGCAAGGTCTGTCCTGGACACAGTCTGTCCTGGACCCTGTTTGTGGTGGAAACTGTCCTGGACCCAGTCTGTTCTGGACCAGGTCTGCTCTGACCCAGTCTACCTGTCTCTTCAGGTCCTCATAGAACTGGACTCAGCTCTGCTGGACGACCAGCCTCACTGGTACAAACTACAGCTCCATGTTTCCTCTCTGTCGCTGCCCAATGCCTCCCCCTACCTGCAGAGGAGAGAACTGCAGCCTGAGGAGACTCCAGCCAGCAGGAGGCTGCAGAGTGAGTACACACAGTACACATTGAGAGTACACATAGTACACATTAATTAGGTCCACAGAGTCCTGACTCTTCTGGACCAGGGGCCTCATGGATCACAGCAGCTCCTCCAGCATCCACACTCACCTTCAGATGGCTCAACAGTGAACTGAGCGTGGAAACTAGAGCTGCTCCACACCAGCTTCATTGCTGGTGTACGCCTGGTTTTATCTACCTGGCTGACCTGAAGAGGATCCAGTCCCACACAGGTGTCATGGTCTGGCTCAGGGTCGACTGGCTCACTCCTGATTGGTCGTTGTCCGGCCGTGGTCAGCACTTGTGTGGCTCTAGCAGCTCCAGGCTCCTCCTGCGACGCTCCAAGACCTCTCACAGCTCCTCACAGCTGTTTACCAACTAGTGACAGTTTCCCAACATCCTCTGTGTGTCGCCAACAGACCAAAACCATCAGAGCCAGGCGTACACCAGCTATGAAGTTGGTATGGAGCAGCTCCACTTTGGATGCTGGCGAGGCTCCTGGTCTGGATCATCAGGTTCAGCTCTGGCTGCTCAGTCAAACTCTGGTGTTTGTTTCTGTTTGTCTTCATTTGTCTTGAATTTATTTCCTGTTTTTTTTCTTTTTTTTCTGTTGGTTTGCTTTTCCCCCATGATGCTTTGTCAGACAAAGGTCCTCCCTATAGCTCAGGTAATAACACCTCAGGTAAAGTCACCTGTTCTCTGTGACCTCATTCATTTAAATCTAAAACAGCTTTAGTTTTAATAGACATGTTTATACTGGACACTGTAATGTGAGTTCAGGCCATGCACCCTGGCTTTTACAGGTGAAAGGTGACTTTGAAGTCCAGGTTGGTTAAGTTTAGGAGAGGATGGTTACTTTACTGTTTACTGTGTATCTTAATTAACAACTGTTAAAGTGAATGTGTGCAGCTGACCTTCAGTATGTATTTGTCCTCTGCAGTGTATTTAAGGTCTCTCTGTCTCTGCAGGGTCTCAGAGGATCAGTGACAATGAGTTCTCAGACGGTGAGGATGGCGTCGGGGTGATTCCAGGTGAACTCCATGTCCCATCATGCACTGCAGCTCAGTAGTGAAGCCCAGTCAGATCATTCTGTGAGAGACCTCCGCAGTGTTCCTCACAGAGGACCCTGTTCCACTTGATCCTAATCCTGGTCCAACAGATCCAGATCCAGAGCCAGATCCTGGTCTACCAAGTCCAGATCCAGATCCTGGTCCAGACCCCTCAGACTCTCTGTATCTCTGTGTCCAGACTACAGACTGAATGGACGGGACCTCCACAGCTCCACCCTCTCTGTTCCAGAGCAGGTGTTGTCGTCCAATCACTGCTCTCGATCTGACATGATCAGGATGAGGTCACGGTCACCCAGTCAACCACCTCCTCACAGGTAAACAAGCAAATTAGTTGTTGTTTGATCATTCATCCAAACAAAGTTTCGCTTTACACCGCTCACTGTCACTGTGTCACCCCCAACCCCTCTCCCTCTGACCTCTGACCCCTGATCCTCTGATCCTCTGATCCTTTGACCCCCTGACCTCTGGTTGCTAGTGGTAACCCTCTGTACCCATTGTACCGGGAGGATGCTGTACGGTTGCTGCGTGGCTCCAAACTGAGCCGAGCGTTCTCTGATGCTGGCCAGTACAGCAGCCTGGACAGGTAACCATGGCAACAAGCCTGACCTGGATTAGTGGGTAGTGCTGTCGTTGTAGTACTATTGATGTACGGGTTGTTTTACTGGTTGTATTACAGCTTTAATTACTGGAAATACTGTACTCAAATACTTTTGATATTTGTTGCCAAATAACTTAAGTAGCTGTTTCTACCGTTGTAGTTCTAGTTGTAGCACAGTTGGTAGTACTGATCAGTCTGACGGCCCGTTTCTGGTTATTCAGGAGATCACTGAGGAGAGCGTCTGTTGCCACCTCTCTCGATTCTTACGACAGGTACTGCTACTGTAGTAGAATGATCGTCGTAATGGCTGCACTTAGTGCGAGTAGTAGTACTTAGTGCTAGTAGGAGTACTTAATGCCAGTTGTGGTACTTAATGCCAGTTGTGGTACTTAGTGTTAGTAGTGGTACTTAGTGCTAGTAGTGGTACTTAGTGCTAGTAGTGGTACTTAGTGTGAGTAGTGATATTGGCAGTAGTTGCAGGATAAGTGTCACATTCTCATGTAAATGTTTGTTTTTCTGTGTGGAGACATTTTGACAGTCCAAACCAAACCCACTGGACAAACCACACAATGAATGGAAACTGTGAGGACTACAGGTGAGCCCCAGGGCTTATGGGTAGTGTAGTGTCTGGTTAATACTCAGCACTTCCTGTTTGTTTTTGACCTGTCAGTCAGAGTTCAAAGGGGTGTGGCTTATGTGGACTGTTGTCAGGTAGGAACCACCTGAAGGTTCTGATGTGTTTCTGTTCTTCAGTCAGGACTTCATTCCTGACTTCCCCTACGAGCCAGAGTCCTACGACGAGGAACTGCTCAGGTAAAGAGACTCAATACCTGGACACATGGACACTAGACAGGTGTAGCTGTAGAGGATGACACTTCCTGCCTTTCTCTTTGCAGAACACCTTTAGTAGGTGTCAATTTGTCTACCATTTGGAGTTTAAGGAGTGAACCATCTTGATCAAAAATAATAATAAAAACAAATGTTTAAACAATTGTAATCCATATTTCACTCCCTAAATGTATATACATAGTGGACCGAGCTATTGTGACATCACCCGTTGGTTGGTGAACAACATCAATGAAGCCCATAAAGAAGCAGCTCAACCTTCATTCTCTCCAGTAGCCAGTAGTGGGCGATACTAGAGGTTTCAAAAAGAAGACTGTTGACCAAATGACCATTTTCTTTCCTGCTGTATTACTTCTGTAAACACCTTAAATATGAGTTTATGGTCTCAATGGATAGTTTGAATAATGTTTAATACATCAGAGTGTCCATTTACTGAATTATGGTTAAATATGTGGTGAAAATAGCACATGAAGCTTTGGGGTGTGGCTACAGTGTGATTGACAGGTCTCTGCTGTCATTACATCCTGAAGAGGAGCAGCACTGATGGTTTGAGATCTAAGCTCATGTTTCCTTCATCTGAGGAGACACTGGCACCGTTTAGCGATAAGTAACATTGTGTTGAGCCATGAGTAGCATTCCACAGTTCAGGAGAATTATGGATCGCTAATGCTAGCTTGCTAGTGCTAGCGTTAGCTGATAACATAGTAGTTGTTATGCTAACAGTGTAATATATATCTCTGTCTGTGAAGAACTGATCCTCCTCAAAGTAGTGTTACTGTACGTTGTGACATTTGTTCCCATTTACTTTTTCATCATGAGTGCGGCGCTAATGTTAGCATCCTGGTAACAGGTTAGCAGCCTGGTAACAGTACCATTAGCATAGCAACCACTATATTATCAGCTAATGCTAGCACTAGTGAGCTAGCTTGGTTGGAGACAAACCTCCAAAATTCACATGAACAGTGATATTAACTGGAATGCTAATCATGGCTCAACATAACATTACTTATCACTAAATGGTGTCAGTGTCTCCTCGGATGAAGGAAACATGAGCTGAGAGGTCAGACCATCAGTGCTGCTCCTCTTCATTAGAGAGCTGTCAATCACACTGTAGCCACGCTCCAAAGCTTCATGTGTTATTTTCACCATATATTTGACCATAATTCAGTAAATCAACATCCTGGTGTATTAAAACATTATTTAAACTAACATTCAGACCATAAACGCATATTTATAGTGTTTACAGAGGTGATACAGCAGGAGAGAAAATTATCATTTGGTCAACAGACTTCAATACAAACACACTTCTTTTTGAAACCACCAGTATCACCCCCTGCTGGTTGGTGGATACAATGCAAGTTATTTCCTATGGGCTTCACAGAACAGACCCTTGTTGCCCACTGGTTCCACCTCATGCCATCAGATGGTTGTTCTGTGTTGAGAAAGGCCTGAGGACTTGCTGATTCTTCTCCTGCCCTCTCACTGAGGTCTTGTGGAAAATGTAATGCCAGCAGCTTTTCCCTCAGTTTTCTCCTCCTTCTTCTTCAGTGTCAGAGCCTTAAATTTCCCATTTACCTGCCTCACAGCCCTCCACAGGTATGAAGAGCCGTCACGGTGATGTGATTAACTAACCCCCCCTTCAGGTGCAGTGGCTGGCATGGTGACGGTTGTCATGGCAATGTGCAGGTACAGTCGGGGGTTGGATCGGCAGGTTTACTACAGTCGCTCTCGTTCAGCTGACCGACCCGTCTACACGCGCTCCCACTTCACCGACCGAGCAGACTCCACCTACCTTAGGTCTGGATGCTCTGCCCCCCCTCACCTGCCCCAACCAGGTGATGCAATCTGGACCAATCAGACAGCACCTCTGCGTCTGCAGTGTTTGTCAGAAGTGGTTTGAATAAGAGAAGCATGACATCCGTTTGAATGCTGGCCACAAACCCCTCCCCCTCTGTGAGCTCATTGGGTCACAGTGATGTCATACCACTGCTGTCTATATTCTGTTCGAATCCCGGGCCCTTTCTGTGTGGAGTTTGCATGTTCTCCTCATGTCTGTGTGGGTTCTCTCTGGTACTCCGGCTTCCTCCCACCATCCAAAAACATGCATGGGGATTAGGTTAACTGGTTAATTTAAATTGACCGTAGGTGTGAATGTGAGTGTGAGTGGTTGTCTGTCTCTATGTGTCCTGTGATGAACTGGACACTTGTCCAGGGTGTACCCTGTCTTTCACCCTAAGACAGCTGGGATAGACTCCAGCCCCCCCGCGACCCTATGAGAGGATAAGAGGGAGAAGATGGATGGATGGATTAACCTTTAGTTTTTCTTTTGTGCCTGTGTTTCATATGTGATTAATTTTACAGCATGCTGGTGTTGTTTGGCTGTATTTTGGTTGGTGGTCTAGAGTGTTTGTTAGCATTAGCTAACATTTACTCTCTTTTGCTAACATTAGCTAACATTATGTGTCATTAGCTGACTTTAGCTAACCCTTTAGCTACCATTAGGGTTAAGGTTTCCTGGATGAAGTGGCAACAGTTCTGCAACATTACTGAGGCAGGACAGCTTTAGTTGTTGGTGTTTTAGAGGGGAAATGCTGTTTTTTACAGATTGGACCTTATTTCTGGGATAAAATACTGCCATTTACTCACCCGTATCACTTTGGAGTCATCTGTAGTATTCCTGATGATATTTGTATTTGATCATATCTATTTAACAGGAGTGAATGGGGCACAGAAATGCAGCCGGTAAATGACACAAACTTGACCATTTCTCAAATCACAGACGTTTAATAAGATGGGCTACGCTATTACTATACTTGAGAAAATCCAATCTGTAAATGCTATCATAGTTTACTAAGGACCCCTAGTGGCCACCTATGTGTCCTTCACAGTGCCTGAACTAAAACTAACTAAATCACTTATTTGTGATGTTGTCACATATGCATACATGCTTTATTTTAGTTCAGGCACTGTGAAGGACATAAGTGGGCACTAGGAGTCCTTCGTAAACTATGATACACAGGAAGTAGAGTCTGTTTACAGATTGAATTTTCTCAAGTTACAGACAACTCCTGACTCAAACGAGAATAGTAATAGTGTAGTCCATCTTATTAAACGTCTGTGATTTGAGAAATGGTTAGGTTTATGTCATTCACTGGCTGCATTTCTGTGCCCCATTCACTCCTGTCAAGGAGCCCAAAGTTATTAGAAATACTCTACATGACTCCAAAGTGATATGGGTGAGTAGATGTCAGTATTTTATCCCAGAAATAAGGTCCAATCTGTAAAAAACAGCACTTCCCCTTTCACACCCCTTGGTGGCTGGCAGCAGACCCCACAGGGAGGGCTGGGTGACGCTGCTACTCTGTTTGAGTTCTGTGTTAGAGCATGATGTTAGCTAACGTAACACAACCTTGCAAAAGCACAAATCTACATAAATGCCTGTTCCTACATTACTGATGACTTTGACCTCTAACCTTGCTGCCTTGCTTCTCTTCTGTCAGGTCAGTAGTTTGAGTCCCGTGTTTTTTTTTTTAATCAACAGAGCAAAAACACAAGGGGGATCGACCCAGACAAGTCCGACCGGAACACCAGTCTTCAGCCGCCGAGGACGCCAGCTGCCCGTGGTCCCACCCAAAGACACTCCTGACAGAAGTACGTCTGTCAGTTGCCTGTCAGGTAATCTCTGAACCCATCAGGTTCTCCACTGAGCCGGAGAGGGTTCGACTGGATTGATTCACCAGTTCACAAGCTCATTTTGTACCAATAAACAGCTGAGTCAGGTGACAGCCTGTGGGTTCACAGAATGCATTCTGGTCATTGTGTTTACCTGAACATGATTGGTCAATACCACTACAAACAAGTTGTTATCCATAATATAGAATTTGTTTATAGAGATTAGCTGTCGGATCATTCATCATCTCTGTTTCCATTCAGTCTGTTCATCTTTTCCTTTTTCTTTTGCTGTCCATCAGTTTTGATCACGTCCACTGCAGGAGCACCAATTGCAGCAGTAGCTTCTCCTATCCCACATCAAATCCCTCCCCCTGTCCACAAACAGGCCCCACCCCCTGTCAATCACCCACCACCTCCTCTCATACGAATCCAGGCTCCGCCTCCTCCTGGACCCACCTATCCCCACCCACCTCATGCATCTCCTCCAGTACAAGTCCAGGCCCTGCCCCCAGCTCCCATAGCACCACCTGGACCTGGACCTGAATATGTACCTGTACTTGGATCTGTACCTGGACCTACTTCTGCTCCAACACATGTTCCAGTCTCAGCCACACCCCCTGCTCCTGTACCTGTCTCTGCATCTGCTCAAACCCCACCCCCTGCACCAGCACCTGCACCTCCTGTAGTCAAATCAATGCCACCTTCTGAATCTGCCCTGCCCCCTGCTCCCTCACCTGCTCCGCCCCCTCAGACTCCAGGTGTGTATATGACAGGTGTGATGGTTGTAAACCAGTCTGTCCAGTCAGCCTAGACCTGTAGAACCAGTTGTTGGTGTGTCAGACGTTCTTCATCATTATTCATTCATTATTCATTATTCATTCATTTCTGTGTTCACCTCTCTTACATCATGCTGTGATATCATCACCACCCACCTGTCAGAGCCAGACAGACGCTCAGCCACACCTGGAGGGACAAGAAAAGGCAAGTCAGAGTCGATGTGATGGTGCATTCAGGTGATCCTCGTGAGCTCTGATCAGGTCCAGCTGTTCCGGTTCTGTGTACCTAACGGATTTCCCCCAACGTTAGGATGAACAAAAAACTATTATATTCTATTCTACCTGCTGGTTTAACTGGTTTATCTGCTCTAACTGGTTTGACACCAGGAGGATCACCTGAACAGTGACTTCAGTGTCGCTTTAGTCTGACTAATCATGTCTCTCTCGACCACAATGCAGAGGTCACATGGGAGGACCAGCAGGACAAAACAGCCAATGGTATGGCACCAACTGTTAGCCCCACCCACCTCAGCCAAGTAGCCCCTCCCTCTGTAGTCATGTGAAACATCACCAGTCTGTGATGACAGCCTGATTAGAGGAAGTGGAGTAGAGGTTTCACTCACCCATCCATCCCTCTGGTCATCCATTCATCCTCATTGGGTTGTTTGGCCCATCATCCATCCATCATTCATTCATTCATGGTATTGGCCTGCTGGGACTGGGTCATGGACCAGCTCAGGGATTGGATCAGGGTCTGGATCAGGGACCAGGTCAGGATTGGGTCAGTATTGGGTCAGGGACCAGGGGCCTCATGGACCACAGCAGCTCCTCCAGCATCCATGTTCACCTTCAGATGGATCAACAGTGAAATGAGCATTGAAACTCGAGCTGCTCCACACCAACTTCATAGCTGACGTACTCCTGGTTCTGATACTTTTGGTCTGTTGGTGACACTCAGAGAGGATGCTGGAGCTGGTCGACCAATCAGGAGTGAGCCAGTCAACCCTGAGCCAGACCATGACACCTGTGTTGAACTGGATCCTCCTCATGTCAGCCAGGTAGATAAATACCTTATACCATAAAATACAGTTGAACAGGCCAACATTAAAGCAGTTTTCAGCGAAAGCTGGAGTCTCTGATGTAATCAGAGCGATCGACTGCACTCATGATGCAATAAAAACACCATCTCAGGATGAATATGTTTATATTAATTGTAAACATTTTCATTCCATCAATGTGCAGATTATTTGTGATGCGTAATACATCTGACCAACATTGATACAAGGTGGTCTGACTCAACTATTCGTCCATCCTAACGAACAGCATGATGGGAACAGGCTGCAGGCAGCATGGTGCTGGACGGCTGCAGGAAATACTGACTGGTCATCAGTCTTCTCCCTGACCCATGTGGGTGTGGTGATGGAGGATCAGATTAGGATGCATCAAGGGAAGCTGCATCGATTCAGGCGTTGTCACTGTTTCATTCACCCAGATTTTTGACAGCGTATGCCGCTTCCCAGATATCAGCGCTCAGTATGGTATTCATGCCAGTCTTAATACATGAGGCTCCAGGTCAGGGACTGTTGATAAAAGTTCATGAAATCAGTGAGTCTCAGGATTGATTGATGATGTCATAGATGATGTAAGAGCTGGTAGTTTTTCATGGAGTCACCTCTGTGTTTGAAAATACTTACCAAAAACGATTACATGATTGATTGTGATGTCATCAATGTGTTGTAATAACGTTTTTCTGTCACTGCAGGTGTGATGAAGGACCCCTCCAAGGTGAGCAGAGAGAATATTACCCCATCACTGATGATGTCATACACCTGCTCTCATATCACTGATGTCATACATCTGTTCACCTGTTCTCCTGACCTCTACCTGTGTCTCCAGATGAGGGACAGTCTGTCCTTTAAATCATCAGACAGTGATGTCAGCGAAATGTTGACCATGTCCACCGATGCTCAAACTGTCCACAGGACCAGGTGAGACCAGCAGTCAATCATCAAACCATTTAAAGTTCTAAATACAGCACTGTACATGGTTATCAACTGATCAGTAAATGTCATGTGACCCCGCCTTCGGGTAAACCAAAACATTCAACTTCACATCCAGCGTTTGAATTATAATCTGAGTTCTGTGGGGTTTCTAATATTACGTAATTTATGAACCTGAAAAGAAACTTTACATGCTGGCAGAAAATTTTGATGTTTTACACAAAAATATGCATTTTAATTATATTTTTGAGAAGTGAGCTAACTTATAAGCTATGGACATTTAGGAACAGACAACAGGCGAATGTTCCAGAACTTTCCATGAACCACTAACAGACCCACCTTACCTGTGATAAAACTGGGTGACAGACTTGGGGGGGTAACACAGGTGTGAATTTCTCTGTGAGATGAATAAAGTATCTATCTATCTATCTATCTAACCAGTTCTTTTGGAAAGCATGTTTATTTTAGTCTGTTAAATACCATGTAATTAGCATGCTAATGTTTCTGTTAGCATTTTCCTCATTCCGTGTTTTCCCACATTTCATGTGTATTCTGCTGCTCTCTGATTCGCTGAACCAGTCAGGCAGAGGTTCTGGGGGGTCAATCAGAGGAGACGGGGGCAGGGCCAGAGGGAACACAGGAAGTATCCACAGTGGGTGGAGCCATGATGCAAAACAGCGAATCAGTGGAGGAAGCAGAAGAGGAATTGCCTGAGCCTCCAAAGTAAGAGACCGACCAATGACACACGGTAACAGTGATGACGTCACACACACGCACACACACACACACCTACCTTTATGACCTCTTCCTCAGGTGAGTAACAGGTGTGGTTCCTCCTCCCTTCAGGGTGGCACCAACACCTGGAGCTCCTCTTGCAAAGTCGTCAAGCGTTGGTGGAGAGATTTGTTCGTTGGGGAGAAATGATGACGACGATGATGACAAGAAGCGACGCTCGAGCTTCGGAGCGAAGATGATGGGAATAGTTGGACTGGGAAAGAAGAGCCAGAGCGCCTCCCAGCTCAACCCAGAGGGTCAGTCCTAGTCAGTACTGCTAGTCAGTACTGCTAGGTAGTAGTGCTAGTCACTACTGCCAGGTAGTACTGGTAGTACTGCTAGGTAGTACTGCTAGTCAGTACTGCTAGGTAGTAGTGCTAGTCACTACTGCTAGGTAGTACTGGTAGTACTGCTAGTCAGTACTGCTAGGTAGTAGTGCTAGTCACCACTGCCAGGTAGTACTGGTAGTACTGCTAGGTAGTACTGCTAGTCACTACTGCTAGGTAGTACTGCTAGTCAGTACTGCTAGGTAGTAGTGCTAGTCACTACTGCTAGGTAGTACTGCTAGTCAGTACTGCTAGGTAGTACTGGTAGTGCTGCTAGTCGGTACTGCTAGTCACTACTGCTAGGTAGTTCTGTTAGGTAGTACTGCTAGGTAGTGCTGCTAGTCACTACTGCTAGGTAGTACTGCTGGGTAGTATCTTAGGTAGTACTGCTAGTCACTACTGCTAGGTAGTACTGGTAGGTAGTACTGGTTGTCACTACTGCGAGGTAGTACTGGTAGTACTGCTAGGTAGTACTGCTAGTCAGTACTGCTAGGTAGTACTGGTAGTGCTGCTAGTCAGTACTGCTAGGTAGTACTGGTAGGTAGTACTGGTTGTCACTACTGCTAGGTAGTACTGCTAGTCACTACTGCTAGGTAGTATTAGTAGGTAGTACTGGTAGATAGTACTGCTAGTCACTACTGCTAGGTAGTACTGCTAGTCACTACTGCTAGGTAGTATTAGTAGGTAGTACTGGTAGGTAGTACTGCTAGTCACTACTGCTAGGTAGTACTGCTAGTCACTACTGCTAGGTAGTATTAGTAGGTAGTACTGGTGGGTGGTACTGCTAGTCACTGCTGCTGGGTAGTACTGCTGAGTCACTACTGCTGGGTAGTATTAGTAGGTAGTACTGGTAGATAGTACTGCTAGTCACTACTGCTAGGTAGTACTGCTAGTCACTACTGCTAGGTAGTATTAGTAGGTAGTACTGGTAGATAGTACTGCTAGTCACTACTGCTAGGTAGTACTGCTAGTCACTACTGCTAGGTAGTATTAGTAGGTAGTACTGGTAGATAGTACTGCTAGTCACTACTGCTAGGTAGTACTGCTAGTCACTACTGCTAGGTAGTATTAGTAGGTAGTACTGGTAGATAGTACTGCTAGTCACTACTGCTAGGTAGTACTGGTTGTCACTACTGCTAGGTAGTACTGCTAGTCACTACTGCTAGGTAGTACTGGTAGGTAGTACTGGTTGTCACTACTGCTAGGTAGTACTAGTAGGTAGTACTGATACATAGTACTGCTAGTCACTACTGGTAGGTAGTACTAGTAGGTAGTACTGGTAGATAGTACTGCTAATCACTACTGCTAGTCACTATTGCTAGGTCGTACTGGTCGGTACTACTGGTAGTACTGCTTGGTAATACTGCTAGCTGCAGTCATTGTAAAGAGTGTCTGTTTTCCTCCATTTTTCCAGAGGAAGAGAAGAAGAAGAAGGTGGTAAGACTTCCTGTCCAGAGGAGTGTCGAAACAGGTTTAGCCATCGAGTTTAAAGCTCGTTTCACCAGACAGCCGAGCCGCGACCCTGACGCAGAAGATCCCAAACCTGGAGCGTAAGATCTGGATTCTGCTACTACTGCTCACTCCATTATTGTCTTTTTAATCTCTCACTCCTCTTTAATCTCTTTTAATCTCACTCCATTATTGTCTTTTTAATCTCTCACTCCTCTTTAATCTCTTTTAATCTCACTCCTTTGTCTTTTTAATCTCTCACTCCTCTTTAATCTGTTAATCTCACTCCTTTAATGTCTTTTTAATCTCTCACTCCTCTTTAATCTCTTTTAATCTCACTCCTTTATTGTCTTTTTAATCTCTCACTTCTCTTTAACATTTTTTAATCTCACTCCTTTATTGTCTTTTTAATCTCTCACTCCTCTTTAATCTGTTAATCTCACTCCTTTATTGTCTTTTTAATCTCTCACTCCTCTTTAACATCTTTTAATATCACTCCTTTGTCTTTTTAATCTCTCACTCCTCTTTAATCTGTTAATCTCACTCCTTTATTGTCTTTTTAATCTCTCATTTCTCTTTAACATCTTTTAATCTCACTCCTTTATTGTCTTTTTAATCTCTCACTCCTCTTTAATCTTTTAATCTCACTCCTTTATTGTCTTTTTAATCTCTCATTTCTCTTTAACATCTTTTAATCTCACTCCTTTATTGTCTTTTTAATCTCTCACTCCTCTTTAATCTGTTAATCTCACTCCTTTATTGTCTTTTTAATCTCTCACTCCTCTTTAATCTGTTAATCTCACTCCTTTGTCTTTTTAATCTCTCACTCCTCTTTAATCTGTTAATCTCACTCCTTTATTGTCTTTTTAATCTCTCATTTCTCTTTAACATCTTTTGATCTCACTCCTTTATTGTCTTTTTAATCTCTCACTCCTCTTTAATCTTTTAATCTCACTCCTTTATTGTCTTTTTAATCTCTCACTCCTCTTTAATCTGTTAATCTCACTCCTTTATTGTCTTTTTAATCTCTCACTCCTCTTTAATCTGTTAATCTCACTCCTTTATTGTCTTTTTAATCTCTCACTCCTCTTTAACATCTTTTAATCTCACTCCTTTATTGTCTTTTTAATCTCTCACTCCTCTTTAATCTTTTAATCTCACTCCTTTATTGTCTTTTTAATCTCTCACTCCTCTTTAATCTCTTTTAATCTCACTCCTTTATTGTCTTTTTAATCTCTCACTCCTCTTTAATCTCTTTTAATCTCACTCCCTTGTCTTTTTAATCTCTCACTCCTCTTTAATCTGTTAATCTCACTCCTTTCTTTTCTCTTCAGTCTAATATTTCCAGGAGTGAAACTGGCATCAGACAAACAGTTCACTGGCTTCCTGGATGGATTAGGCCCCGCCCAGCTGGCTGGCCGTCAGACTTTGGCCACGCCCCCTATGGGTAAAGACCTTAAGTATTTATTTGCATTATAAGTGGAACTCTAAACTCTGAACTCTTTATTCGTGGCGGGCAAGGTGGTTCTTTTGTCTGAACTGAATCCTTTCATTAATCCTTCAGTTGTTAGCAGCAGCTCCGTCCTGATTTTACACTGAATGAGTGACAGCGCTACAGCAGCAAGCAGCATGAGTTTACCAAATATTATAACTAGGAAATGCAGGGAGATAAAAAGTAATGTTACTGCACTGAAATGAAAACAAGAAATAATAAATAATAAAGGTTTTATAAATAGTGTACATTTAATATTCCCTGAAGATTCACGAGTCATTCACTCAGATCGAGGCACGGAGGCTGAAGTGAGAAAGGAACGATAGATTTAAAATATTTTATCTGTATTATTGTGAACACAGTAAAACTGTCTGCTTGTTATCTGTGTACATCATGTAATATGAGCCGCTCTGATTGGCTGATTGCTGGTCAGGTGACATCCAGATCGGTATGGTGTACAGGAAGGAGCGCCTGGACGTGGAGGTGATCCGAGCCCGGGGGCTTGTGGGTAAACAAGGCAACAAGAACACTCCAGGTACAAAAACTACACAATACTACACTGTACACAAAAACTAGTACATTTACTGTACTACAGCAAAGCATTATTGCAAACATTGTATTTATATTGTAGTTATACTGTAGAACCAAGCTTATCACGGCAGCACGGTGGTGTAGTGGTTAGCACTGTCACCTCACAGCAAGAAGGTACCGGGTTCGATTCCCAGGCCCGGGGTCTTTCTGTGTGGAGTTTGCATGTTCTCCTCATGTCTGTGTGGGTTCTCTCTGGTACTCCGGCTTCCTCCCACCATCCAAAAACATGCATGGGGATTAGGTTAACTGGTTAATTTAAATTGTCCGTAGGTGTGAATGCGAGTGTGAGTGGTTGTCTGTCTCTATGTGTCCTGTGATGAACTGGACACTTGTCCAGGGTGGACCCTGTCTTTCACCCTAAGACAGCTGGGATAGGCTCCAGCCCCCCTGACCCTATGAGAGGATAAGAGGTAGATAACGGATGGATGGATGAAGCTTATCACATGCTGCAGTAGGGTTGTAAACATGTACAAGGACCCATAGTACGCTGTAGTACACTGAGGTATTCTGTGTGTGCAGCTCCCTATGTGAAGGTGTACCTCATGGATAATGGGAAGTGTGTGTTGAAGAGAAGAACTCGTCTGGCCAGAAAAACCCTCGACCCTCTTTATCAACAACAGCTGCAGTTTGAAGAAAACCCCGAAGGAAAACTGCTGCAGGTACTACAGGTATATGTGTACTAGGCCTGTAACAGTACACATACTGAACGAACCATTTCAGTACGGCTGGATGAGTGCGAAGCTCAAATTTTTTACGACCATGTGCCTCCGCTCCTCACTGGTGTCACACTAAGTGAGATCGATCTTCAGATTCATATAAATTGAAGAGGAAACTACCAGGAGGCAGAGATCTGGACTACAGAAGCTCTGATGACTGAAGTCATTCAGTTCACAGTGTGTGAGCAGCTTTAGACAGAACAGCAGCTCATTCGTTCATTCATTTATTCATGCTACACATCAGCTTTGCTAAAAGATAAAACATTAAGTCTTTGATGTATTTATACGTCATTTAAAACGCTTGAGTGCCATAAACGCATTTATATATACACACACGTATATGTGTGTGTGTGTGTGTGTGTATATATATGTATACACACACACACACACACACATATACGTGTGTGTATATATATACACACACACCTCTCTCTCCTGACCTGTCTGTCTGCAGATCATTGTGTGGGGTGACTATGGACGGATGGATCATAAATCTTTCATGGGAGCTGCTCAGATTCTATTGGACGACCTGGACCTGTCCAACATGGTGATTGGCTGGTTCAAACTGTTTCCTGCGACCTCATTGGTGGACACTGCTTTGGCCCCACTAACCAATAAGGAGGTAGAGGGCTTGACGTTGTAGCACCAGGAGACAGTACCGAGTCTGTTACCATAGCAGCGGATCAGGGACTGACTCTGCCGCAGGGGAGAGCCTAAGAAAAAAAACCATGATCCTTGATGATGAAACATCATGACATCGCACTGATGACGTAAAGGCATCACAGTGATGTCACCGAGAGGAGGACGGAGGCTCCCAGAGTGAGGGATGCTGGGAGAAGAATAGAAAAGACGTGACCTCCAGCTGCCAGCCAATCACAGCAGCTCCTTAGAAGCCATGGCGACACAGAACATCGTTTTTTGCACGGAGCGTCATTAGAACATAAAAACTGCAAAATAAAAACATTCCCTCTGAACAGTCCGGGTTGTCTGTTTTTACAACATAGAATTTGTTATTTTTATTGTTATTATTGTTGTTGTTGTTGTCTTGATTTGCTTGTTTGTCTGGAAGACCAGGGGGGTATTCCACGAAGCTGGCTTAGCTCAAAGCCTGGCTTATTTCGGTTAGTTTGGCTAATTTAAGTGAGAGTTCGGTTCCACAAATGAGGCTTAGGGCTAGCGTGGCTTGGTAACCATGGTAACTCAGCCAGTGCAACAAGCCTGGTCCCGGGCAAGCTTAAGGTCAAGCTAAGCTTAGCTGCCTCTCAGAGAAGGTCCGACAGGCTTCCACAAGATGCTTTGTGACTGTATGTCACACAGTAATTTCATCTTTATCTGTAATGAATGATGCTCTTGTTCGGAAAAATAAATTGTACGATTTTTAAAACAACATAGGAATACGTGAATCCAGAAATGCCCTACGACAACTTCAAAAACAAAGACATATTCAGTAGCTGAGTGGGTAAAGAGAAGTGCCCATAAAATCTGTTTTCACTGCTCCGTGGGTTCGATCCCGTCAGCGATAACTATTTGGAAATATCTGATTTTCTTTCTTTTATTCTGTGACTCTCAACGTACTGTCAACACATAACAGAATAAAGGCTCAAATGATCTCATCCCAAACACTGAAGGCGACAACAGCAACAATTTCCCATTAAAAAAAGCCTTCCTTCCACCATTGGTCCATTGTGATTATGATGACGTAAGAGTGATGGCAAATGATGACATGACTACTCTGTGTACAAGCTCTTTAGTGTCTTCGCTCTTATTTAAAAGTAGGGCGCTGTGCCACTATCATCAGTGTTGACAGTACATACGCAGAAGTGAGGAATAAAATTAGACAACCAAGCAGGCTGACTGCATGGAGACATGCGTCAGATGTAAAATATGTGTCGGCAATAACTTACGATGCTTTGCCACGTCATGTGCCTGGCTTTCACTATGGCAACGGTGTTGCCTTTCTTTTGAATTTTCTCCTTGTACTCCTCGTACTATTGCATGAGGAGGGTTTGCTCCGCCGGAGAACGATTCTGCTCGACCTTTTTTTCCATGATCTCGTCATTTCGACAATCGATACTTCAGGGCTTTTTATGCATAGCCGCGGCTTGGATCAGCCTGGCTGGAATAAGCGTTGATGAGAAACAGCTGAGCCTCGTTAGTGGAACTAAGATTAAAGAGGCCGCTTATTCAAGCCACGCTGACTGGCGATAGCCCAGCTTTCTTTAGCCAGCTTTCTTTAGCCAGCTTTCTTTAGCCAGCTTCGTGGAATACCCCTCAGCTGAATCACCTCCAGACCACAAAGCTACAAACATGGTGAAGCGTCCCTCAGAGGGCCTACAGCCTCAGGTTGAGAAACACTGTAGTTCACATGAATCTGAATACGTATTTTTATCGCAGAGAGAGCACTAATGAATATTTTATTTTCATCCTTATTTATTTTAATGTGACCAAAACGGCGTCAATAACAAAGCGAGCTTTGTTCGCCTTCCAGTCCAGCAGGGTTCGCTGTTCGCCTCCGCGAACAGCTTCGCTCTCCTCAGAACGAACCGTCGTTGACGCGGAACTCCGTGTGTGTGTCAGCGGCTCCGCTGGCTCTCTTTGTCCGCAGAAAAGGGGCAAAATGTGCGCCGTGCAGCTGCTGCGGGTGTCGGTACACGAGCGGATCAGCGCCGCCGCCGAAGAAGTTCTGCTGCGGGTGGAAAAAGGAGAAGAAGCGGCTGAAATCCCGGCGCTGAGAGCGCTGCTCACCGAGCGATTAACGGCGGCTGCGGAGGAGATTGTCGGTCTGTTTGAGGAAACCGTGGCGGGGTACGAAGACAGAGCTGAGCGGTCAGAACGGGAGATCTGCCGCCAGAGGAGGCTGCTCGATGCCGTGCTGAAGCCCGAAGTGAAGCTGCACAGAGCGGGTCAGTCCAGAGGACACTTCCGCTCCACTTCACAATAAAACTCCTCATCCTCCTCAGAGCTGACCTCCACATGTTGTCTGTACCATCATTCTTCGTTCTGCTAACATCATGGTTTAAAAAAACGACCTCATGTCAAAAGATGATGCTTAGTTTATATTTATCAATGCGCTAACATGAACTAACCTGAGCTCAGATCAAAGGAGGTTCAGTCATGTTTTTTATTAGAAATACTCCTCTAGAGTTCGTGTGGTAGGCTACTTACAAATTCAACACTGTAAAAAATGAGGGTGTGGATCCACTGTCGGAGATCTCACCTGTAAACCTGTGATCCAGGTGTTTGACCCAGATGTTGTTGTGTCTCCTCAGAGTGTGTGCCAGATGTGATCCTGAACCGGTCAGACCTCCAGCCACAGGAAGACTCTGCTGACCTGAGCCAGACCACAGCTGAACGCCTTGACAGCGACGCCTCCTGCCCACCTACGCCTCCCTCTGCTTCGCCCACCAACTGCCCACCCTCCTTGGCCAGCCACGGCACCGAAGGTCCGGACACAAACTGGACCGAACCGGGTTGCGCTCTCAGACTTCCGTGGAAGAAGAGGAGAGGACGACCACCGCTCGCCATCAGGAACAAGAGGATGAGGTTGAGTGCAGCTCAGAGCTTCAGCTGTCTGGTGTGTGGACGCTCTCTGCAGGGGAAAGGTTTCCTGCTCAAACATGTCTTGCAGGTCTGCGCCAATGACCCGAGCTGCCGTTGCGGCTTTTGCGGCAAGCGCCTGGACTCCGCCTCTGACCTGACAGCTCACCTGCAGACGCACCAGGAGACGAGTAAAACCTGCTCCTTCTGCGGGAAAACCTTCCAGTCCATCTTGGCGCAGGAGCTGCACGTCAGGCTGCACACAGGAGAGAAACCGCATTGCTGCGGCACCTGTGGCAGGAAGTTCAGCCAGGAGGGAAACCTGATGTCCCACATGCGCATCCACGCTGCAGAGAAACCCTTCGAGTGCACGGTGTGCAGCCGGGCCTTCTATCACATGACGTCTCTGGAACGCCACCTGCAGTCCCACAGCGGCGAGGACATCAACACCTGCAGCGTCTGCGGTCAAGAGTGCAGCGAGCGCTGCAGCCTGCGGCGACACCTGGCAACTCATCAAGATGCTGCCGACAAACCGAAGCGGTACCGCAGTACGCCTTCCTCCCACTGCTGCAAAGTGTGCGGGGACGCCTTTGACAAGAGGACCATGTTGGGGAAACACGTGGAGACTCACCTACAGGACCCAGACTGCTGCTGCGGACTCTGCGGACACCAGTACGAGTCCGCCAGCAGTCTCGCCGCTCACCTGCGCTCCCACCGTGAGGTTGGCAACACCTGCCATGTCTGCGGGAAGTGCTTCAGCGCTCAGGCGGCGTTGCTAATGCACATGAGGATCCACACTGGAGAGAAACCGTACTCCTGCCCCACTTGCGGGAAAACCTTCAACCAGAGCGGGAACCTGAAGACGCACCTGAAGATCCACAGCGGCGAGAAGCCGTTCTGCTGCAGCCTCTGTGGGAAGGGCTTCACCCAGAAACAGACCCTGAACACCCATGTCCGCTTCCACAACAAGGAGAGACGCTTCCTGTGCCAGGTCTGCGGAAAGGGCTTCATGCAGGAGGTGGACCTGAAGAGACACCTGCTGGTCCACACCGGGGAGAAACCCTACAGCTGCAGGATCTGCGGTAAGAGCTTCCAGGCCAAGAGGTCCCTCAACGGACACCTCAAAGTCCACCTCAGAGGGGGGACGGGACCAGACCTGGATCAGACCTCAGACCAGCAGAGGACAGACAGTCTCTACTCAGGCTGCATCTAGCTGTAGATGTCTGATGATGCTAACCTAACTCAGTTAGCATGGCGTAAGTAGCATAATCTTTATTTCAGTGAAAAGTGAATAAAAAGTATTAAACTATACGGCTGCAAGTCTTAATACTGTGAGCTGGTTTTATTTGTTTCTGCTCAGATAAAGCTCCATTAATATTATGTATTACTTATGGCGACAGTGCTAACCACTACACCACCATAAGTGGTGTAGTGGTTAGCACTGTCGCCTCACAGCAAGAAGGTAACGGGTTCGAATCCCGGCGCCTTTCTGTGTGGAGTTTGCATGTTCTCCTCATGTCTGTGTGGGTTCTCTCTGGTACTCCGGCTTCCTCCCACCATCCAAAAACATGCATGGGGATTAGGTTAACTGGTTAATTTAAATTGACCGTAGGTGTGAATGTGAGTGTGAGTGGTTGTCTGTCCCTATGTGTCCTGTGATGAACTGGACACTTGTCCAGGGTGTACCCTGCCTTTCACCCTAAGACAGCTGGGATAGACTCCAGCCCCCCTGACCCTATGAGAGGATAAGAGGGAGAAGATGGATGGATGGATGGATTACTTATATAGGTGAAAAGAAGGTTTTTCAAACAGCACAGTTTATTTATATAAAAGCACAGAATGGTGTTTTTTAAGGTGAGTGAATCGTTAAACGTTTGACTCCGCCCCACATTGAGCCACTCCCCGATCTGCAGGCTGCAGCCCGGTGGTCCGACTGCACCGGACAGGTGAGAATAATTGTGAATATACTTATGAATAGCTTTTTTCACCCTCTGTCCATACAGCCTACATATAGTGTGTGTGTGTGTGTGTGTGTGTGTGTGTCCACAGTTAAGTGGACTCTTTCTTCCTCACTGAGTTCACTATTCTTCATCATTTTGAACATGAGTGAGGAATTTAAACTGAATTCACCTTTTTAGACCCAAATTTGATCCAGAACACTGGAATTCACTGAGAAGTCAGAAATGAATCCAGAATAACAAACAACCACTGAAACACAAACTTATTTGATTCTCTATGCACAGTACTAGATATCACAAGGTGTTTCTCTCTCACCAACACAAAGGAATAATTGACCAAGGCAAAAAAAAAAAAAAAAACAACAGAAGGAAATTTTTCAGAGCGCATATATTAGCAGCAGATTGGCAAAAGAACCCATTAAACAGAATATACTACAAAGTCCATATATATTTAATTAGGCAGAAATGTTTAAAATAATTTTAAGGACATTGCAGGATATTGTAGGCTTATTAAAAAGTGTCTTTCAACCCCCCAAAAAAAACAACAGTAGGAGGCAACATATTTTCACAGGTCTGTGAGAGAAGGAATGACAGCAAATAACTGAAGAATTTAACATCTCTGTCAATACTAACAATGATTATAATAATAATGTAAATCGTGGCACGGTGGTGTAGTGGTTAGCACTGTCGCCTCACAGCAAGAAGGTACTGGGTTCGATTCCTGGCCCGGGGCCTTTCTGTGTGGAGTTTGCATGTTCTCCTCATGTCTGTGTGGGTTCTCTCTGGTACTCCGGCTTCCTCCCACCATCCAAAAACATGCATAGGGATTAGGTTAATTGGTTAATTTAAATTGACCGTAGGTGTGAATGTGAGTGTGAGTGGTTGTCTGTCTCTATGTGTCCTGTGATGAACTGGACACTTGTCCAGGGTGTACCCTGTCTTTCACCCTAAGACAGCTGGGATAGACTCCAGCCCCCCTGACCCTATGAGAGGATAAGAGATGGATTATTTATAATAATATATTGTTTTAATGACATAATAATATAATAATGTTATTAATAATAATATGAATATTGTTATTAATAATTTTAATATATTATTAATAAAATCTCAGTCAGTTTTTAGCAGATTTAACTTCACAGCAGACCTGCTGGAAGTGTAACAGACACACACACACACACACACACACACACACACAGAAATTATAACGGTACACTTGCACGCTCGCGCGCCCCCGGGCCCCACGTGGTAATTGAATCTTCCTCTGCAAACAGAGTACCGAAGAGCAACGCGCGCGCACAGCATTATCGTGACGGCCCTCGTGCCCTCTACACCCCCTTCAGAGCGTGCATGTGTGCGCGTGCCCGCCTGTGCCTTCTGTAGGAGAGAGGTCGCGCGGAACTGAGGAGCTGCAAAGCTGGAACATTACCGAACATTACCGGGACCTTTTCTGTCGCTTTCTTCTCACTGTAGCCAACCGGAAACGTGCGGCAGGGCTCGAGCCTCCGGTGAAACGGGAACAGACAGCGGAGTGTGGACTTCTGTCTTTTTATCTATGGTTTGTTGCTGTGGAAACATCTGCCCGCTTCTTTGTGACCATGAAGGTGCTGGAAGCGACTGAGTTAAGATCTGATCCCAGGTCAGTTTATTCAGCTCTTTGCTGATCCCAGATCAGTTTGGCTAACTGGTCAGCTGTCAAACACTATCAGCGGTAGTATTACTGCATTGAAAGTACCAGCCTACTCTTTTTTTTCATTACACTTTGTCCCGTCATGTTCCCAGTCTAGAAATAATAATAATAATAATAATGATAAACTGTGTCTCAGGAAGAGCAAGGACCAGAACAGATGACATTTAATGAACAGAAAGTTAAAATATTGATAAAACATTCAAACTTGTCAGAATAAATGTCAGTCTAAATATCTTTGGGTCCAGCTTTTATTGTGAAATTTTAATGAGAGTCTTTCCCTGCAGCTCCTCTGGCAGGCTCTTCACCATGCTGCCCAGATGGCCCCGCCCCCTATTGCTGCTTTCCTTGCTCCTTGTCCAATCAGCTGTGTCTTTTCTGACCACTGACAACAGCACAGAGGACCTTCAGGAAGTGACCCTGGCGGCCATCTTGCCTCTGACTAACACAGACTATGCGTGGGCGTGGCCTCGGGTGGCACCGGCGCTCCTCCAGGCGGTGCGGCGGGTGAATTCGGACCCCTGGCTGCTGCCGGGCCTGAAGCTTCAGCTGGTTCACGGAAGCTCTGAGAACCGCGACGGCTTCTGCTCGGACTCCATTGCGCCACTGGCTGCCGTCGACCTCAAGCTGTCCCACGACCCTTGGGCCTTTGTCGGCCCGGGGTGCGACTACTCCTCCTCGCCTGTCGCCCGCTTCACCACCCACTGGGAGGTTCCCATGGTGACTGCCGGCGCCCGCGCCATCGGATTTGAGCACTACGCGGCAGTCACCAACACAGGCCCCACCCACCAGAAGCTGGGGGAGTTCGGGGTAACAATCCACGAAACGTTCGGCTGGCGTCGGCACGCCTTGCTCGTCTTCACTGACAACGAAGACGCCAATGATGACCGGCCGTGCTACTTTGCTGTGGAAGGGCTCTACACGCTGCTCGGCAAACACAACATCACTATCCGCGACCATGCCATTGACGCCGACAACATCAACTACAAAGCGGTGATCCAGGAGATCCGCGACAATGGCCGAGGTCGGTTCCTTTTCTTCTGCTCTGCTTCCTGCTTTATTTCCTTGTTTTCCTTCCTTCCTGCTTTGGTTCCCGCACAACCTGAAGGGGGCACTGCTCCTTTAATATCTGAAGGTTCTTCCTGTGGAGAGCCAACCTTTCAAAATATGGATCTGTCTTCCTCTGTGCTTAAAACACAGCGTTGTCCTCTTCCTGTTGAGCCAGTCCTCCGTGTAACCTCCTGCTTCTTCTTCAGTGGTGTACCTGTGCAGCACCTGGACCATCCTCAGGACTCTAATGGTCCAGTTCTGGAGGGAGGGGTTGGAGCTGGAGGACTACGTCTTCTTTTTCATTGATCTCTTTGCTGAGGGTCTGGGGGGACGGGGCCCCCTGAGGCCCTGGTTCAGAGGAGACCAGGACGACTTCGCCGCCCATCACGCCTTCAGAGTAAGATGCTGTTATTACTGATAATTAGGCCTGTCATGAAAACAAATTTTACCGGGCGATATATTGTCCCACAACTTAAACAAAATAATTGTCAACATTATTTTGCGACCATTTTTTCACTAATGTAATGATGATGCCATAATAATGGAAGTAAACCCTTTCAAAATCAAAAACTGTAATTTCTCAAGAGTATTTATCATTGTAATTGGAATGTCAAGAACCTTTAAATATCCAAAATAAAGCAAACAAAAAAAAACAATTAAATAAAAGGACTCTTTTAGCAAAAACTTGAATGAAATTACAACCAAAAGGAGAAAAAAACACTCAATTATTTTTTTTTCCCAGCTTTTAAAACTGGACTGGATGTTTTTTTTCAGGTGAAAGTTGGTTTGTTGGCTTTTCTCGTTGTCACTTCTTCCTAACAGTAATTGTTCATTTAGTTCTGAAATGTTCCCACACTGGAACATTCAGTTTTGAAATCATCTTTTATTATTCTTAATATTCTTTCCTGGCTGGTGGCACGGTGGTGTAGTGGTTAGCACTGTCGCCTCACAGCAAGAAGGTACCGGGTTTGATTCCCGGCCCGGGGCCTTTCTGTGTGGAGTTTTCATGTTCTCCTCATGTCTGTGTGGGTTCTCTCTGGTACTCCGGCTTCCTCCCACCATCCAAAAACATGCATGGGGATTAGGTTTTTGGTTAATTTAAATTGACCGTAGGTGTGAATGTGAGTGTGAGTGGTTGTCTGTCTCTATGTGTCCTGTGATGAACTGGACACTTGTCCAGGGTGTACCCTGTCTTTCACCCTAAGACAGCTGGGATAGACTCCAGCCCCCTGCGACCCTATGAGAGGATAAGAGGGAGAAGATGGATGGATGTCACCTGGCTCTCTGCTCTTCACCTCCTCCTCCCACTGAGACAAAGAGACTGGATGACTAACAGGAGGGCTCACTCTGTCCATTCTGTATGGAACCAGTGCTCCAGGTGTTTAGAAAGATGCTCAGAGTGAACCCTCCTGTCATCATCTAGCCTGTCTGGTAGAGAGAGGCGAGGAAAACAAACACACATGCTGATATATGGAGGAAAAATGACAGAGTTCATTTTCATTGATTGTGTGATTAATTGATTTATTGATTATTGTGACAGGACTACTGATAAGTGGATGAAGCTCTCTCTACCTGTCTCTCTCTCTCTTCCTGTCTATCTCTGTCTCTCTCTCTACCTGTCTCTCTCTCTACCTGTCTATCTCTGTCTCTCTCTACCTGTCTCTCTCTCTACCTGTCTATCTCGTCTCTCTCTCCACCTGTCTCTCTCTCCACCTGTCTCTCTCTACCTGTCTATCTCTGTCTCTCTCTCCACCTGTCTCTCTCTCTACCTGTCTATCTCTGTCTCTCTCTCACTGTCTCTCTCTACCTGTCTCTCTCTACCTGTCTCTCTCTCTCTTCCTGTCTCTCTCTACCTGTCTCTGTCTCTTCCTGTCTCTCTCTCTACCTGTCTCTCTCTCCACCTGTATCTCTTTCAGGTGGTGAAGGTGTTGACCTACCTGGAGCCTCAGAATGCAGAATATCTTCAGTTTGTTGAGACTCTAAAAAATGATGCAAAGAAAATGTTCAACTTCACCATTGAAGACTCTCTGGTACAAAGCTTATAGTAGTACATGATAGTATTCTATGTACTGTGTGTATATTTAGCATGCACTGTAGTAGTACATGATAGTATTCTATGTACTGTGTGTATATTTAGCATGCACTGTAGTAGTACATGATAGTATTCTATGTACTGTGTGTATATTTAGCATGCACTGTAGTAGTACATGATAGTATTCTATGTACTGTGTGTATATTTAGCATGCACTGTAGTAGTACATGATAGTATTCTATGTACTGTGTGTATATTTAGCATGCACTGTAGTAGTACATGATAGTATTCTATGTACTGTGTGTATATTTAGCATGCACTGTAGTAGTACATGATAGTATTCTATGTACTGTGTGTATATTTAGCATGCATATGTTATCTGACTTTACCTTTTATTGGTCTTGGATTTTACTTGTTATCAGTTTTATTGGTATTATTTGGTACCTGCTCTGTAAAGCACTTATTATAATACATATATAGATATATGGCCTGAACATGGCGTCTCTCCCTCTGGCAGTTTAACCTCATTGCTGCAGGTTTCCATGATGGAGTCATGATGTACTCTCAGGCTCTGAATGAGACTCTGAGTGACCAGAGGTCAGGACCAGGACAAGGAGGAGTCCGGAGGCCCAGAGGAGACGTGGTGACCAAGAAGATGTGGAACAGAAATTTCTCAGGTGAGGACAGATCTTACAGGAGCTTAGTTTTGATTGAGGATAACTGAGGAGGACTCTGCTGTACTGTGGTGGACTGAGGAGGACTGGAGGAGGACTGGAGGAAGACTCTGCTGTACTGTAGTGGACTGAGGAGGACTGGAGGAAGACTCTGCTGTACTGTGGTGGACTGAGGAGGACTGGAGGAAGACTCTGCTGTACTGTGGTGGACTGAGGAGGACTGGAGGAAGACTCTGCTGTACTGTGGTGGACTGAGGAGGACTGGAGGAAGACTCTGCTGTACTGTGGTGGACTGAGGAGGACTGGAGGAAGACTCTGCTGTACTGTGGTGGACTGAGGAGGACTGGAGGAAGACTCTGCTGTACTGTGGTGGACTGAGGAGGACTGGAGGAAGACTCTGCTGTACTGTGGTGGACTGAGGAGGACTGGAGGAAGACTCTGCTGTACTGTGGTGGACTGAGGAGGACTGGAGGAAGACTCTGCTGTACTGTGGTGGACTGAGGAGGACTGGAGGAAGACTCTGCTGGACTGTGGTGGACTGAGGAGGACTGGAGGAGGACTGGAGGAAGACTGCTGTACTGTGGTGGACTCAGGAGGACTGGAGGAAGACTCTGCTGTACTGTGGTGGACTGAGGAGGACTGGAGGAAGACTCTGCTGGACTGTGGTGGACTGAGGAGGACTGGAGGAGGACTGGAGGAAGACTCTGCTGGACTTTGGTGGACTGAGGAGGACCAGAGGGGGACTGAGGAGAAATGGAGGAAGACTCTGCTAGACTGTGGTGGACTGTGGTGGACTGTTGAGGACTGAGGAGGATGTGGGTCTAGTGAGAACCAGTAGTGTTTGTACATTTTGGGACTGACTGGCCAATCAGAGAGCTGGATGTGGTTTTCCTGTCCTGATGATTTCAGTCCCAGATGTCTGGTCTTCAAGTTCACAGTAGCGCTACGCTAACATGCTAACATACTAGCTCGTTGACTCCCTGCTGACAGCTGTGAGAAAACAGGAAGGCGCCGTCAGGTTCCCATGGTGACCTCACAGAGCACGGAGGCTCCTGATTGGTCAGCCAGGCCTCAGTAGGTAGAGAACAGTGATCTATTAGTATTATTATTCTTAGCATTGGGATGATTTGAAGTCCTCTGGAGGTTCACATGCTGGACTGTGAGAACCAGGACCAGTGTGAAGAATCCAATTTTCTCAACATGATTATATTATTACAGGACAGGTGGTCTCCAAAACAGGCAGGGAAACTCATCTGAAAACACACTCTGGAAAATAGAGCGGAAAAGGGAAGACCAAATCTAAACTACCAAAGAAAATCACTCATGAAGAGGAAGCAAAATCTGCAAAATATTTCGTTTTTCTTTTTTTTTGTATAATCAAAAAAAGGAAGATTGGTATTTCTTTTCCCATTTTCATCTCAGAACAGAAAATATAATGAAGAGGGAAACAAAAAGGAAATAATAAATCTAGTTTCATTTTCGGGTTACTGATGTCCCCATTTCCCATGGAGCACGTTTTGAGGTTTCCTTTAAGTCAAACTGTGAGAAAACGGGAGTTAGCTGGAAAAGACAAGGCAAATACATTCAACTTGCTCAAAAAATCTATTTAATTCATTTAGTAATTATAGCTGGGCTATATTTCCACAGAGCATACTGAAAGTTGTTCCTTGCGTTCGCTATTATCCGATTTTGTATTGAGAAGAAAGAGGAAGAGGAGTTTTAAAGACTGAAAGCAATCAATGTTGTTCTCTTCTATCTCCCTCACAAATAATGAAATCATAAAATAGTATTTTCCCCTGCTTTTATCTGTGATATTAAGGCGAATTTCTTCACTTTCCGAGGGGATGCATGTCACGGTAGGGCTGCACAACACGCATCATGATGGAGAACTGCGAGGGCTCCAGGGGTTTCCGTAGCTATGACGTTGGATAACGGATTACGCAGTCAGAGCAGTATATTCCAGCCTTTTGGCACATGCTGAGTAGACCCTGGATCTGGATCCATGTCCTTCACAGTGAGACATATTTAAAGGACTAACAGATTTCCTCTTATTCGTTTTATTATTATTATGGTGGGAGGTTTGTTGTTTTATTGTTTTATGATTGTTTTGTTGAGACTAGAGACTAGACCAGACTAAAGACCAGACCAGACCCTCTAGTCTAGCCGGTTTTCAGTTGTGGAAAACAAGCGTCCCTCACAGGAAGTGAGCAGGACTCAGCTGGAGACGACTAATATGATCAGAGAGAGAATTTATTTGATAACGTTTATCAGCCCATCAATTTATGGATGACTGTGTGTGTGTGTGTGTATATATATGTATATATTTCTACCACCTTTAGTTGCACCAGGCAGGCAAAATGAACAAGAATCAAATAATTTTAGTGTTTGGGTTATATACACAGCAGCAGCTGTCAGATTGAGCCTCCGTGGATCAGAGTGGTTTGTCCAGAACACCCCACAGATGATCCAAGTCAACACCTCAAACAGGTTGTTGCGCTCTTCAAACCAGTCCTGGACCAGAAAGAGACCACAGCCATCAGGTACATGGTTTCATGAAAGGTGAACCTGGTCTGCAGCAGTGCTGAGGGAGGAGGTGGAGTCAAAGGTGTTCCCCTCACACCTGGCCATCCAGGTGATGTAGAAGAAAATATGATCCATCAGACCAGGGCTGCGTCTGAAATTCCATATTAACATGCTGTTGAGTATGCTAAAACAGTATGTGAGATTTTTTAGAATGTCAGAAACCTTAGTATGAACCCAATAGTACAATAAATATTATAAATATATGTATATTATAAATATTACAGTATGCAAGCACATTTATGCCGGCATAGCATGTCCCACAATGCAATGCAGCGGTGACAACAACAACAACACAACGGACAATGGTGGTTATTAATATATATAATAATAACATATCAAGGGTGTATTATTAGATGTATTAATATCGCAGATTGCCGGTAGAAGTGAGGTTGGCACAGGTCACCATGGTTACACGTCTCCAATCCAACCGGCAAGAGGCTCTCAGGAAGTGCGTCGCTTCCGCACTAAGCAGTGCGTCGGAAAAGATGCAAACTACATTTATTCACTCAAAAGTATGTTGAACACATACTGAGTATGTAGTGTATAGTATGGAATTTCAGACGCAACCCAGGTCTTCTTCTTCCAATGTCCCTGGTCCAGTTCTGATGCTCACCTGCTCCTTGGAGCTTCAGGTGGAGGACAGGAGTCAGCATGGACACTCTGACTAGTCTGATCCTGAACAGTCCTAACCCTCCAAGCTGTTCTGCTCTGTATCCTGACTCCTTTCTATCTTCAGCAGCATTAAAGGTGATAGAGAATCAAAAAACATTGTTATCTTGCCTTTGGGAGTCTCCCCGCTGTCAGGAATACACACAAAGTGTGAGACAGTGTCAAAGCCTCTGTTTCAAGTATTTTCATTTTTTTGAATGCCCACCAGACAATGGACCACTGCGAGTTTGCCTGAACACTGATGTCAGATACTTGGTACTGCCCCTCCCTGCTCCACACACCCCCTTTCAGACACGCCTCCGAAATGTTTGCCATCCCTGGCAAGCAGTTACGCAGTTTATGTAGTTGGAGCAATCGATATGGCGAATCCTAGGCGTGCTATCCCAGGTTGTGATAGTGGAGTACAAACTTTTCATGTCCTTCCTCAGGAAAGGAATGTACGAAATGGGTGGCTGATGTTTATTTTTAATCAGATTCCCACTACTTTTAACCAGAGTCAGTTTCTTTGCTCAGCCCATTTTACCCCGGGCTGTTTTACAAATTTTGAGCTGGCTTCTCTCAGCGTTTAATGCTACGTGCCGAATCGGTTCCAACTTTGTGACAGAACCAACCACAACAACCAGTACAATCTGTACGTATCATGTTGTTAGATTGTTTTTATATTTGTGATGTACTATATATGTGTGTATTCCTGTTTGTGCAAGAGTAAAACTGGCATGTTAGCTCTGTACAGTAGTGTTGCAACATTGCTAGCTAGTGACTTTCACTACAGTAGGGTTGATTTGACTCACCGTTGAGAAGCGTTTACATCAGGCCTTTGCTGGACTCATTGTTCTTCTTCCAATTCAGTGTCGTCCTTCGATTCGGGCTCAAACATGTAAGGTTTAATCTCTGAATGTGCCATCGCCACAGAAAGTCGCTTAGTTACTGTTCGTATTCCCAAACAGGCACAAAAATGCCCTTCTTTTGAGTGGCAGCAACGGCGGCCTATCACCGTCAACGTGCATTAATTTCCTCATGACGTTGCCAGATAAGCTAAGAAAAGACACAAAATAGGGCAAATGGCACATTCTTTCTTCTTCTTCTTTTTGAGAGGGCCTTTTAGGAAAGTTCTGAGGCATTACAGACCCAAGCAAATTTTTTGGGGGGTACATCTCACATCAAAGAACAAGGATTAATACCCCATTCAACCATTCTACAGTATATCACCTTTAACTCCTCTGGTCTGTAGGATCAGACCGTCAGGACCAGCCTTCACTCAGACTATCCTTGTCCTCTCATGACCCTGTCTCTGGTTCTCCACTGGTCCTTCGTTGGACCACTTTTGATAGATCCTGACCACTGCAGACCAGGAACAGACCACCAGATGCTCTGATCCAGTCCTCTGGACATCACTGTTTGCTTCTTGGTGTCAAACTCCTGAAAAATCCTCATCCTGCTTCTAACATCAACTCTGAGGACGAGATGTTCATCCGATGAGGAGATGATCAGTGATGTTCACTGACATGGTCACAGTGTTATGACTGATCAGTGTTTGTGTTGTGTGCCTGCAGGAGTGATGGGTGTGGTGGAGATGGACGAGTTTGGGGACAGACAGATGGACTTTGCTATGTGGGACATGATCAACATCAAGTCCGGAGAGTTCCAGGTAAAACACTTGAGTCATGATGTCATCACCATGATGTCATCACAATGTTGACTTCCTGTATGTGTGCAGGTGGTGTGTGTGTATAACAGCAGTAGGAAACAGCTGCTCATGCGGGGTGGGCGGAGCCTCCAGTGGCCAGGTGGGTCTCCACCTCCAGACATCCCAGAGTGTGGCTTTAAGAACGACCAGCCGGCCTGCCTCACACGTACGGACCTGTCTGTCTACCTGTCTGTCTGTCTACCTGTCTGTCTACCTGTTTATTCTAATGCCTGTCTCTCATCTCCAGGTACAGTAACAATGCATCAGATGGTTGCCATGGTGATCTCCTTTGTATTTGTCATCATTGTTACCGTGACTGTCTTCATCTACAGGTGAGATGCTCGCACTCACACCTGTTTCTACCTCTGTACCTCTACAGAACAGTCACTAAATGTCCTGACTTTACTAGATCAAAAGAGTAAAACAGTCAACTGGACTATTTGAGGTTTGTTGGAGATGTTTCTCCTCTTCATCATCAAGAGGCTTCTTCAGTTGTAACTGACTGGTAGAGAGTCCAGATATTTAAGCTGCTGTTGGAGCAGAACACAAACAAACAACAGAAACCAGCAGAGCAACAGGTCTAGTTAGGAGTCCTTGTCCTTCGTAACCTGATGTGAGCCGTTCAGGTGAGCTGCAATCGGGTGAGTCTGCTGGTAGAGCTCAATACTGAGTTGTAACTGGCTAATAGATGGTGTCATAGTCCTCCTCCTCTGTTTGACAAAGTGTAAACCATCTGTCTTCCCTGGCTAAACCTGGACATTGCTGTCCTCAAAGGAGTATCTTCAGGTGTCTTTCAGGTGTCCACACTTTACTGGAAGGAATGCACCTTGTTTTAGATGGTGTAGGATCTAATCTTCAAGGGGAATTTTAACTTCATTCATTAGTTTGGTCCATAGTGGTCCAGGACTCTGGAGAGACATGCTGTCTCTGTCTCATTTGTCCCTCACCTTTCTTTCTGCACACCTGTCCTCCTGTCTGTCCAACAGGAAGTTGAAGCTGGAGAGCGAGCTGGCAGCTCAGCTGTGGAGGGTTTCCTGGGACGATGTTCAGATGAGCAACCTTGATAAAGTCCTGAGAAAGGCCTGCAGCAGACTCACCATGTCCCTGGTAAGCCATAAGTAGTGGTTGGTACTGGTTGATACTGGTTAATACTAGTTGGTCCTCGTTCTCTGCAGAAAGGATCCAACTGTGGCTCTCTGATGACTATGGAGGGGAACTTCCAGATCTACACCAAAACTGGATACTGCAAGGTGTGACACCACCTGACACTGTCTTCTGATGGGACAGATAACAGATAATATTGTAAAAGTAGTAATTCTGTGTCTTGCAGGGAAATCTGGCAGCCATCAAGTATATCAACAAGAAACGAATCGAACTGACCAGGAAAGTTCTGTTTGAACTAAAACATGTAAGAATGCCATATTTTTACCAACAGACCTACCAACTGCCTTACTAACTAACCTACTAACTGACCTACCTACTTACTTACCAACTGACCTTCTAACTAACATACTCACTGATTGCTGACTATCTTGTTTTGGGGTTCAGTCTGTCTTGGTCAGACTTTCACCTACTGTACTGACAGACCTTCCAGCTTAATGATTGACTAACAGACCTACCATCAGAACTACCTACTGACCTATCATCAGACAGACCTAGCTCCTGGGGGATGCCCTCCTATGCTTGCAGGGTGCTGGTGCTGTGGAGGGATTTGAACCTGCACCCTCTGTGTTCTTTCAGATTCGAGATGTTCAGAACGATCATCTGACCCGCTTTATTGGTGCCTGCATTGACCCACCAAACATGTGCATCATCACAGAGTACTGTCCCAGAGGCAGTCTGCAGGTACAACACACCTTTAATCAGTCTGCTATCATTCCTCTATCATATCCTCTATCATTCCTCTATCATATCCTCTATCAGTCCTCTATCAGTCCTCTATCAGTCCTCTATCATATCCTCTATCAGTCCTCTATCAGTTCTCTATCAGTTCTCTATCAGTCCTCTATCAGTTCTCTATCAGTTCTCTATCATATCCTCTATCAGTCCTCTATCAGTTCTCTATCAGTTCTCTATCATTCCTCTATCATATCCTCTATCAGTCCTCTATCAGTCCTCTATCAGTCCTCTATCATATCCTCTATCAGTCCTCTATCAGTTCTCTATCAGTTCTCTATCAGTCCTCTATCAGTTCTCTATCAGTTCTCTATCAGTCCTCTATCAGTCCTCTATCATATCCTCTATCAGTCCTCTATCAGTTCTCTATCAGTCCTCTATCAGTTCTCTATCAGTCCTCTATCAGTTCTCTATCAGTTCTCTATCATTCCTCTATCAGTTCTCTATCAGTCCTATACCATCAGTCCTCTATCAGTTCTCTATCAGTCCTGTCAGTTCTCTATCAGTCCTCTATCATTCCTCTTACCAGTCCTCTATCAGTCCTTTCAGTCATCTATCATCAGTCCTCTATCAGTCCTTTCAGTCCTCTATCATCAGTCCTCTATCAGCCCTCTATCAGTCCTCTATCATTCCTCTATCAGTCCTCTATCAGTTCTCTATCATTCCTCTATCAGTCCTCTATCAGTTCTCTATCAGTCCTCTATCATTCCTCTGTCAGTCCTCTATCAGTCCTTTCAGTCATCTATCATCAGTCCTCTATCAGTCCTTTCAGTCCTCTATCATCAGTCCTCTATCAGCCCTCTATCAGCCCTCTATCAGTCCTCTATCAGTCCTCTATCATTCCTCTATCAGTCCTCTATCAGTCCTCTATCAGTCCTCTATCAGTTCTCTATCATATCCTCTATCAGTCCTCTATCAGTTCTCTATCAGTCCTCTATCAGTTCTCTATCAGTCCTATATCATCAGTCCTCTATCAGTTATCTATCAGTCCTATCGGTTCTCTGTCAGTCCTCTATCAGTCCTCTATCATTCCTCTATCAGTCCTCTATCAGTCCTTTCAGTCATCTATCATCAGTCCTCTATCAGTCCTCTATCAGCCCTCTATCAGTCCTCTATCAGTCCTCTATCATTCCTCTATCAGTCCTATATCATCAGTCCTCTATCAGTCCTCTATCAGTCCTCTATCAGTTCTCTATCAGTCCTATATCATCAGTCCTCTATCAGTCCTCTATCAGTCCTCTATCAGTTCTCTATCAGTCCTCTATCAGTCCTATGTCATCAGTCCTCTATCATTCCTCTATCATTCCTCTATCAGCCCTCTATCAGTCCTCTATTAGTCCTATATCATCAGTTCTCTATCAGTCCTCTATCAGTTCTCTATCAGTCCTCTATCAGTCCTATGTCATCAGTCCTCTATCAGTCCTCTATCAGTCCTCTATCATTCCTCTATCATTCCTCTATCAGCCCTCTATCAGTCCTCTATCAGTCCTATATCATCAGTTCTCTATCAGTCCTCTATCAGTTCTCTATCAGTCCTCTATCAGGCCTATGTCATCAGTCCTCTATCATTCCTCTATCAGCCCTCTATCAGTCCTCTATCAGTCCTCTATCAGTCCTATCGGTTCTCTGTCAGTCCTCTATCATTCCTCTATCATTCCTCTATCAGTCCTCTATCAGTCCTTTCAGTCATCTGTCATCAGTCCTCTATCAGTCCTTTCAGTCCTCTATCATCAGTCCTCTATCAGCCCTCTATCAGTCCTCTATCAGTCCTCTATCAGTCCTTTCAGTCATCTGTCATCAGTCCTCTATCAGTCCTTTCAGTCCTCTATCATCAGTCCTCTATCAGTCCTCTATCAGTCCTCTATCAGTCCTTTCAGTCATCTGTCATCAGTCCTCTATCAGTCCTCTATCAGTCCTCTATCAGTCCTTTCAGTCATCTATCATCAGTCCTCTATCAGTCCTCTATCAGTCCTCTATCAGTCCTTTCAGTCATCTGTCATCAGTCCTCTATCAGTCCTTTCAGTCCTATATCATCAGTCCTCTATCAGTTATCTATCAGTCCTATCGGTTCTCTGTCAGTCCTCTATCAGTCCTTTCAGTCATCTGTCATCAGTCCTCTATCAGTCCTTTTAGTCCTCTATCATCAGTCCTCTATCAGCCCTCTATCAGTCCTCTATCAGTCCTCTATCAGTCCTTTCAGTCATCTGTCATCAGTCCTCTATCAGTCCTTTCAGTCCTCTATCATCAGTTCTCTATCAGTCCTCTATCAGTCCTATATCATCAGCCCTCTATCAGTCCTCTATCAGTTCTCTATCAGTCCTATATCATCAGTCCTCTATCAGTCTTCTATCAGTCCTCTATCAGTCCTATCAGTTTTCTATCAGTCCTCTATCATTCCTCTATCAGTCCTCTATCAGTCCTCTATCAGTCCTCTATCAGTCCTCTATCATCAGTTCTCTATCAGTCCTCTATCAGTTCTCTATCAGTCCTATATCATCAGTCCTCTATCATTCCTCTATCAGCCCTCTATCAGTCCTCTATCAGTTCTCTATCAGTCCTCTATCATCAGTCCTCTATCAGCCCTCTATCAGTCCTCTATCATTCCTCTATCAGTCCTCTATCATTCCTCTATCAGTCCTCTATCAGCCCTCTATCAGTTCTCTATCAGTCCTCTATCATCAGTCCTCTATCAGCCCTCTATCAGTCCTCTATCATTCCTCTATCAGTCCTCTATCATTCCTCTATCAGTCCTCTATCAGCCCTCTATCAGTTCTCTATCAGTCCTCTATCATCAGTCCTCTATCAGCCCTCTATCAGTCCTCTATCATTCCTCTATCAGCCCTCTATCAGTCCTCTATCATTCCTCTATCAGTCCTTTCAGTCCTCTATCATTCCTCTATCAGTCCTCTATCAGTCCTCTATCAGTCCTATATCATCAGTTCTCTATCAGTCCTCTATCAGTTCTCTATCAGTCCTCTATCAGTCCTATATCATCAGTCCTCTATCATTCCTCTATCAGCCCTCTATCAGTCCTCTATCAGTTCTCTATCAGTCCTCTATCATCAGTCCTCTATCATTCCTCTATCAGTCCTCTATCATTCCTCTATCAGTCCTCTATCAGCCCTCTATCAGTCCTCTATCAGTCCTCTATCAGTCCTCTATCAGTCCTATATCATCAGTTCTCTATCAGTCCTCTATCAGTTCTCTATCAGTCCTCTATCAGTCCTATATCATCAGTCCTCTATCATTCCTCTATCAGCCCTCTATCAGTCCTCTATCAGTTCTCTATCAGTCCTCTATCATCAGTCCTCTATCAGTCCTCTATCAGTCCTCTATCATTCCTCTATCAGTCCTCTATCATTCCTCTATCAGTCCTCTATCAGTCCTCTATCAGTTCTCTATCAGCCCTCTATCATCAGTCCTCTATCAGCCCTCTATCAGTCCTCTATCATTCCTCTATCAGCCCTCTATCATTCCTCTATCAGTCCTCTATCATTCCTCTATCAGTCCTCTATCAGTCCTCTATCAGTTCTCTATCAGTCCTCTATCATCAGTCCTCTATCAGTCCTCTATCAGTTCTCTATCAGTCCTCTATCATCAGTCCTCTATCATTCCTCTATCAGTCCTCTATCAGTCCTCTATCAGCCCTCTATCAGTCCTCTATCATTCCTCTATCAGCCCTCTATCATTCCTCTATCAGTCCTCTATCAGCCCTCTATCATTCCTCTATCAGCCCTCTATCAGTTCTCCATCATCCTCTATCAGTCCTCTATCAGTTCTCTATCAGTCCTCTATCATCAGTCCTCTATCAGCCCTCTATCAGTCCTCTATCATTCCTCTATCAGCCCTCTATCAGTCCTTTCAGTCCTCTATCATTCCTCTATCAGTCCTCTATCATTCCTCTATCAGTCCTTTCAGTCCTCTATCATTCCTCTATCAGTCCTCTATCATTCCTGTATCAGTCCTTTCAGTCCTCTATCATTCCTCTATCAGTCCTCTATCATTCCTCTATCAGCCCTCTATCATTCCTCTATCATTCCTCTATCAGTCCTTTCAGTCCTCTATCATTCCTCTATCAGTCCTATATCATCAGCCCTCTATCATTCCTCTATCAGTCCTATATCATCAGCCCTCTATCATTCCTCTGTCAGCCCTCTATCATTCCTCTATCAGCCCTCTATCATTCCTCTATCAGTCCTCTATCAGTCCTCTATCAGCCCTCTATCATTCCTCTATCAATCCTCTATCAGCCCTCTATCAGTTCTCCATCGTCCTCTATCAGTCCTCTATCAGCCCTCTATCATTCCTCTATCAGTCCTCTATCAGCCCTCTATCATTCCTCTATCAGCCCTCTATCATTCCTCTATCATTCCTCTATCAGCCCTCTATCAGTTCTCCATCATCCTCTATCATTCCTCTATCATTCCTCTATCAGCCCTCTATCAGTTCTCCATCATCCTCTATCAGTCCTCTATCAGCCCTCTATCATTCCTCTATCATTCCTCTATCAGCCCTCTATCATTCCTCTATCAGCCCTCTATCATTCCTCTATCAATCCTCTATCAGCCCTCTATCAGTTCTCCATCATCCTCTATCAGTCCTCTATCAGCCCTCTATCAGTCCTCTATCAGTCCTCTATCACCCTCTATCAGTCCTCTATCAGCCCTCTATCATTCCTCTATCATTCCTCTATCAGCCCTCTATCAGTTCTCCATCATCCTCTATCAGTCCTCTATCAGTCCTCTATCACCCTCTATCAGTCCTCTATCAGTCCTCTATCATCCTCTATCAGTCCTCTATCATCAGTCCTCTATCAGTCCTCCATCATCCTCTATCAGTCCTCTATCATCCTCTATCAGTCCTCTATCAGTCCTCTATCATCCTCTATCAGTCCTCTATCAGTCCTCTATCATCCTCTGTCAGTCCTCTATCAGTCCTTTCAGTCCTCTATCATCAGTCCTCTATCAGTCCTCTATCATTCCTCTATCAGTCCTCTATCATTCCTCTATCAGTCCTCTATCAGCCCTCTATCAGTCCTCTATCAGTCCTCTATCAGTCCTATATCATCAGTCCTCTATCAGTCCTCTATCAGTTCTCTATCAGTCCTCTATCAGTCCTATATCATCAGTCCTCTATCATTCCTCTATCAGCCCTCTATCAGTCCTCTATCAGTTCTCTATCAGTCCTCTATCATCAGTCCTCTATCAGTCCTCTATCAGTCCTCTATCATTCCTCTATCAGTCCTCTATCATTCCTCTATCAGTCCTCTATCACCCTCTATCAGTCCTATATCATCAGTCCTCTATCAGCCCTCTATCAGTCCTCTATCATTCCTCTATCAGCCCTCTATCATTCCTCTATCAGTCCTCTATCATTCCTCTATCAGTCCTCTATCAGTCCTCTATCAGTTCTCTATCAGTCCTCTATCATCAGTCCTCTATCAGTCCTCTATCAGTTCTCTATCAGTCCTCTATCAGTCCTCTATCAGTCCTCTATCAGCCCTCTATCAGTCCTCTATCAGTCCTCTATCATTCCTCTATCAGTCCTCTATCATTCCTCTATCAGTCCTCTATCAGTCCTCTATCATTCCTCTATCAGTCCTCTATCATCAGCCCTCTATCAGCCCTCTATCAGTCCTCTATCATTCCTCTATCAGCCCTCTGTCAGTCCTCTATCAGTCCTCTATCAGCCCTCTATCATTCCTCTATCAGTCCTCTATCAGCCCTCTATCATTCCTCTATCAGCCCTCTATCATTCCTCTATCAGTCCTCTATCAGCCCTCTATCAGTTCTCCATCATCCTCTATCAGTCCTCTATCAGTCCTCTATCACTCTCTATCAGTCCTCTATCAGCCCTCTATCATTCCTCTATCATTCCTCTATCAGCCCTCTATCAGTTCTCCATCATCCTCTATCAGTCCTCTATCAGTCCTCTATCACCCTCTATCAGTCCTCTATCAGTCCTCTATCATCCTCTATCAGTCCTCTATCATCAGTCCTCTATCAGTCCTCTATCATCCTCTATCAGTCCTCTATCAGTCCTCTATCATCCTCTGTCAGTCCTCTATCAGTCCTTTCAGTCCTCTATCATCATTCCTCTATCAGTCCTCTATCATTCCTCTATCAGTCCTCTATCAGCCCTCTATCAGTCCTCTATCAGTCCTCTATCAGTCCTATATCATCAGTTCTCTATCAGTCCTCTATCAGTTCTCTATCAGTCCTCTATCAGTCCTATATCATCAGTCCTCTATCATTCCTCTATCAGCCCTCTATCAGTCCTCTATCAGTTCTCTATCAGTCCTCTATCATCAGTCCTCTATCAGTCCTCTATCAGTCCTCTATCATTCCTCTATCAGTCCTCTATCAGTCCTCTATCAGCCCTCTATCATTCCTCTATCAGTCCTCTATCATTCCTCTATCAGTCCTCTATCAGTCCTCTATCAGTTCTCTATCAGTCCTCTATCATCAGTCCTCTATCAGTCCTCTATCACCCTCTATCAGTCCTCTATCAGCCCTCTATCATTCCTCTATCATTCCTCTATCAGCCCTCTATCAGTTCTCCATCATCCTCTATCAGTCCTCTATCAGTCCTCTATCACCCTCTATCAGTCCTCTATCAGTCCTCTATCATCCTCTATCAGTCCTCTATCATCAGTCCTCTATCATTCCTCTATCAGTCCTCTATCAGTCCTCTATCAGCCCTCTATCAGTCCTCTATCAGTCCTCTATCATTCCTCTATCAGTCCTCTATCAGTCCTCTATCAGTTCTCTATCAGTCCTCTATCATCAGTCCTCTATCAGCCCTCTATCAGTCCTCTATCATTCCTCTATCAGCCCTCTATCAGTCCTCTATCATTCCTCTATCAGTCCTCTATCATTCCTCTATCAGTCCTCTATCAGTCCTCTATCAGTTCTCTATCAGTCCTATATCAGCCCTCTATCATTCCTCTATCAGTCCTCTATCAGCCCTCTATCATTCCTCTATCAGTCCTCTATCATTCCTCTATCATTCCTCTATCAGCCCTCTATCAGTTCTCCATCATCCTCTATCAGTCCTCTATCAGTCCTCTATCATTCCTCTGTCATTCCTCTATCAGTCCTCTATCATTCCTCTATCAGCCCTCTATCATTCCTCTATCAGCCCTCTATCATTCCTCTATCAGTCCTCTATCAGCCCTCTATCATTCCTCTATCATTCCTCTATCAGCCCTCTATCAGTTCTCCATCATCCTCTATCAGTCCTCTATCAGTTCTCTATCAGTCCTCTATCATCAGTCCTCTATCAGCCCTCTATCAGTCCTCTATCATTCCTCTATCAGCCCTCTATCATTCCTCTATCATTCCTCTATCAGTCCTTTCAGTCCTCTATCATTCCTCTATCAGTCCTCTATCATTCCTCTATCAGCCCTCTATCATTCCTCTATCATTCCTCTATCAGTCCTCTATCAGTCCTTTCAGTCCTCTATCATTCCTCTATCAGTCCTATATCATCAGCCCTCTATCATTCCTCTATCAGCCCTCTATCATTCCTCTATCATTCCTCTATCAGTCCTTTCAGTCCTCTATCATTCCTCTATCATTCCTCTATCAGCCCTCTATCATTCCTCTATCAGCCCTCTATCATTCCTCTATCAGTCCTATATCATCAGCCCTCTATCAGTCCTCTATCATTCCTCTATCAGCCCTCTATCATTCCTCTATCAGTCCTCTATCAGCCCTCTATCATTCCTCTATCAATCCTCTATCAGCCCTCTATCAGTTCTCCATCATCCTCTATCATCCCTCTATCAGTCCTCTATCAGCCCTCTATCATTCCTCTATCAGCCCTCTATCATTCCTCTATCAGTCCTCTATCAGCCCTCTATCAGTTCTCCATCATCCTCTATCAGTCCTCTATCAGTCCTCTATCACCCTCTATCAGTCCTCTATCAGCCCTCTATCATTCCTCTATCATTCCTCTATCAGCCCTCTATCAGTTCTCCATCATCCTCTATCAGCCCTCTATCAGTTCTCCATCATCCTCTATCAGTCCTCTATCAGCCCTCTATCATTCCTCTATCATTCCTCTATCAGCCCTCTATCAGTTCTCCATCATCCTCTATCAGTCCTCTATCAGTCCTCTATCACCCTCTATCAGTCCTCTATCAGTCCTCTATCATCCTCTATCAGTCCTCTATCAGTCCTTTCAGTCCTCTATCAGTCCTCTATCATCCTCTATCAGTCCTCTATCAGTCCTCTATCATCCTCGGTCAGTCCTCTATCAGTCCTTTCAGTCCTCTATCATCAGTCCTCTATCAGTCCTCTATCATCCTCTATCAGTCCTCTATCAGTCCTCTATCATCCTCTGTCAGTCCTCTATCAGTCCTCTATCAGTCCTCTATCATCCTCTGTCAGTTCTCTATCAGTCCTCTATCATCCTCTGTCAGTCCTCTATCAGTCCTTTCAGTCCTCTATCATCAGTCCTCTATCAGTCCTCTATCATCCTCTATCAGTCCTCTATCAGTCCTTTCAGTCCTCTATCATTCTCTATCAGTCCTCTATCAGTCCTCTATCAGTCCTTTCAGTCCTCTATTATCAGTTCTCTATCATTCCTCTATCATTCCTCTATCAGTTCTCTATCAGTCCTCTATCATTCCTCTATCAGTCCTCTATCATTCCTCTATCAGTCCAATATCATCAGTTCTCTATTAGGTCTCTATCATTCCTCTATCATTCCTCTATCAGACCTCTATCAGACCGACAGACAGTAATCTGTTCGTTACTGTGTATTACAGTGTGTTACCGTGCATTGCGGTGTATATTGCAGATGCAGTAATTTGTTCGTTACTGTGTATTACAGTGTGTTACCGTGCATTGCGGTGTATATTGCAGATGCAGTAATCTGTTCGTTACTGTGTATTACAGTGTGTTACCGTGCATTGCGGTGTATATTGCAGACGCAGTAATCTGTTCGTTACTGTGTATTACAGTGTGTTACCGTGCATTGCGGTGTATATTGCAGACGCAGTAATCTGTTCGTTACTGTGTATTACAGTGTGTTACCGTGCATTGCGGTGTATATTGCAGACGCAGTAATCTGTTCGTTACTGTGTATTACAGTGTGTTACCGTGCATTGCGGTGTATATTGCAGACGCAGTAATCTGTTCGTTACTGTGTATTACAGTGTGTTACCGTGCATTGCGGTGTATTTTGCAGACGCAGTAATCTGTTCGTTACTGTGTATTACAGTGTGTTACCGTGCATTGCGGTGTATATTGCAGACGCAGTAATCTGTTCGTTACTGTGTATTACAGTGTGTTACCGTGCATTGCGGTGTATATTGCAGATGCAGTAATCTGTTCGTTACTGTGTATTACAGTGTGTTACCGTGCATTGCGGTGTATATTGCAGATGCAGTAATCTGTTCGTTACTGTGTATTACAGTGTGTTACCGTGCATTGCGGTGTATATTGCAGACGCAGTAATCTGTTCGTTACTGTGTATTACAGTGTGTTACCGTGCATTGCGGTGTATATTGCAGACGCAGTAATTTGTTCGTTACTGTGTATTACAGTGTGTTACCGTGCATTGCGGTGTATTTTGCAGACGCAGTAATCTGTTCGTTACTGTGTATTACAGTGTGTTACCGTGCATTGCGGTGTATATTGCAGACGCAGTAATCTGTTCGTTACTGTGTATTACAGTGTGTTACCGTGCATTGCGGTGTATATTGCAGACGCAGTAATCTGTTCGTTACTGTGTATTACAGTGTGTTACCGTGCATTGCGGTGTATATTGCAGACGCAGTAATCTGTTCGTTACTGTGTATTATAGTGTCTTCTTACTGTGTGTTGCTGTGTATTATTGTGTTGCTATGTGTCCTCATGATCTGATGGAGAGCAACAGCTTCACGCTGGACTGGATGTTCAGATACTCTCTCATCAATGACATCGTCAAGGTAACAGCCTGGGCTGCAGCAGGGGGTGGGGCTTCACTGTCTCGCTTCCTCTTCTTTTTTTTTTTTCTTTTTTTTTTTTTTTGTCAGCACCGCTTCCCATCGTAAAACACCACAGTATGGCAGGTGCCAACTTTTTATGAGATTGGTGCTTACTTTTATCTTGCAGAAAAGTATGATATTTTGTGCATTTGTGTGACTGGTCCCCGCCCTCTCTGGAAACTAAGCTATCATTCTTTATTAGAATTTCTTATTATGAGCCAGAGAGGAAAGTACTGCACCTTTTGTGATTGAGGGGGAAAACAGATGATAGACAGGATAATATAGGATAGATGGGAAAGGGGTACAAACATGCAGTGTTATTAGAAATCAGGAATATGAGATGCATTATTCCTAGCAACCAATCTCCCTGAAATAAGAAGAAGACAGAAAAGACAGTAACAATAATAATGATGATAATAATAAATAAGTAAATAAAATTGGGCACTAAGGGAGAGATGTAGGTGAGATGTAAGAATGCATAAGAAGCATGAATTTGCTTCTCGCCTCCTCTTCGTCATGCTGTGTAATTTCCTGTCAAGCGCGGGCAGTTTGTTATATAATAACATTATAAATGCATATCATGACTAAATATTTATTTCCATCAACATCATACAACATATACTACAAAATTCTATGAAATAAATAATTTTAGTCTGTCTCTGCAAACAGCTTTAATGTTTCCATCATTTCATCTGTCAGTTTGTGAAACAAGGAGTTTTTAACATCCCTGAATGAGTCCATGATAAACTGAAAGAAAACATTAAAATTCTTGAAACCAGTCCAGTATCAATCATTTTATCAGGCTTTAATCATTCATGATATTCTGCTGCTTCTTATTAAAGAGTTGTTTTATCAATGAGGACATCAGAGATTCCATGTTTAGACAGCTGTCTGAAGTTTATTGTTGTTGTCATCAGGGCATGTTATTCCTGCACAACAGCGTCATCATCTCCCACGGCAACCTGAAGTCCTCTAACTGTGTGGTGGACAGTCGCTTCGTCCTGAAGATCACTGATTATGGTCTGGAGAGTCTGAGGACAGCCAGCTGCCCAGAGGACACCCACGCCTACTACGCCCGTAAGACAACACTACAGTAAATATGGATTATTAGGAATAATGAATGAATCCAGAATGACCTCCACTCTGCAAGGTGTCGCTGTACAGCTACCTTGCTGTGCAGCGTTTGTGGTGAGTGAGGCAGTCGAAAAGTCAACAGTAAAGAAGCAGAAGCGAGCATGGCGGGTGCAGCAAAACGTGAAACGCCGTCACAATTCAAAGTTGACGTTTGGAGGCACTTTGGTTTTCAAACGAAAGAAGGAACTAATAAGCTGGACAAAGAGTACGCAGTTTGAAAACTGTGTTTCACTAAAGGGGGGAGTTGTGGGTTCTCCAAGTCCACTTCCGCATTCAAAAAGCTGCAGTTCCCGTCCGGCCGCTGGGGACTGGCTCCGGAAGTGAGCGACTCTCCACTGACTGCCATGTTAAAATAGCCGACTTTACAGCTTTAAAAATGTATTTACAGCCTGGTACATTTCAATTTTTTGGTCCCTACCTTAACTTTCCACCTCTGTGAACACTGTGAGGGGGGTGAATTTTTTTTTTACCACAACCTTTTTAGTGTTATTTGGGCTTGAAGTTCTTGCATAAATTAGGGCGTGGTTACGTTGAGTGACAGGTTCACAGACAGCTTCTGGTAGTTAGCTCTTTGCTAATGCATCGGCTGGGATAGGCTAGGCTACACCCAGAGGTCTGTGGTAAACAGGCTCTGCGGTGTCCGTGTTTGTTTGCCTATTTTTGTGTATTTTTGTCTGGCAATATGGCGTGTTGTGGTCGGCACGGTGGTGTAGTGGTTAGCACTGTCGCCTCACAGCAAGAAGGTCCTGGGTTCAATTCCCAGCCCGGGGCCTTTCTGTGTGGAGTTTGCATGTTCTCTTCATGTCTGTGTGGGTTCTCTCTTTTTGTTTTTTGTTTTTTTTGTGTCAGCACTTATTCCCATCGTTAAACACCACAACAAGATGGAAGGTGTCAACTATTTATGGGATTGGTGCATTTTTCTCTTGCAGAAAAGTATTTTTATATTTTTGTGCATGTGTGTGACCGTCACCGCACCCTCTCTGGAGACTAAGTTGTCTTTCTTTATTTGATTTTCTTATAGTGAACCAGAGAGGATGGTGCTACACCTTAGTGAATTGAGTGAATTACAACAGTACAAACAGGCAGCGTCATTAGGAATCAAGAATGTGAGAAGCAGCATGATTCCCAGTAACCAATGTCTCAAAAATAAGGAGAGAAGAGAGATAGTACTTATAATGATTAAATTAATAAAGTAAATAAACAGAAAAATCAAAAATAATTACAAAATCAAACCTTACAGAGAGTAGGGCATCGAGGGGCGCAGGAGAAATGTAGGAATACATAGAGAAAATGATTTTAGTGTTACACCTGAAGAGTGATTTAGCCCATTCTGGCGAGTCCCATCAGTACTCAACAATGGGAGGCGACAGACGTTCGTACACCCTGAGCCAACATGCATAAGTGATTAGCACCGAAGCCCAGAGCAGCTACGACGACTGAGCAGGGGCCTGCTGGACGAGCCACCGTCCTACCCGGGCGGCGGAAACCTCCAGGAGGGATCGCCCAGCGAGCCAACCGGGACCAGAGAGAAACACACAGACCCAGGGGCCAAGAAGAGGCACAACCAGATGTCCCCACGGCGCCACGAACAAGCCACGGAGGCCCGGGACAAGAGGGACCACCCACTACCCAACACCAGCCCTCAGCCACCCCACCACCAACACCCCAACCCCGTCCCCAACCCCAACCCCACCCACCCCCACACCCCCACAGCCGCACCACCCCCACCCCGGAGAAGGCAAGGGGCCCCCAACCAGCCGGGGACAGACCCAGGGGCCGGGCGTCCCCAAGAACAAGTGCGTGGGTTCTCTCTGGTACTCCGGCTTCCTCCCACCATCCAAAAACATGGGGGATTAGGTTAATTGGTTAATTTAAATTGACCGTAGGTGTGAATGTGAGTGTGAGTGGTTGTCTGTCTCTATGTGTCCTGTGATGAACTGGACACTTGTCCAGGGTGTACCCTGTCTTTCACCCTAAGACAGCTGGGATAGACTCCAGCCCCCCTGACTCTATGAGAGGATAAGAGGGAGAAGATGGATGGATGGATGGATGGATGGATGGATGGCGTGTTGTGCTGTTGACTGTACTAACCGACCGTCATAGTATTATGTGTTGCATTTTTTTCGGTGTGTAAATATCTATTACTGTTTTACCCACAGACTGTATAAAATAGAGTTTACCTGGATGTTGGCACTTATTGGCATGTATCGGTATATTTTGTTGCTGGCTTATAATAACTTTATTGCTGACTCATGGTCCCTGCTGATACAGACAAATGACCAGAGCATGTTGAGTCTGTTTAGTGCAGGAATACAACCTTATTTCGTATCATTGTTCTGTTCAAAAAGTCCGACATTGCATGGACAGAGATGCTCTGTCTGTTGTTGTTTGTGTGCTGCTGTGCTGGATAATGTTAGTGGATGGAGGCAGTGTTAAAACTCGGTAAATAGCATGTTAAACGATTGTTTCACAGTTAAATTGTACAAATGAATTTTCCCCTACAACTCCACCAAACCCTGCAGCTCCACCTAAAACCTCTCAATCTGAAAAGGTGATTTTTAAAACACAGCAGCAGCATTACGATCTGTTTTTGCTGCCACTAGCTGCTTGTTAGCCTAGCCTAGCTGAATAGCCATAGGCTAGCTCAGTACGGTACGGTTAATTTGAGTTCAGTGGGCGGGATCTCGGCCGGCTGACCCGTAAAGTTACCGCCTCTCTTCCAAATATGGAAAGTACACGCCCACTGAAATTCAAGATGCCGCAGTTCAAATGTCCATGATAGGACCACAAAAAGGACTCCCCCAAACCAATGGGTGATGTCACGGGTGCTACGTCCATTCTTTTTACAGTCTATGGTTTCACTCCAGTTATTAAAGGAACACCCATCTAATGAGACACCACACTGTGTGTATACATATGCAGGTAAGCTGTGGACGGCTCCAGAGCTGCTGAGGACAGAAGGTGTACCCCACTGTGGGACTCAGAAGGGGGACGTCTACAGTTTCGGGATCATCCTACAGGAAGTGGCTCTGCTGAGAGGTGTGTTCTATCTGGACACACACACTCTGAGTCCTAAAGGTCAGTTTACTGCAAGAGGTAGGGAACAGGTCCCAACAAGGTCTATATACTAAACCAAAGGAACCAGACTGGACTGATGGTTAGCCTGACTGTTAGCCTGACTGCTAGCTTGATGGTTAGCCTGACTATTAGCCTGATTGTTGTGGTTTGCCTGACTGTTAGCCTGATGGTTAGCTTGACTGTTAGCCTGACTGTTAGCCTGACTGTTAGCCTGTGATGGTTAGTCTGACTGTTAGCCTAACTGATAGTCTGACTGTTAGCCTAACTGTTAGCCTGACTGTTAGCCTAACTGTTAGTCTGACTGTTAGTCTGACTGTTAGCATAACTGTTAGCCTGACTGTTAGCCTAACTGTTAGTCTGACTGTTAGTCTGACTGTTAGCCTAACTGATAGTCTGACTGTTAGCATAACTGTTAGTCTGACTGTTAGCCTAACTGATAGTCTGACTGTTAGCCTAACTGTTAGTCTGACTGTTAGCCTGATGGTATTAGTAATAACTCAGTTCAGAGTACTTCTTCTACTTCTGCTGCTGGACACTCACAGTAGTACCCCCCCCACAGAGATCATCCAGGCAGTGCAGGCTGGTGGTGCCCCGCCCCTCCGACCCTCCCTCTGCCTCCACAGCCATAGTGAGGATCTGGGAGTCCTGATGCAGCGCTGCTGGAGCCAGGACCCTGGAGACAGACCTGACTTCAGCTCCATCAAGTTCCTGCTGAGGAAACAGCACAGGTGAGAGGGGACAGGTGGGGCAGAGAGTAAGGCAACTTCTTTACCTCAAAGTGTCTCTCCTCCTCTCAGTGTGGAGGAGGTGCTGCTGGCCGTAGAGGAGGTGCAGGGTCTTGTGGACATCCAGTCAAAAATCTCCTCCTTCAGACTTTGGACTGCCCAAAGACTTTTTTACAGCTGTGGCCCAAGCTGTTTTAACAACTTTTTAAAGACTCAAACGCTGCAGTCTGCCAGCATAAGAGCCAAACTACGGGAGGCCGGCTGCACCAAGCTGGCCCACCTGATGAGGATGATGGCAACATCTAAGAGACACCAGCAGCATCACCTCCATCAGGCTGATCAACAGGGTGGTGCAGGAGGTTTGTGCTGCCCTGCCACAACACCTCAGAGCCTTCTGAGGACCAGACTCTGTTACCGCTTTCACACTGAAATTTTCTTACCCGCGTCGACACGACTCGGATCGGCATTTTGGCTCTTTTATAGTGACAGCTGATGCGGCTCTGACCTCCAGCTGTGAGAGCTGCTGCCTGTTTTTTCCTCTGTCCCATACGTCATCGCGTTGACAACATCATAAGGTAAACAATGGACAACACGGACATGAGCGAGTCACATGTTAACGTTGTTGTTCTGTGCGTTACAATTTATCCCTTTTGCAAAGTGTACAAACCCAGCACAGTACTAACACTGATACTAGTACTAATGCATACTGCCATGATCGATAAAAAAGGTGTGACGGATCATTATACAAGCTGTATATAAACACTGTCGCGTAGTTCACTGCGGGATTCCCTGATCAGTGGGATTTCCAGATGAAAGACCAATGATTTAAGACTAAATCACATATGTGCTCCTATTAAAGATGATGTCACTTCACATTTGATTTGTTTGATTAAATAAAATCTCTGTCCTTCAGAGATCAGTCTCTGGAGATAAACAGATAGACTGATCTTATAAGTGATCAGCTCTGCAGCTTCACAGTGACAGCCTGGCAGGCTGCTCAGTGACTAAAGCAGAACGCGACAGGCAGATATGTCAGTGTCATCGGGTCAAAACCAAACCCTCCTGTCTCTCCTCATCAGGGGTTATGGCTCTAACATCCTGGACAACCTGTTGTCTCGTATGGAGCAGTACGCCAACAACCTGGAGGAGCTGGTGGAGGAAAGAACTCAGGCTTACCATGACGAGAAACGCAAGGCTGAAGTACTGCTGTACGAGATACTACCACAGTAAATATACTGCATAATACTCCCACAGTAAATATACTGCAGTATTACTACCATCCACTTCCACAGTAAATATACTACAGTAATTCTACATGGTACTGTGTTTCAGCTCAGTAGCAGAGCAGTTGAAACGAGGTGAGACAGTTCAAGCTGAAGTGTTCGACTCTGTCACCATTTACTTCAGTGACATCATCGACTTCACCGCCCTGTCTGCTGAGAGCACACCTCTGCAGGTCAGTAGAACCCAGTAGAACACCTCTACAGGCCAGTAGAACATCTCTGTAGGCCAGTAGAACCCAGCAGAACACCTCTGTAGGCCAGCAGAACCTAGCAGAACATCTCTGTAGGCCACTAGAACCCAGTAGAACATCTCTGTAGGCCAGTAGAACCCAGCAAAACATCTCTGTAGGCCAGTAGAACCCAGCAGAACATCTCTGTAGGCCAGTAGAACCCAGCAGATCATCTCTGTAGGCCAGTAGAACCCAGCAAAACATCTCTGTAGGCCAGTAGAACCCAGCAGAACATCTCTGTAGGCCAGCAGAACCCAGTAGAACATCTCTGTAGGCCAGCAGAACCCAGCAGAACATCTCTGTAGGCCAGCAGAACCCAGTAGAACATCTTTGTAGGCCAGTAGAACCCAGCAGAACATCTCTGTAGGCCAGCAGAACCCAGCAGAACATCTCTGTAGGCCAGCAGAACCCAGTAGAACATCTTTGTAGGCCAGTAGAACCCAGCAGAACATCTCTGTAGGCCAGCAGAACCCAGTAGAACATCTTTGTAGGCCAGTAGAACCCAGTAGAACATCTCTGTAGGCAAGTAGAACCCAGCAGAACACCTCTGTAGGCCAGTAGAACCCAGCAAAACACCTCTGTAGGCCAGTAAAACCCAGCAGAACACCTCTGTAGGCCAGTAGAACCCAGCAAAACACCTCTGTAGGCCAGTAAAACCCAGTAGAACACCTCTGTAGGTCAATTTTCCTTTTTTTTTACACTCAGGTTGTGACCTTGTTGAACGATCTGTACACCTGCTTCGATGCCATCATTGACAACTTTGATGTTTACAAGGTGAACCTTCGCTATCCCTTCATTATCTCATTAGTCCCTGACTCGTTAATCATTGACTCGTTACTTACTGACTCATTAAATCATTGAGTGCCAGCCGTTTTTTTTTTTCCAAAGTGCCTTGTGCCAGCATTTTTGTCCATTTTGCGTCATATTTCTAAACCCACAGAATATTTTGTACTATGTCTCTGAAAACAGTGAATAGCTCAAATGAAAGAAGAGACTCTCTATTCATCATATCATCATGAAAAAGCATTTTTAAAGTACGTAAATATATGATATGTTTCATCTGATATCACCAAGTACGTAACAGTCTTGGGCAAATGTCAACGTTTTTAGAGTTAGGGTACAGATTAGAGTTAGTGGTCCAGCACTGTTAATTACTTGGTGATATCAGATCGTGCATAAATATACGTCTTTGGCACTCAAAGAGTTAATCATTATCATGTTAATCATTGACTGGTCACTCATTATTATCTTGTTAGTCATTATCTCATTACTCATTGACTTGTTAATTATTATCGTTAGTTTTAAATTATTGTTGACAAAGTGCTGCCCCCAGGTGGAGACCATCGGTGACGCCTACATGGTGGTGTCCGGCCTGCCGCTGAGGAACGGGAAGCTTCATGGACGGGAGGTGGCCCGGATGTCCCTTGCCCTGCTGGACGCCGTCAAGAGTATCAGGATTCGCCACCGAGCCAATCAGCAGCTTCGACTCCGCATTGGCATTCACAGTGGTCAGTGTGGGATCATGTGATCGGTGATGTACGCACAGGTGGAGCGTTACCAGGTCCTGAATTGAGTATTTCTGTTCTGCTACTTTATAATTCTCCACTTGATCTCAGAAGGTTCTACTTTTTACTGTAGAACGTTTATTTAATAACTTTAGTTCCTCCAGAGATTCGGTTATTAAATTAAATATAATCCAGTAATAACTGCTGATCTATTGGCAAGAGTCCTCACTGTGGCAAGGTGTCAATGTGCAAAACTCCCCACTTGACAAGACAGCTGATGTCAAGAAGGCTTCGTAGGAAACCACTCAGCACACTTTTACGTCTTTTTCTATTTTAGAAGTTTGATGTGAATAACAAGGTGAAAAATCTTTCAACACAAACACCACTTTAATATCTCTCTCTTTCTCTAGTTCCTCATCTGTATACTCTGGTTTGAACAAATATGCTCTACCGTCAAATTCCTAAGGTCCATCGTTGCAATTGTCTTCAACATCAGAGAAGTCCTCCATTGTCACTACTGTGTAAACTGCTTTAATCACCACTGAAGAAAACGCCTGTAGAACTGTAGAAATTAGCTGAAGTTCTCCTTTAAATGGACAATGGACTACAACAGTCCAACAAACAAGGCCCAGAAAATGCAAAGAGCTCATCGGCCATGTCTCCCTTGAAAGATTTGTTCTGCACAAAACAGTCTTTGTTCTCAGCTCCTCTGTACAGTGTACACAAACAGATTAGGACCAGCAAGCTGGCTCCAGGTACTCTAAAACTTACTGACCTGGTCCAGCATTTCCTGGAGTCTCTTACAGGGAGCTTGTGAAATCAAACGTCTTCCAGTCTCCACTCAAAGATGCTCACCCCAGCAGAAGCACATAGGGTGAGATGTATTGCACGCTGTCTTCAAGGCTCTGCACTGTGGCATTGATAGGGCGTTCAAGATTAGCAGTGAGCTGGAGGGTTGTCGGAAGCTCACTGCAGCTGAGGCATCAGGATAAGCCATCAGGAAACTTTAGGTGACACGGTATTGGCCAGCTCTGTGTGGATAGCTCTACTTGCCATAGAGCAGAATACAACTCCCCAAATTAGAGCTGTGCAATATGGACAAAATTGTATATCCCGGCTTGCTGTGAGAGTGCACGGAAGTCCGGCTATATTTGTGCTGAACTTTTACTATGCAGTTTGGCTGGTAATAAAGATGTGTTTTGACTGCAGGAATCATTCACATGCAACATGACATCCTCCATGCTGCTTTACCTCTGTACTCCTGATCTACCAGTGCCGAAAACCAGTCTTTGAAGACGTAAAAATGCTACCTCAAAGCAGTAGCGGTGCTGCAGCTACAGTAGCCTTGGCATGGCTCAGTGGGTGGAGTGGCCATCTTGTAACCAGAGGGTTATGGGTTTGATCCCGGCCTGCAGTGTTCATGTCAGCACTGCAGGCCTCATGTGACACCTAACTGCAACAGAAGGTCAAGATGCCTTAAGAGACCTTTTCCTCGCTGCACAAGAGGGTATGACTTTTTCAACTGCTCCTGATGGGTCGTGGTTAGCGCCTTGCATGGCGCCATCAGTGTGTGCATGTGTGTGTGAATGGGTGAATGTGATGTATACTGTAAAGCGCTTTGGGTATTGTTGCATATCATTAAGAGGGGAACAACTACTTTGTCTTCTTAAAAGGCCTGGACCCTCCCACCACAAACCAGCAGCCCGGTTTCTTGCCAGTCAGTAGTGGTGATGGGAAAAGTCATACCCTTTTGTGCAGCGAGGAAAAGGTCTCTTAAGGCACCTTGACGTTCTGTTGCAGTGATGACTCCACTCAACGAAACTGCCTCCCACTCTGGAATTCCCAAGGTCCTATTTTTTTGACAAACCTCTTTGTTGCCCTCCAGACCCATGCAACTGTCTTGACTAGGCAAGTCAAATTGCTGAATGGAATTTCATCCACCAGACCCTGGACAGCTGTGCCGGCAGATGGCCTTCGATGCTCTTGATCTGGTGGCTCTGTCTTCACTTGAGCCCTTTTAAGTGCAGCAACAAATGATTTCATCTTACCAGTGCTCTCTGGCAGTTGCCGGCACATCCTTTGCAGGCTCATTTGGCCACTCATCAGCTGCTAGACTCAGGAACTTCGGCCCTTACTGCCACGCTAAATCTTCATGATGATGTTTGTGATGTTCAGAGGTCCAGGGATCCTCCACCAATTTTAAAGTCATGTGCTGCTTTGGATCTCTCCAATTCTGTAGACGAAGAAATTATGAAAAAGCCATCGCTCTCCTGCTGGATTGCACCAAGCACTGTTTGAAGCACTGTCAAAGTAGCAGCACTGCTTCATTTGGATGTGGCCATGTTTCTTAAAGTACTTCCTAAAGCAAAGACTGTTCCACACAGCTCAGCCTTCACTGCTTCCTCCGTCTGGTCTAGAGGCGTCAATTTCGCTTTAGACTCAACTAATCTCACCGTTGAACCATGGTCACAGGCCCACCACAGGTATAAGATGATTCTACAGGCATGTTCACTGTCATCAGAGAAAGTGATTGTACCAGGCTTAGCAAAAATGGAGGGCTCTAGGAAACTTGACCTTACTTAGCTGAACATATTCCCTAAAGAGCATGATGGCATCTTCTCTGAGCTTCTGAGAACAAGTTCTTGGCCAAGTCGCATCTTTCTCTTTCTCTTTGAGAACTGTACCTCAACCATGACATGAAGCAACAAGAGATATGTTTTCCTCATCTTGCAAGCTCCCAGTTTTCTTACTGCAGCGGTTCTCAATTTATCGGTAGATAATATATGATAAGATGAACCTCATGCAACAGCATAAGGGCCTATATAAAAAATAAGAGAACATCAGTAAATAAGAAAAGAATAAGTAAAAACAAATGCTTTAAAATAACTAGTCAACAGTAATAATAGTAGGCAAATATAAACAACAGTAGGTACATGTTGATATTGATCTGTGGTATATACAGGTCACAGTGTAAAAAAGTTTAAAAACATGCAGGAGACCAGATGGAAAACTAAAATCAGTGCTGTACAGTAGAAATGAGCAGCATAAATGAACATCTGAAACATGTTGAGACTGAAGCTGTAGCTCACCACCGTATAAGTTGCTGGCTCCAGCATTCTGTGTACAATCACCTGATTATGAAAATAGATTAATAAAATGAGCTGGCATGATTGTGATCATGTCCACTGCTATCAGCTCCTCTGCTATGTGATAGACAACTTTGAATTTGTTTTTTGTTTACCGATGATGCGCTCACAAAACGGCCGGCCTGTTGGCGATTTTCAGTGAAAAAAAAAACAGTCCAGTGGCTTATTGACATAATTAGGGCGTAAAGGCCAATTAATACTCAGCCAGAACGGACTCAAAGTGGACGTCCGTACGGTCCGTGCACACGACCACGTGGACCCCACTCCTCACTGGTGTCACATAAAACACTGCTCCGCATGTTTTTTTGTCACATCAACCCGCATTAACTGTGACACTGATATTCTGATTCACGGAAATTTAACAGGAAACTACAGCGAGGCAGTACACTGGACTATGAAAGCTGTGAGAGGAGTGGACATTCAGTGCTGATTCCGCTCCAGTATGAACTGGACTTATGGAAGTTACCCCCTGACACCTCACTGCGCCCCACTATTTGAGAAGTACTAGGTTACTGCATCCTTCTTCCCTGTCAACATGCAGAACTTTTTGCAGAAATGGAGTTTCCTCTTATACTTTATAGTCTCCACAGACGACACACACCGTGAAAGATGGCTACTTGGCTGGTTTGAAGCACTGGTTCTGCCTTGCCATTGTTCAGACCGGATTTCTTTCCACGGTGGGTCTTCAACCTTCAATTCGTCCAGCTGCTCATGGATGCTTTCTTGACTGTTGAGGAAAGCTAGGGGACCATCAAGCCACAGTCTGGATAAGCACTGCTCCTCTCAGACAGGCAAAGAGAAGCCACTCTTTCTTCAGTGCATCAGTTTGCTTTCAGTTGACCCACTGGCTCTTAACTCTGTATTGAGATTCCTGCTCTTTGAACTCTGTAACCCCTGAGCCCCTGGCTCTAAATCCTCAAGTCTCATCTCAATCATCTCAATTCATGCAGTGGTCAAAACAAATTTGTGTATCATTATGTTCCAACCCTTTTGGCCTTCACTCAAGGCTCCATCCTGTCTATATCACTTGACCTGCCATGTCTTGCATCAGACCACTCCTGTTTCTGACATTTCTTCATTGTCACCTCTATGTCACTGTGTTCCTGAACTTTATAACTATATCACAAATTCGGATGCAATAACAAATTAGATAAATTAGATCAATTCATCACCAGAGGCTTCTTTAAAGAGTTTGGATAAGCTCAGTCTCTTCTCCAGCAGTGAAACCCTTGCTTAATGTCAGCAAATTTAGGAAGGAAAGTTGGCTTCAGTCTAATGGCTGATGTTGGGAAGCTGTTGAAGCTGCAGTCACAACTTGTATTATGATGAATAATAAAAATAATTATAATACAGTAATATAATTGTATTGTGTGTGTATAGGTCCAGTGTGTGCAGGTGTGGTCGGACTGAAGATGCCCAGGTACTGTCTGTTCGGAGACACCGTCAACACGGCGTCACGCATGGAGTCCAACGGGGAGGGTAACACGGATGCTATCTTGTTTTTTCTGAACCACAAGTGACCATATTTAGATGGGGGGTGGAGCTGAGAGAGAGCGAGGCTCACCTGCTTAACACATGCTAGGCTAGTAGCTAATGCTAAGTTATCAGCCAACGCTAAGTTTGGAGCTAACACTAGCTACCTCGGTTGGTAAAGTGCACCTATAATTCTATTAATTACATGCTAAATTCACTTAGCCAGAAAAGGTCTGTATTGTAACGGGAGCTAGGATAAAAAAAATAAGCTAACAAGAGAGGTATGGTGAGCAAATATAGATTAAATATATAAAATACTAAAAAAATTTCACTCATTTTTTTGTTGTTGATGGTGTTTGTTTGTGTCTGCAGCTTTGAGAATTCATGTGTCTGAAGCGACTCGAGACGTTCTGCAGGAGTTCAACTGTTTCCTGCTGCAGTTCAGAGGAGCAATAGAGATGAAGGGAAAAGGACGCATGAGGACGTACTGGCTGCTGGGAGAGGAGGACACCTGAAGGAGGAGGAGAGGTGAGGAGGACACCTGAAGGAGGAGGAGAGGAGAGGTGAGGAGGACACCTGAAGGAAGGAGGAGGAGAGGAGAGGAGAGGAGAGGAGGACATCTGAAGGAGGAGGAGAGAGAGGAGGAGAGGAGGACACCTGAAGAAGGAGGAGGAGGAGAGGAGAGGAGAGGAGGACACCTGAAGGAAGGAGGAGGAGAGGAGAGGAGAGGAGGACATCTGAAGGAGGAGGAGGAGAGAGGAGGAGAGGAGGACACCTGAAGAAGGAGGAGAGGAGAGGAGAGGAGAGGAGGACATCTGAAGGAGGAGGAGAGAGAGGAGGAAAGGAGGACACCTGAAGGAGGAGGTTTGGTTTGGTTTTCAAAATCCCTTTACTGTTCCACAGGGAACACCCTCACCATCAGCTTTTCGCACTATATTGAAAAACATACACAACAAAACAGACAAAACAAAACAACCTCAGCTCAGAGGTTCTTCCTTCAGAAATTTAAAACCAACCCTCCATCCTCCCCCACAGAGCACAGAACCCCCCTAAAGCCTGCACAGTGTCCATCATTTGATGCTAGGTGTGCTCTACCCTCAGTCTGGTCTTTAACAGGCCCAGCAGAACCGGTACCACCTCCACACTGCCGGTCCCCTGTGCCTGGTTTCTGCGAGTCAACCACATGGCCAATTTGGCAGACCCAGACAAGAAGTTTATCAATGTATGTACAGTTTTCTTTTTGACAGTGTACTTTGGGCCAAATATAAACAACTGAAAAGAAAACCCCTCCCCCAAGCCCTGGAACCATCCTTTAAGGAGGTCAAATAATGCAGTCAGTCTGGGACACAATACAAACAAATGCTCCAGGGTTTCTACCTGGGCACAGAACCCACACCCCTCCCCCAGCTCCGGATCAAGGTGTGCCTTGTACCTGTTTGTGGCTATTGCACCATGTACAACCCTCCACTGGAGGTCTGCTGTCCTCTTCTCAATGGGCAGCTTGTACAGGACCGCCAAGCTGCCTTTAGGGAAGAACCTGGACCAATGAACTCAGTCCACCTCGACTCTCTCATATTCTCTAATGTCCTCAGGTTCAAAACCTTGACACAGGTCCGATAGAGCTCCTTTTTCCTGCAGTCTGAAACTTGTCCAGGTGTGGTGTGGTGAAGGACAGCAGCTGGCCTCCTCCTCCTGCCACCCACCCACAGCTGGTGTGATTACCAGAGAGGGGAAGCTGTACTCAGCCTCCCCACTCCACTGCTCACACAGAGTCTGATCCTCAACGAAGGATCTGAGGTGTTGTGGCAGGGCAGCACGGACCTCCTGCACCACCCTATTAATCAGTCTGATGGAGGTGATGCTGCTGGTGTCTCTCAGGGCGTCCACAGATGTTGCTGTCATTCTCATCAGGTGGCCCAGCTTGGTGCAGCCAGTCTCTCTGAGTTTGGCTCTCAGGCAGGCAGACTGCAGCGTTTGAGTCTTTAAAAAGTTGTTAAAAAACAAAGGTTCCTCAGCCACATGCCTGGTGTCTTCTCAGTGGTCCTGGTGCTGTTTAAAACCTGCCAAGCCTGCAGGACAGAGCTATAAAAAGGTGTCAGCCCAGAAAGGTCCATGTCTGCAGATTGTAGGAGGAACAGCTGCTTATCATACCCCAAACGTCCAGCTCTCCCCAGCAGTGTTCCAGCTGTGCTGAGCCAGGTTGGGCCACAGCTGTAAAGCAGTCTTTGAGCAGTCCGGAGTCTGAAGGAGGCTGAATATCCACCAGTCCCTTTCCCCCTTCATCCACAGGCAGGTAAAGTCCTGCTGCTCGGATCCAATGACGTCCAGACCAGTAAAAATTCAAGATGGCTCTCTGGATATCCTCCACCAGACCTCTAGGTGGCGTTAGAGCGACCAGTTTGTGCCAGAGAGTCGAGGCGACCAAGTTATTTGAGACCAGGACTCTTCCCCTATACGACAGCTGAGGTAGCAACCATTTCCATTTAGATAACCGGGCATACACTTTCTCCTTCACCCCCTCCCAGTTCTTCTTCTGGAAGCCCTCCGACCCCAGAAACACCCCCAGGACCTTCAGCCCCTCCCTGCCCCATTCCAACCCCCCTGGCAGACTGGGCACTGCCTGATCCCTCCACTGCCCCACCAACAAACCCTCACTCTTAGCCCAGTTCACCCGTGCAGAAGAAGCCCTCTCATACAGTGACAGGGAGTCCTGCAGACATTGAACGTCCCCTTGACTGGAGATAAAGACGTTAATATCATCTGCATAAGCAGAGACAGTAGGAGAACGTTCAAAGCCACAGGACCCTGGCAGTGAAATGCCGCTGAGTCGACCCCTCAGCCTGCACAGCAAGGGCTCTATGGCCAGGCTGTACAGCTGCCCCGAGATAGGGCAGCCCTGCCTGATCCCTCGCCGTACAGGAATCGGCCGACTCAGCCCTGCCCCCATCTTCACCAAACACTGTGCGCCACTATACAATAAACGAACCCAAGACAAAAACCCATCACCAATACCAAAACCTCTAAGTGCAGAAAACAAATAGGAGTGATCCACCCTATCAAAAGCTTTCTCCTGGTCCAGAGAGACAATACCAATTTTCACACTCTCAGACCTACACACATCAATAACATCTCTCATCAAGAAGATGTTGTCCATAATGGTCCTGTCAGGGACACAATAAGTCTGGTCTGAATGAATGATCAGTTCCAGTATGTCCTTCAGCCTATTAGATAGGGCTCTGGAAAGGATCTTATAATCCGCACAGAGGAGGGAGACAGGCCTCCAGTTCTTGAGCAGAGCCAGATCTCCTTTTTTGGGCAGCAGCGAAAGCACTGCCCTTTGACAGGAGACAGGAAGTGCTCCAGTTTTAAAACAGTCCATAAAAACACCGTGAAGGTCAGGTCCAAGGGTGTTCCAGAACCGTTTGAAAAAGTCCACAGGAAGCCCATCGATCCCAGGGGCCCGTCCTGCTGCCATCTGGTGGACAGCTGCCGTCAGCTCCTCCAGCGTCAGCTCCTCATCCAGAGCCCCTTTCTCCTCCTGGCTCAGCTGAGGAAGACCCTCCAGGAGCTCCTGGCGACCCTCCATGCTGCATGGCTCCGCCTTGAAGAGACCAGCGTAGAACTCCACAGCATGGTTCCTCATCTCGCCCGGGTTGGTGGTCACTTTGCCACCAGGGAGCTGAAGACAGGTCATCTGCTTCCTCTGGGCCGTCGTCCTCTCCAAGTTGAAGAAAAAGGAGCTGGGGGCGTCCATGTCCTTCAGCTGGAGGAAACGAGACCTGACCAAAGCTCCCTTCACTCGCTCCTGCAGGAAGGAGCTCAGTTCCAGCCTCTTCTCCTGCAGCTGGTGACTCCTAACAGGATCTGGGTGCCCATGTAACTCCTCCTCAGTGTCCCTGATTCTAGCCTCTAGCTCGTGTATTGCAGTTTTGACTCTAGCTGTGGAGTGGGAAGTGTACTGCTGGCAGAAGCAACGGATCTGCACCTTCCCCATCTCCCACCACAGCTTTAAAGAATTAAAATCAGTTTTTCTGGCCCTCCACTGCTGCCAGAAGGCCTCAAAGTACTGGCAGAAAAGTCTGTCCTGCAGGAGTCTGTTGTTAAAAAGCCAGTATGACTTGACCCTTTCACCCGGTGTGATGACTAACTCTATCGTGACAAAATGGTGATCAGTGAAACCTACTGGATAAATGGTGCTCTGTGTTAATCTAGTGCTGAGTGTTTTTGAAATATAAATCCTGTCTAACCTCGCTGCACTGACCCAGTTGTTAGTGACCCTCACCCAAGTTTACTGTCTAGTGTGTGGATGTTTGACCCTCCAGGTGTCTAAAAGGTCCAGGTGTGTGATGACTCTGTTCAAGGCCTGAGCTGACTGTGGATGGGGTTCCCCACTTGTCCGGTCCACAGTGAAGTCCAGTGTGCAGTTAAAATCTCCTCCAATAATTAGCTGGTCCTGCTGGAAGGTGTAGAGTTCCTTTTGTAGCAGGGTGAAAAAGGCTACTCTTTCTGCTCCTTGGTTTGGGGCATAAATGTTCACAAAGCAGAACACAGAGTCTTGAATTTGTGCTTTGACGATCAGCAGCCGGCCCTTCACCACCTCAGTGGAGGATAAAACTGTCACCTGAGCAGCAGCTCAGGTGACAGCAGCAGAGGATACAGATCAGTAGTTCTGCTGCAGCTTTCACCCACAGATACACTATCTGACTCTGAGTCAAACTCCATGTCGTCCTCACAGCAGGACACCTGACTGTTAGACACAGTCTGTCCCTCTGTCTGACTGATGGACACAGCAGCAGCAGAGGAAGCTGCAGACAGTGGAAGTTCAGTCTGACAGTTATTTTTCTCAGCAGCTTCAGTCTGCTGCTCCACAGTCTGGCACCGCCCCTCCCCACCTTTCTCACCACCGCGATGCGCCTCCGCGCTGGCAGCCGCAGGTTCACCGTCAGGTTCCCCGTCAGGCTCACCAGCGGGTTCACCGTCGGGTTCCCCGTCAGGCTCACCAGCGGGTTCACCGTCAGGCTCACCAGCGGGTTCACCGTCAGGCTCACCAGCAGGTTCACCATTGGATTCGGCCACGGATTCGCCGGCCGCGGCATCCCGATCAGGTGCAGCAGCAGCCGCTGGAGCGGAGCCACTCGGCACACCAGCTGAGGTTGCAGCCTGCTGCTGCTTGTGAGGACACGCAAACCGCTTGTGTCCGACATCACCGCATTGAAAACATTTCATCTGTCCTGAGCTGGCATAAACCATGTACGAGCCCTCACCGTGCCTGACTCTGAATGACACCTCCAGGGTCTGAGAAGGAGAGTCTAAAAACATGAATACCTGTCTCCTCAGGGACTGAACATGTTTAAGTTTGGGATCTTTGCAACCTAAACTTACATTTTCAAAACCACTTGCAAACTTTCCGAATCTGCGGAGCTCGTTTTCCAGCAGCTCGTTAGAAATGAATGGAGGAACCCCGGATACGGTGATCCTCGTGGAAGGAGCTGACAGCGGGGACACCTGCACATACAGGTCCCGAATGAACACCCCGCTTCCTATCAGCTGATAGACCAGCGGCTCTGATTTTAAGAACACTACCACAGCTTTGTTCATCCTGGAGGCGAAGCTCAGCTGGTCATGGCCGACCTGCTCCCCCACAGCCAGCAGAACCTCCTCCACACTCACCGAACTATCCGGAGGGACGATCCGTACTCCCTGCCGGATAGACGGAGGTGGCGTCTCGGAGGACGCCATGCCTCCCGAAAACGACCAGAGACCAGCAGACAGAACCTCTGACAGTCGGCAAACAACGGGAAAACAATTAAAAGACCTCACCTGATCATGCACAAGTGAATAAGCACAGTAGAAATCCCAAGAATTGCGACAGAAACCATTCAAAGCTCCGCGCCACTCACACTTCCACCACTCACACTACCGCTCACACTCACCGGAACCGGAAACAGAGGAGAGGAGCAGGAGGAGAAGAGGAGAGGAAGAGAGAGGAGGAGAGGAGGACACCTGAAGGAGGAGGAGAGGAGAGGAGAGGAGGACACCTGAAAGAGGAGGAGAGGAGAGGAGAGGAGGACACCTGAAGGAGGAGGGGAGAGAGGAGGAGAGGAGGACACCTGAAGGAGGAGGAGAGGAGAGGAGAGGAGGACACCTGAAGGAGGAGGAGAGAGAGGAGGAGAGGAGGACACCTGAAGGAGGAGGAGAGAAGAGGAGAGGAGGACACCTGAAGGAGGAGGAGAGAGGAGAGGAGAGGAGGACGCCTGAAGGAGCAGGAGCAGGAGAGGAGAGGAGGACACCTGAAGGAGGAGGAGAGAGAGGAGGACACCTGAAGGAGGAGGAGAGGAGAGGAGGATACCTGAAGGAGGAGGAGAGGAGAGGAGGAGAGGAGGACACCTGAAGGAGGAGGAGAGAGGAGAGGAGAGGAGGACACCTGAAGGAGGAGGAGAGAGAGGAGGAGAGGAGGACACCTGAAGGAGGAGGAGAGGAGAGGAGAGGAGGACACCTGAAGGAGCAGGAGCAGGAGAGGAGAGGAGGACACCTGAAGGAGGAGGAGAGAGAGGAGGACACCTGAAGGAGGAGGAGAGGAGAGGAGGATACCTGAAGGAGGAGGAGAGGAGAGGAGGAGAGGAGGACACCTGAAGGAGGAGGAGAGAGGAGAGGAGAGGAAGAAAGAGGAGATGGAGGAGGGAGGAGGAGTCCTCCTTTCTGATTGGGCGTTTCCCTCTGACATCATTTAACTCTTTGAGTGCCAGCTGTTTTTAAAAACAGAAAGTGTCTTGTTCCAGTGTTTTTTGTCCATTTTGACTCATATTTCTAAACCCACAGAATATTTAGTACTATGTCTCTGAAAACAGTGAATAGCTCAAATGAAAGAAGAGACTCTCTATTTCATCATGAAAAAAATGTTTGTTTTTACCTTGTTCCATTCTTGTTTTATCAGAGGTAGAGGACACTTTCACCAAAATCAACACTTTTTGTCCACATTCTGTTTTGCTCTCTAATCTCGATCGTCTCCACTTCCTGTTTTGATCTCTGTGGTGCATATTAACCATTTGTGTCCCGACTACAACTCACAGAAGCCCCAACATTTCTGACAGGCTGCGGGAGACCGTGATCAGCGATCAGCTGTAAAAAAAAAAAAACAACAAAAAAACAAAAACAAGCTTAACTCGTCAATAGCACTCAAAGAGTTGAAGGGACAGTCTGCAAATGTTTCTTACATGAACTATTCAATGTTTGTTGTGTAAATACTCAAATCAGATGTGTGTGTTTTCTTGTGTTATTACTAAAGGAACTCTTCTTTTTACTTTCCACCAGTGTTCTCCTTATGTGTTTTGAGTGTTTGCCACATCTTTTTATTTGTAAATTGTAAACTGACTAGACATGAATTAAAAATTGTAAGGGTACAAATGCATTTTTCCTAATATTATTCCCTGTTAAAGTGAAACTATAATACCCAGAGTTAAACTCAGATAGTTAAACTGATGTCTCAGAAATCAGCAGCAGCTTACTTTGGTTTGAAAGTGTTTGTGGGAAATGAAGGTCAGTGTGTGGAGCTGTTGTCCTGGATTACATTTTTTATTAAAGGTTTGATGTCTAACTTTGACACAATCTGTGCACAATTAATCCAGATGAAACTGACCCATACCTCCATGTCACTTCCTGTAGCTAATGAAGTATGTAAGAAGTATGCTCGATAACTGTAGTAGTACTACTGTAGTAGTTATAACATGATGTAACTAATGATACAACTTCTCTCAAGTGATGCTCTTGTCACAACATACTTATATTAACTAGAAGAAATTGCATTCTGAATGCTGTCTTTTTTTCAACAGTATTTTATTGACTTTTAAACATATTAAACATACAAACACAATAACAGTAACATTAACAAAGACAGTGAAATATTTTCATTTAATAAGACATCACATTTCACACGTTAAACTACACTGACAATGAATAAATAATGAAGTAAATAAAAGTATAACGACATCTCAAAGCACTGGGGTTAGGGTTACGCAATCCCTGGCACCTCACAACAATATCAAAGCTATGCATGTTGACATCAAAGAAACTCCAATAATGGTCTCCACGCTATTTCAAATTCTTCTGCTTTTCCTCTAGTTATATAGGTCAACCTCTCTAGTACAACACAGGATGCCATCTCCTTCACCCACACATGTATTGAAGGTAAATCCATTTTTATCCAAGATAAAGCAATCATTCTCCTGGCCTGCAGGAGATCAAAGTCAATCAGAATTGATTGTTTTGAGCTGACAGTAAAGTTCTCTGGATATATGCCTAGTATACACAACTTTGCTTGATGGGGGACCTGCACTCCTACAACCTCAGATATCTTCTCAACAACAATTTCCAGTATTTATCTAACTTTGGACACCCCATACACAATGGTAACCCTAACCCTAACCCTATTTTGAAAAACAAGGTTATCCTGCAGTTGCTACAGAGACTGTTCATGACCCCACTCTCCCATTAGTTTTAACCTGAGTCTGACCTGTCGAACTACCAGAACTACTAACTCAAAAACCATAAGGAGTAGGGCTTTGATCTTTGGACACGTGTGGTTGTCAGGACTTAGTGGTGATTTTCATCTCTACTCCACTCAGAAAGCCGCTGGCGATAGTTTTCCCCACAAAAGATTTTGTGCTCTTTCAAATTTAACATTGGACCCTAAGGAGAGTTTCTTGGACTTGTTGTTGCATTTAGAGCCTTGGGGGGAAAAAAAGTATAGATCTCCCAGACAACAGAGGCACACTGCTATGGCCGACAAAATTTGCAATGTTTTGCTGAAAAAAAGTGGAGTGTACGTATGTCAATTTGAACTGACTTTTACAGACAATGAATTGTATGTCTAGCTAATAGTTATCCTTATTAACGACAATGGCAATCCCCATTTTTCATTTCACTGTCAATAACATTCATCAAGTTAGGTAACAAAGATTTGCAGAGCCACTTTTAAAACACAATGTTAGAGTAAATGGTAATATAAGATAACAGTAAGCTAACAGTTAGCTACAACAACATTACGAGACAGCTCCTCTTCTACATAAGTTAATGCTAATATTTGCTAAGATTATTATCCACTATAACTGAACTTTACCTGGAGGTGAGGGAGCTAAGTTTGTTGGCAGCTTCTCGAGGTTAGCTGTCTCTTGGTGACAAAGCTCCACCGCTGGTCTTCAGTCAGTTAGTCCAGGATCTGAGGCTCTGCCCCCTCATCCCTCCTCTTCTGACCATTTATGGTCAATAGAAAATACAACATGGCACCGCCTAGTAATCCAACATAGCAAAAAAAACTATGGGCTCATTGCCATTGTTTCACAAACCAATGGGTGATGTCACGATAGCGCTGTCCACTACTTGTATGCAGTTTAATAATTTATATGATGATGTAGATTAGAAAAACACATAGGTCTTGTCAAGAAACTGTATCACAAATAACAATAGTCAAATTTCATATTCACTGTTCTAATATTATTTTTCAAAGCCATACTGATGTCACATTCAGAAAATACCAAAAAGCGACCAAAACAAGAAGTTTGTGTGAAAAATATAATATTGTCTGAATATTTTTTGTTTGGGCAGTGACTTACATATTTTAACACAAGTGATCAATACGAATTGAACAAAATTAAAGCATGGCTAGATATAAATAAATTATCATTAACCTTGAGCAAAACAAAAACAATACTTTTTGGAAATGACAGAACTGTACTTAGAGATTCGATTGGATGGGGTTAGCATTGAAAGAGTAAATGAAATAAAATTTTTAGGGGTGATAATAGGTGACAAAATAAGTTGGAAATCATAAATTAAACATGTACAAACCAAAATTTCAAGATGCATGGATCATAAATCACTCCACATATTGTAATGTTCACTAATTCTTCCATATCTCACTTACTGTGCAGAAATTTGGGGCAATAACTAGGCTACATAAGCACAATACAGCCTTTACTCATTTTACAAAAGAAAGCAATACGAATAATTCATGGGGCAAAATATAGGGATCACACGCGCCAATTATTCTAACAGTCAATACTCATAAAATTCAGTTCAATTCAGTTCAATTTCAGTTTGTGGGGTGAAATTATGGAACAGATTGGAGGGGACGCTCAGGGAATGTACAAATGTAGACCACAAAAAAAAGTATAAAGTGATTATTTTTGCAAGGCACAGGGATGAGGAAGACGTTTGATTATCACAGGGTGTTTATTGTTTATTTACTTGTCTTTTCTGGTATTTATTTATTTATGGTTTTCTTTGGTTATGGGTGATGAGTGTGTTTGCTGTTTATTGTATTGTCTTCGGTTATGTGTGTATATGTTGTTATGAGAACATACGCAATGGTAATAATAGAAGTGATAAAAAAATAATATATATATATATATATATCAGCAGTATGTATACATATATATATATATATATATATATATATATATATCAGCAGTATGTATATATATATATATATATATATATATATATATATATATATGTATACATACTGCTGATTCAAAGAAAGGGTGGAGTTAAATAAGTGTACACTTTCTCCCTCTCCTTTTCGAATATGTTAGCATAGCATAGGGTTTTCAGTTGGTGCTGACATATTATGCTTTTGTTTTTTTTTATTTTTTCTCTTTTGTTTACAACTTCGGAATATACCAAACTTTACTCAACCTCAAGCCTGTTTATATATATTTTTATAATTTGTTGTATTTTTTGATTTTTGTTTTTCTCCTGAACATTTTGTACTTTGACGGTAAATATTTTGTCAAATAATAGTAAAGTAAAAATAATAAAAACATGTATATGCAGTCTATCTATGGTATAAACAGGATATAAATAGATAGAGATTAAATAGAGATTTTTTTTCTAGTTTTCCGTCTCTTTAGCACTGTTTTATTTTTTATTTATTTTTTTTGAAGAGTTTTATTGATAGCACAAGTTTACACACACACAACTGAGTACACACAGAGAGAATAGTGTATAAAACAATACTACAAATCAAAATATAAATACGCCAGGGATTGAAAACAAAACAGAAAAATAATAAACAAACTTAAACAAACACATTGTAGAGCTTACATAAATCATACGTTCTGACAGCTTTTTGGTTATCGGAATCAGAGAGGGAGGATATATATTACTGTCGAATATATGCAGACAGTTCAAGAAAGGCTAAAGAGATTCTCTCCTCTTATTGGACCATCAGTACGTCACTCACGGATCTCTGGAAGCTGATTGGTTAGAAGGCGGCAGCTCGGTACGGACGTCCGTTTGGTTGCTGTGGTGGAAGAGTGTCACAGAGCAGGACCGACAGTGGTCCAAGCCCGTGATAAGTTTCAAAAACACCCCGTCAGTGACCGAACTGTGTTACCCGGAGGCTCCAACACTGACTGGAGCACCGGGCTCTCCGGTACACCAGCAGAAACAGTTATAACCCCCTGAGCCCGGAGTCCCTGTCCCTCACAGCTCCGCGGGGCCCGGCGAGGCGCGGCGGGAGCAGATGGAGCCTGCACCGGCGAAGACGAAGCCGCAGGGCCGGCTACTGGTGTCCACTCAGCTGGACGCTAAAGACGAGCTGGAAGAGGTAGGCTGATCCGGGTCAACGGCCCAGAAAGCACACCCAAACCTGGATAAAACCGGATGGAGTGGGTTCATCAGCAGTTTGTGAGCAGTTACTGAGACTAGCAGCGAGTACAAAGAGACGGGAGGGAACTACACGGCGGCTAGCAGGCTAGTTAGCATGGCTAGAAAGTGGCTAGCATCGCTAGCGTAGCATCGTAGCTATGTAAACACGGTGGTGGACCCGCAGTGTGAGGGGACATATATGTCTGTGGTGTCCATGGTCCTCTGGGGGCTCTGAAAGACGCCACAGTGCAGACAATTTAGCTTAGCATGCTAATTCAACGTAAAATGGGTGAGACGGATGCGCTGTGCGCTAAATATATATATGTATGTATGTGTGTATATATATATATATATATATATATATATATACACACACGTATACGTACATACATACATACATACATACATATATGTATGTGTATGTATGTATGTATGTACGTATATGTATATACGTATACATATATGTGTATATATATGTATACGTGTATACGTATTCGTATATATATATATATATATATATACACGTATACATGTGTATACGTATACACATGTATACGTATATATATATATATATATATATATATATGTATACATATATCATCATCTGACTGTAGTTAAAGTAGTCACAGATAAGGTACTGCCTTAGTAGCAGCAGTGTTGTAACTGTACAGTTGGAACTGTCAGTTGGAACTGTTGTGATGTTTCTCAGTGTGGCTGTATGAGGTCCTTCTGACAGGTTTATTCATGTTATTGTGTCCTCCTTGAGGAAAGTTTTTAAATTGCTGCTTTTCTGAGTGGAGTCTAGTGGCTTTGAGCAAAGGTAACGGCTTAGTTTATTTATGTCTGCAGAGATTGGAGCGTTGTGTTGGAATCATCCAGTCATTGACCAATGGGCTATCAGAGAGAGAAGCCAATGATGCGCTCACCGCCAATGTAAGAAACACATCCTGTACAAGTGCAAATAATACTACTGTGATAAACACAGTCTGTGTGTACTGCTTTAAGTACTGCAGTTAATTCTACTGTTATTACTGAGAAATACTGATGTCCTTCTGTAGGTGTGTAAAGGCCAGCAGCAGCATGAGGAGGTGTGTCTGGGTCTGTTTGCTCTGGTCCTCACCGAACCAGCCCAAGCCCAGAGGGTGAGACACCACCACCACATCATTATTAATGGCTGACATTACCATGGTATCAGCATAACGTGCGTGCATGTGTGTGTGTCGTCACAGTGTTACAGAGACCTGACACTGCTCAACAGAGATGGTATGAATGTGGTTCTGGTGAAGATCAACCAGATCCTGATGGAGAAGTTCCTCAAGCTGCAGGATGTCCCCAGAACACAGGTAAACAAACATAGGTGGACAGGTCAGGTCAATAAACAGTCAAAGAATCATATCAGCTGATTTGTCAAATGACCTCTAACGTATTTACTAATGAGTTGATGCGTGCAGCTAGTGTGGCTGGTCAGAGAGCTGGTGAAGAGTGGCGTGATTGGAGCTGATGGTGTTGTCATGACGCTGCTGAAACAGATCGCAGGTCAGTTTCATGAAATGAAGTGTCACAGCTGTTATTCCGCATGTTGTCAACAATTTCATTGTGTCATTCACATCCAGGTGGAGACATTTCCACCAAAAACCTCTGGTTGGCTGAGAGCGTCCTGGAGATCCTGCTGGACCAGAAGTACGTTTAACATGTATTTCAACACGTTCAACCAGACAGCAGTGAAGTCACAGTGAAGCAGCTGATGTTAACTGTATATGTAGGGCTGGGATGATAACCGCATCACTGCAATACCATCATGCGATGCCTACCAAGGTGTTGAGCTCATTACCGTCATCACCGTATATTATAATAAAAAATATATATCGCTATATATTTGCTGTTGAAAGAGGAGAACATGCAAACTCCACATAGAAAGGCCCCGGGCCGGGAATCAAACCCAGTACCTTCTTGCTGTGAGGCGACAGTGCTAACCACTACACCACCTTGCCACCCCGTTTTCATATTATTATTAATTATTTTGAGGTTTTTAGTACTTCTTTATACCGCATTGATTGGGTGCACAGCCTTATGCATATGTGGATGTTTTGCTTTCCAGGGAGTGGGTGTTGAAGAGTGGGATGCTGATAGCCATGTCTGTCTACACTTACCTCCGCCTCATTGTGGACCATGGAGTGCCAAACCTGCTGAGTCTGCGTCAGAAAGAGGTTGACTATTGCATCGGCATGCTGAGGGAGAAGGTAAGGAAGGAAGTATGTTTGTATTGATCATCTGGAGCCTCATATATCACAGTAGCTCCTCCACCATCCACACTCACTGAACTGAGCGTGGAAACTGGAGCTGCTCAACACCAGCTTCATAACTGGTGTACGCCTGGTTCTGATGCTTTTGGTCTGTTGGTGAGCGATCGACTACACTTAGGTTGCAATAAAAGCATCTTCTCAGGATGAATATGTTTAAAGCTGTAAACATTTTCACTCAATGTGCAGATAATTTGTGATTCAAAATGCATCTGACCAATATCATTGCGATGTATCCTGGCTCAAAGTACGATTCATCCATCAGAACGAACAGCATGGTGGGAACAGGCTGCAGGCGGCATGGTGCTAGGGATGGGGCCGATCTGATCCAGTATCAGTGTCGGGTTCCCATACCAACGTAGGGTTAGTGTTGGGTTGCTCTGCAGGCTGGCTGCAAACTGAGGAACGGATTTCCTGAATGGAGGCAAGTCTTGATAAGACACAGATGAGACACATCTCCGTTCAGGAAATCTGTTCTGCAGTTTGCATCCAGGGGCCTCATTTACCAAAAAGCGCATAAATCTGTGACTAAATCTGAAGTACACGGAAAATCCGACAGCGGGTGTACACTCCAATCATATACACCCTTTTCAGATCTATCAAACTCTGTATACACACAGGTACGCCAATTTCCCTTGATAAATCACACGTGAGTCGAGAAAAGCACTACACTATTCTTAAGTATGTAAAATATAGTATACAAAAAGTAAACTTTAACTCTACTGCCTCATTTTTAGGATAAAATAAGTATACTTTTTTATCCTGTGGTTCAGTTGTGGTCCTGGATCATCCGCTCCTTCCTTATCCTGTCTGCATCGTTTCTACCGTTGTGTGTAATTGCACGCGCAAGATCATCCAACTTCCTGTGCCATTATGCACAGGAGGTCTTGGAGCGATATTTATATGGTTGCAGCACACAGGTGTGTGCTTGATCACATCTTGATGACAGTGACCATGAATTACTGTCATTTGGTTTGATGCTGTGCTGTATTTAGTGAGTGAGGATCATTACAGTTTGAAGCAGCAAAGACCAAATGTGAAAGATGAATCTATATGGAACAGTATTTGATGTACACTATATTGCCAAAAGTATTAGCTCACCTGCCTTGACTCGCATATGAACTTAAGTGACATCCCATTCCTGTGTGAGGTCACACACTGATGTTGGACAAGAAGGCCTGGCTCTCAGTCTCTGCTCTAATTCATCCCAAAGGTGTTCTGTCGGGTTGAGGTCAGGACTCTGTGCAGGCCAGTCAAGTTCATCCACACGAGACTCTGTCATCCATGTCTTTATGGACCTTGCTTTGTGCACTGGTGCACAGTCATGTTGGAAGAGGAAGGGGCCAGCTCCAAACTGTTCCCACAAAGTTGGGAGCATGGAATTGTCCAAAATGTCTTGGTATGCTGAAGCATTCAGAGTTCCTTTCACTGGAACTAAGGGGCCAAGCCCAGCTCCTGAAAACAACCCACACCATAATCCCCTCTCCACCAAACTTTACACTTGGCACAATGCAGTCTGACAAGTATCGTTCTCCTGGCAACCGCCAAACCCAGACTAGTCCATCAGATTGACCAGATGGAGAAGCGTGATTCATCACTCCAGAGAACACATCTCCACTGCTCTAGAGTCCAGTGGTGGCGTGCTTTACACCACTGCATCCGACGCTTTGCAATGCACTTGGTGATGTATGGTTCTTGGATGCAGCTGCTCAGCCATGGAAACCCATTCCATGAAGCTCTCTGTGCACTGTTCTTGAGCTAATCTGAAGGCTACATGTTTGGAGGTCTGTAGTGATTGACTCTGCAGAAAGTTGGTGACCTCTTCACACTATGTGCCTCAGCATACACTGACCCCGCTCCATCAGTTTACGTGGTCTATCACTTCATGGCTGAGTTGCTGTCGTTCCCAAACACTTCCACGTTCTTATAATACAGCTGACAGTTGACTGTGGAATATTTAGGAGTGAGGAAATTTCACGACTGGATTTGTTGCACAGGTGGCATCCTATCACAGTTCCACGCTGGAATTCACTGAGCTCCTGAGAGCGACCCATTCTTTCACAAATGTTTGTAAAAGCAGTCTGCATGCCTAGCTGCTTGATTTTATACACCTGTGGACATGGAAGTGATTGGAACAGCTGATTCTGATTATTTGGATGGATGAGCGAATACTTTTGGCAATATAGTGTATTTGTAATTTTTACCACTGTGAAGTGATTAGGGGCACCCTGTAAAAGCCTTAACAAATAAGATTTATTATTATTATTATTGTTGTTGTTAGTTGGGCCTGATAGAGGAAATGATCGTTTAAACGATGCATTTTTATATACGCGCTACTACTCTCCCTTTCGCAGATTACAATTCTCAGACTCTGCACCTGCATCGCCAATTCGCCCCGTCTCCAAAAAGCATGTAAATTATGGTGTAAATGGTATGCCATGGTCAAACTCGTCGTAAATATACACGCTTTCTCCCCACATGTTTTGGTTTGATAGATCCCAAATATGGCAGAGAAAAGCATGTACGCACAAAATTGGGGGAAAAGCATCTAAAATAGAGTGTATCCACAATGATAAATGAGGCCCCAAGCAGCTAGCAGCTTTGCATTGAGCAGCACTGGAGCTAGCTACACACCACACTGCCATTTCACACATCTGGATTTTTGACGGCGTATGCAGCTTTCTGGATTGCAGTGCACGCCAGCGCTCAATATGGAAACTATAGCCCCTGGTGATTGGTTGCCATGACAACATGTCTCTCTGTCTCTTTAGTTTATGGAGTGTCAGATCATCGGCAGAGATCTGGTTCGTTTGCTGCAGAACGTCGCTCGGATTCCAGAGATGGAGCTGGTGTGGAAGGACCTGCTGCACAACCCACAAGTCCTCAGTCCTCAGTTCACTGGTGAACTCCACGACCCAAACACTCACCATCACTCACCTTGTGTACTTTGAGTGTCCCCTGATGTGTTTCAGGTGTATGAGCTCTCATCTGTACTCTGATGTCTCTCAGGTGTTCTCCAGCTGCTGACCGCTCGTACCTCCAGGAAGTTTCTGGCCTGTCGTCTCACGCCTGACATGGAGACCAAGCTGCTGTTCATGACTTCCAGGGTAACACATAGGATACACAGTACACACTGTACACAATATATCAGGTGACCTCTCTGACTGTCTCTTTACCTGTACTCAGGTGCGTTTTGGGCAGCAGAAACGGTATCAGGACTGGTTTCAGAGACAGTACCTATCCACAGCAGAGAGCCAATCACTGCGCTGTGATCTGATTCGCTACATCTGCGGCGTGGTCCATCCGTCCAATGAGGTGCTGAGTTCAGACATCCTGCCGCGCTGGGCCATCATTGGCTGGCTGCTCACCACCTGCACAGTAAGGGGCGGGGCCTGGGGCCGTCAGTCTGACACTCATCACCTGTTGAAATCAGTATCTGGTTGATTGATCTGTTTTGTGTCTCCAGTCGAATGTCGCCGCCTCCAACGCCAAGCTAGCGCTCTTCTATGATTGGCTGTTCTTCAACCCTGAGAAAGACAGCATCATGAACATAGGTAACACACTCACGTTTGTCTTTCTACACTTGTAAGGACAATGACAAACCCCAACAAACATCAGAATTACTAGCGCTAGCTACGAGTAATAAACAGTAATTGTTACTAGTGTTAGCTACTACTATTAACCAGGCCCGTGCAGAGACCTTTGGAGGGGCAGGGGCTCAAATTTTAAAAAAGGGCACATGGAACAAATGTCAACTTTATTTAAAACTATTTTTTTCTACAGAATTGACAAGGTCTGTCTGACTTAGAGAAATGTTTACTGCCAAAATCTTCATACTGCATCTAATGATGCAATAATATGAACATATAGTTGACGTTAATAACAAGACATGTCAGATAGTTCTTGTTAATTCTGAAGTGAAGATTATTGTGATTACTGTGGTGTTCTTTTTAACCCACCTGGTTAGAGATCCACTGCCTTTTGCTGCTTCCCAAAGCCCCTTCACCCTCTGCTTTTTTTCCCTCTCTTTAGTAAGCATCATTGCGCTGCAGAATTCACTATAATGTTTTATAGGACAATGCATACAAAGGCTAGAAAAGATACACACAATTTAACAGTTCATTAGCCTATGAAGCTTTAGTCATCAGAACCTGGGCTGGACTTTTTTTTTTTTTTTTTTTCAAATTAGCAGATTCTAGCATTGTGCTATTTAAATTATGATGGTAGGATAGGCTATTGTATGATTTTGCTATTTGCAAAATAGCCATACATGCACTGATAAATATTTTATAAGTTTCCTATTTATTCATTATGTATCAAGAAGAATAGGCGTAAGTAGCAGATAGAGCTGTAGCACATTTTTCTCATTGCTTGGTTCTGAAAATTCAATAGTGCATGTAGCCAGGGCACAGACAGATAGGCCTATGCAGTTTTCCACAGGCTACTGTCTACAGAGATCATAGTGGTATTATGCCTTGTTCACACTACACGACTGTCAGAGTCATTGACTCTGTGCTGTTCACACTACAAGACTCTCAATTCATCAGGCGTGTCAGACTGCTGCACTGCTGTCCAGTCAGCCTCCTCTCGTTAATTCCTGCTTAATAAATGAGCCGCTCATTGTTTTCTAGTGTTTCCAGTGGTCACTGTAACAGCTCTGAGGCTGACAGGAGCTTTTCTTTTTCCACAAAGTTTAGTGAAGAACATCATTTATTAAACTAGTGGGATAAAGAAAATGTCTGCGGCATTTTTTTCTGTATTCCACTGTAAACATGAGTCACATTATTAATTAATATATGGACATATTGCCTTCCAAACACTAGAACAAAGCATCTTCTGCTATCTTTGAAGGTGGATTTCAGCTGTTTCAGTGATCACTCTAAACATGATCATTTGAACACGAGAAAACAATGAGCGGATCATTTATTAACCAGGAATTAGTGAGAGGAAGCTGACTGGATCACAGGTAACAGTGAGCTTTACGGATAGCGATGTCACAGATGGGTGGCCGTAACGTATTTCAATTTACACACAGAAAATTGTTATTTTGTAAATTTCTAATTTCATAATTTATTAATGAGACATTTAGCGAGTATTCATGTTGGAACTAGCCTAATTGTTACAGTTTTCAAAAATCAAAAAACAGGCCCTGCTAAAAGGGCACTTTGGGCATCAGAGAGGACAGGGCTAGAGCACCCCTTCTCTGCACGTGCTTGCTACTACTAACTAGTAATCATACAGTACCAGCTGCTGATATTACTAACTAACTAATACTAACCATTGGTAAGTACTATAATTAGTTACTATTATTAACTATTAATAATTACTAACACTACCTAATAGTTACTAGTGCTACTTAGTAATACTAGCACTACTAACCACTAGTACTACCATTACTGTTGCGGTACAGCTGTGTGCTAAACCGAACAGGTGGGTACCAAAAACGTTCAGTACGTGTACCCTTACAGGCCTACTACCTAGTATTACTAGTACTACTGAGTAATAGTGTACCAGAGTACTGACTGTCTCTTTGTCCGGTGGGTCAGAACCAGCCATCTTGGTGATGCATCACTCCATGAAACCTCATCCTGCCATCACTGCCACTCTGCTGGACTTCATGTGCAGGGTAACACTGACACACAGTAATGAGAATAATAAGAGCAATTAATAATAATAATAATAATGATGATTGTTTCCTACTCTCCTTAGATCATCCCTCACTTCTTCCCTCCTCTGGAGTCTCAGGTGCGTCAGGGTGTCTTCAACTCACTCACCTTCATCATGGAGAAGCGAGTGCTGGCGTAAGATACACACACACACACACACAGCCAGTCATTGGTTATTGATCACCGATCAGTCACTGATCAGCCTCTCCTCCTCTCAGTCACCTTGCTCCACTGTTCGATAACCCCAAGCTGGACCGAGAGCTTCGGTCAATGCTCAGAGAGAGATTCCCAGAGTTCTGCAACTCTCCATCGCCTCCTACTGAGGGTAAAACTGACTGTCACTATAGTACAATATAGTACTACAGTACCACAATATTATACTACTACAGTATCATACAGTGTGTCACTACTACATTACAATGTCTCACTCCACTACAGCACTAGACAGTATTACACTCTGTCACAGTGTCACAGTACCAGAGAGGTCACATGATCTGTGTTTGTTTCCTGCAGTAAAAATGGAGGAGGCTGTTTCCATGGAGATGGACAACCATGTGTTGGACAAGGAGGAGGGTTGCTATGACAACACAGAGGCCGCCTTCAGCGATGATGAGGAGGAGGTCAACAACAAAGGTGACCAGAGTAAAACCAGTTCAGTCTGGAGCCAGTAAGCTTTCAAATGAACCAGTTAAACCAGTTTAACTAGTGTAACCAGTGAAACAAGTGTTACCAGTGAAACTAGTGTAACCAGTATAGGCAGTATAACCAGTCTAACCAGTGAAACTAGTGTAACTAATGTAGCTAGTTATACTGTATAACCAGCATAACCAGCATGAACTCTGTCTGTTGACCTATCGCTCTGCAGGCAAGAAGAGGGAGTTCAGGTTCCATCCAGTCAGAGAGGCTGTTGTGGAGGAGCCTGCTGACATCACACCCTGGCTTGACCAATTAGACGACACCATGAAGGAAAAAGTCCAGCAGCTACAGAAGACCAGGTGAGACCAGAGTCGTGGTTCAGGTCTTCAGAGAGTTTATTGATCATGTATCTATCAGCAGTTCATCTTGGAATCAGTATTATATTATAGCAGTAATACTACTGTAAATATTATTAGTAGTAATAACACAAGTACTATTATCTCCCCAGTGACACAGAGACTCAGTGTGAAGTGATGCAGGAAATAGTGGATCTGATCCTGGAGGTGAGTTTCCTCTGATCCATCTTGGACCTGTTCTACTCTACTCTAGTCTACTGTACTCTACTGTGTTCTACTGAGTGCAGGAGGACTTCGACCCGGAGCAGATGTCCTCTCTGGCTTCCTGTCTGGCTGAACTGTTTAAAGATCACTTCAGAGGAGACGTCCTGCCAGAGGAGATCTCTGAGGAGTAAGACCTGATTCAGAGACTAAAAACCACAAAAGAACACCTCAGGGACTAAGAACTCGACCCACCTCAGAGACTAAGAACCATCTGTTACCTGGTCTGTCTCTCAGGTCCCTGGAGGAGTCGGTGTCCAAACCTGTGTGCCTGGTCTTCAGGAACCTGGTCACTATGCAGGAGGACAACAGTGGGTTTTCTGTCCTGCTGGACATGCTGGCTGAGTTCTACCAGAAACAACCCAAGATCGGGTACCACCTGCTGTACTATCTGAAAGCCAGGTGAGGTGCGTCCGGGGTGCGTCCCAACATAAAGGTGTTTCTCTGGTGTGTGCGATTGTTAAAGCTCGTGTGCGTGTGTGTGTGTGTGTGTGTGTGTGCGTGCGTGCGTGCGTGCGTGCGTGTAGTAAAGCAGCCAATGGGAAGATGATGTTGTACGAGTCCTTCGCTCAGGCCACAGCTCTAGGTGATCTGCACACCTGTCTGATGATGGACATGAAGGCTTGTCAGGAGGACGACGTCCGGCTGCTCTGCTACCTCACCCCCTCCATCTACTCTGAGGTACCCTCTACTGCCAAGGTCACCTGGTCTTACCTGTTGCCTCAAGGTCACCTGTTGTCTCGTCTGTCTCCCTTCAGTTTCCAGATGAGACGTTGAGGAGCGGTGAGCTGCTCAACATGATAGTCGCTGTCATCGACTCCACGCAGGTAACTTCCTCTCTGACCTGAGACCAGTTGACCAATGCTTGGGGTCACCTGTCCAGTAACCAGGATGTAAACTGTGTGTAGTTACAGGAGCTGATGTGCCATGTGATGATGGGGAACCTGGTGATGTTCCGGAAGGACTCTGTCCTCAACATCCTCAGTGAGACACTCAGTTCTCAGCATGTCAGCAGTCCAGTCTCTGGTCTGGGACTCTGTCCTAAGGTCCTCTCTCTGTCCTCATGTCAACAGTCCAGTCTCTGGATTGGGAGACCTTTGAGCAGTACAGCACCTGGCAGCTCTTTCTGGCACACAGCATCCCTCTGGAGACCATCATCCCCATCCTGCAACACCTCAAATATAAAGGTGAGCATATTGTGTCCAGGAGAGACTGCCTGTCCTCTGCTAGACCTATCCCTCACAGTGGTTCTGTCTCTGGTCTGTCCTCAGAACACCCGGAGGCCTTGTCCTGTCTGCTGCTACAGCTCCGCAGAGAAAAGTAGGACCCAGGAAATTCACCAGAGTGATTTATGCCACAGTTTTCCGGTTACACGTCTTTGTCCGTCTGTCTCTGTGTCCCAGGCCGAGTGAGGAGATGGTGAAGATGGTCCTGAGTCGTCCCTGTCACCCCGAGGACCAGTTCACCACCAGCATCCTGAGACACTGGGCATCCAAACATGATGACACCCTGGGAGAACACATCAAGGCCCAGCTGATCAAGAACAACAATCAGCCCCGCAAGAGACAGAGGTGAGGACAAACACTGAGGGACAATACTGAAACAACAGAAGAGACACTACTGAGACTACAGAAGAGACATTACTGAGACTACAGAAGAGACACTACTGAGACTACAGAAGAGACAATGAGAGACACTACTGAGACTACAGAAGAGACACTGAGAGACACTACTGAGACTACAGAAGAGACACTGAGAGACACTACTGAGACTACAGAAGAGACACTACTGAGACTACAGAAGAGACAATGAGAGACACTACTGACGCTACAGAAGAGACACTGAGAGACACTACTGAGACTACAGAAGAGACACTGAGAGACACTACTGAGACTACAGAAGAGACACTACTGAGACTATAGAAGAGACACTACTGAGACTATAGAAGAGACACTACTGAGACACTACTGAGACTACAGAAGAGACACTGAGAGACACTACTGAGACTACAGAAGAGACACTACTGAGACTATAGAAGAGACACTACTGAGACTACAGAAGAGACACTACTGAGACTACAGAAGAGACACTGAGAGACACTACTGAGACTACAGAAGAGACACTACTGAGACTACAGAAGAGACACTACTGAGACTACAGAAGAGACACTACTGAGACTATAGAATAGACACTACTGAGACTACAGAAGATACACTGAGAGACACTACAGAGACTACAGAAGAGACACTACTGAGACTACAGAATAGACACTACTGAGACTATAGAAGAGACACTACTGAGACTATAGAAGAGACACTGAGAGACACTACTGAGACTACAGAAGAGACACTACTGAGACTACAGAGGAGACACTGAGAGACACTACTGAGACTACAGAAGAGACACTACTGAGACTACAGAAGAGACACTGAGAGACACTACTGAGACTACAGAAGAGACACTACTGAGACTATACAAGAGACACTACTGAGACTACAGAAGAGGCACTGAGAGACACTACTGAGACTACAGAAGAGACACTACTGAGACTACAGAAGAGACAATGAGAGACGCTACTGACACTACAGAAGAGACACTACTGAGACTATAGAAGAGACACTACTGAGACTACAGAAGAGACAATGAGAGACACTACTGAGACTACAGAAGAGACACTACTGAGACTACAGAAGAGACAATGAGAGACACTACTGAGACTACAGAAGAGACACTGAGAGACACTACTGAGACTACAGAAGAGACACTACTGACACTACAGAAGAGACACTGAGAGACACTACTGAGACTATAGAAGAGACACTGAGAGACACTACTGAGACTACAGAAGAGACACTGAGAGACACTACTGAGACTATAGAATAGACACTACTGAGACTACAGAAGAGACACTACTGAGACTACAGAAGATACACTGAGAGACACTACAGAGACTACAGAAGAGACACTGAGAGACACTACAGAGACTACAGAATAGACACTGAGAGACACTACAGAGACTACAGAATAGACACTACTGAGACTATAGAAGAGACACTGAGAGACACTACTGAGACTACAGAATAGACACTACTGAGACTACAGAAGAGACACTGAGAGACACTACAGAGACTACAGAAGAGACACTACTGAGACTACAGAAGAGACACTACTAAGACTATAGAAGAGACACTGAGAGACACTACTGAGACTACAGAAGAGACACTACTGAGACTACAGAAGAGACACTGAGAGACACTACTGAGACTATAGAAGAGACACTACTGAGACTACAGAAGAGACACTACTGAGACTACAGAAGAGACACTGAGAGACACTACAGAGACTACAGAAGAGACACTACAGAGACTACAGAAGAGACACTACTGAGACTACAGAATAGACACTACTGAGACTATAGAAGAGACACTACTGAGACTATAGAAGAGACACTGAGAGACACTACTGAGACTACAGAATAGACACTACTGAGACTACAGAAGAGACACTGAGAGACACTACAGAGACTACAGAAGAGACACTACTGAGACTACAGAAGAGACACTACTAAGACTATAGAAGAGACACTACTGAGACTACAGAAGAGACACTACTAAGACTATAGAAGAGACACTGAGAGACACTACTGAGACTACAGAAGAGACACTACTGAGACTACAGAAGAGACACTGAGAGACACTACAGAGACTACAGAATAGACACTACTGAGACTATAGAATAGACACTACTGAGACTACAGAAGAGACACTACTGAGACTACAGAAGATACACTGAGAGACACTACAGAGACTACAGAAGAGACACTACTGAGACTACAGAATAGACACTACTGAGACTACAGAATAGACACTACTGAGACTATAGAAGAGACACTACTGAGACTATAGAAGAGACACTGAGAGACACTACTGAGACTACAGAACAGACACTACTGAGACTACAGAAGAGACACTGAGAGACACTACTGAGACTACAGAAGAGACACTACTGAGACTACAGAAGAGATACTACTGAGACTATACAAGAGACACTGAGAGACACTACTGAGACTACAGAAGAGACACTACTGAGACTACAGAAGAGACACTGAGAGACACTACAGAGACTACAGAAGAGACACTACTGAGACTACAGAATAGACACTACTGAGACTATAGAAGAGACACTACTGAGACTACAGAAGAGACACTACTGAGACTACAGAAGAGACACTGAGAGACACTACAGAGACTACAGAAGAGACACTACTGAGACTACAGAAGAGACACTACTAAGACTATAGAAGAGACACTGAGAGACACTACTGAGACTACGGAAGAGACACTGAGAGACACTACTGAGACTACAGAAGAGACACTACTGAGACTACAGAAGATACACTGAGAGACACTACAGAGACTACAGAAGAGACACTACTGAGACTATAGAAGAGACACTGAGAGACACTACTGAGACTACAGAAGAGACACTGAGAGACACTACAGAGACTACAGAATAGACACTACTGAGACTAGAATAGACACTACTGAGACTACAGAAGAGACACTACTGAGACTACAGAAGATACACTGAGAGACACTACATAGACTACAGAAGAGACACTACTGAGACTACAGAATAGACACTACTGAGACTATAGAAGAGACACTACTGAGACTATAGAAGAGACACTGAGAGACACTACTGAGACTACAGAAGAGACACTGAGAGACACTACAGAGACTACAGAAGAGACACTACTGAGACTACAGAATAGACACTACTGAGACTATAGAAGAGACACTACTGAGACTACAGAAGAGACACTACTGAGACTACAGAAGAGACACTGAGAGACACTACAGAGACTACAGAAGAGACACTACTGAGACTACAGAAGAGACACTACTAAGACTATAGAAGAGACACTGAGAGACACTACTGAGACTACGGAAGAGACACTGAGAGACACTACTGAGACTACAGAAGATACACTGAGAGACACTACAGAGACTACAGAAGAGACACTACTGAGACTATAGAAGAGACACTGAGAGACACTACTGAGACTACAGAAGAGACACTGAGAGACACTACAGAGACTACAGAATAGACACTACTGAGACTAGAATAGACACTACTGAGACTACAGAAGAGACACTACTGAGACTACAGAAGATACACTGAGAGACACTACATAGACTACAGAAGAGACACTACTGAGACTACAGAATAGACACTACTGAGACTATAGAAGAGACACTACTGAGACTATAGAAGAGACGCTGAGAGACACTACTGAGACTACAGAAGAGACACTACTGAGACTACAGAAGAGACACTGAGAGACACTGCAGAGACTACAGAATAGACACTACTGAGACTATAGAATAGACACTACTGAGACTACAGAAGAGACACTACTGAGACTACAGAAGATACACTGAGAGACACTACATAGACTACAGAAGAGACACTACTGAGACTACAGAAGAGACACTACTGAGACTACAGAATAGACACTACTGAGACTATAGAAGAGACACTGAGAGACACTACTGAGACTACAGAAGAGACACTGAGAGACACTACTGAGACTACAGAAGAGACACTGAGAGACACTACTGAGACTACAGAAGAGACACTGAGAGACACTACTGAGACTACAGAAGAGACACTGAGAGACACTACTGAGACTACAGAAGAGACACTGAGAGACACTACTGAGACTACAGAAGAGACACTACTGAGACACTACTGACACTACAGAAGAGACACTGAGAGACACTACTGAGACTACGGAAGAGACACTGAGAGACACTACAGAGATTATAGAATAGACACTACTGAGACTACAGAAGAGACACTACTGAGACTACAGAAGATACACTGAGAGACACTACAGAGACTACAGAAGAGACACTGAGAGACACTACAGAGACTACAGAATAGACACTGAGAGACACTACAGAGACTACAGAATAGACACTACTGAGACTAGAATAGACACTACTGAGACTACAAAAGAGACACTACTGAGACTACAGAAGATACACTGAGAGACACTACATAGACTACAGAAGAGACACTACTGAGACTACAGAATAGACACTACTGAGACTATAGAAGAGACACTACTGAGACTATAGAAGAGACACTGAGAGACACTACTGAGACTACAGAAGAGACACTGAGAGACACTACTGAGACTACAGAAGAGACACTACTGAGACTACAGAAGAGACACTGAGAGACACTACTGAGACTACAGAAGAGACACTACTGAGACTATACAAGAGACACTGAGAGACACTACTGAGACTACAGAAGAGACACTACTGAGACTACAGAAGAGACACTGAGAGACACTACTGAGACTACAGAAGAGACACTACAGAGACAGAGGCGAGGACAGACAGACACAGTCAGCTGTCCTCCAGGATCAGGTCTTCATGCTGGTCTGGTGTTTGTCCTCAGTCTTCGCAGCTCTAGCAGTAAACTGGCTCAGCTGACCTTGGAACAGATCCTGGAGCACCTGGACAACCTGAGACTGAGCCTGAGCAACACCAAGAACAACTGTGAGAGCACACACTATTGATCACTGATTACAGTATTGATAACAGATTTGATTACTTTCTAGATCAGTATTGATCACTGATTGTCTCGTCAGTCTTCACACAGACTCCGATCCTTCAGGCTCTGCAGCATGTTCAGGCCAGCTGTGATGAGGCACACAAGATGAGGTACACGCACACACACACTGATGACATCACACCAGGTGCTGACGACATCAGGTCAGGTGCTGATGACATCACTTCCTGCAGGTTCAGTGACCTCTTTGCCCTGGCGGAGGAGTATGAGGACTCCCAGTCGAAGCCCCTGAAGTCTCGGCGGAAAGCTCCGGCCTCGTCACCTCGCTCAAGGAAGGGAGCAGCTCCGCCCACCAACAACGAGGAGGAAAGTGCCTCCAGCAGCGCCTCAGTACGTACGCTAAGCTAGCGCTGAGCTAATGCTGCAAGAGATTGTCCGCTGATGGATTTGTTGTGTTTCAGGAGGAGGAAGACTCAAAGCCCAAAGCGCCGAAGAGGAAGAGGAAAGGCTCGTCAGCAGTTGGCTCTGACAGCGACTGATTCTGACCAATCACGCTCATCAGCTGACCAGCTGCTCTGACCACTGGAAGAGGCCTCGCCCCTCCCGATGACACACATGGGAGAAATGGCGGGGCTTCCGGGAGCGGGGCTCCAACACGCCATTGAATTTAAATCCACATGGTGAATAGACTGTTTCTGTGGAGCCCGCCATCGGGTTCAAAGGTCACTGTGTGGCTGATCTCCCATGATGCACTTGAAGGAGGAAACCATGAACACTGAGAACCAACAGACTGATTTTTAAACAGGGAACGCGATTTTGATGATCCTGATCTGTTTGTGCTTTTGCCCCCATTTTTTTTCTCTTTTTGCCTTTTTCGGAGGGGGGATTCGGACTCTTATTGTGGAGAATCCTGACTTCCTGCTGTTTTTAGTAGCTCTTTCCTGTTTGTCTCGCTGCAGTAAAATCCTGTCTGGTGCAGCTAATTTGTTTGTTTCTGATGGAGGGCGGGGGGGATTTCATCCCTTTTTATCAGTCTGAAAAACATAAAAAAATGTGAATGGAGTTTGGTTTGAGTGTTTCTGTTCTCATTATCAGAAACGCAACTTTTGATGATCAAACAGGATCAAACTTCCTCTCGTCCTTCTGTTAAAGATCATTACAGATTTGTAATTCTTTATACTGCAGTATATTTAATGTTGTTCATAATGACATTTGGGATTAATTGATTGTAGTTGATCATCACATCAAACTATTTTTACCATTTAACTTACACATTAATGATCGTAATAAATGTTATTTTAAATGGTCTGTGCTGAAAAGAGTCAGTGAAATCAGTCACATCCCATAACAATATTGTTTATGCATACAGGAAACACAAAATATAAACACCAATATAAGGAATGCTTATTAAAAGTGCCTTCAGAGGAAGGAGGTTTTAAAGCAACAGGTGGATCCTGGTCTGGGTCGTTAAGAGGTCGTTAAGAATCCTAATCAGCAGGATTGGATCCACCTGCTGATGCTGAGATAAACCAGCTGGCTCAGACGCTTTTTCTTGTACCTCTAAGAACCAGTTTAACTAGTCTAATCTGGATCCAGTGGTTGTCAGCAGAGTTCATCTGAACCTGGTTCTTCTGTCATCATGTCTCTGCAGAATCTGGTTCTTACTCCACAGAGGATCCCAGTCTTCATCATCCCCTCCCGCAGTCCGCTCCTTTTCCTTTCTCCAGGACTCCACCGGACCTCCTCAGACCGGGTCAGACTGCTGTCGGACCAGGAGAGTCCTGGTGTGAGCACCCCTGAGGCCCCCTCCCCTCAGCTGTGCATCAGACCTCCTCCTTCTCCAGAGTCTGTGAACCTGGACGTTGACCTGACGACCTGTGCAGCCATGTCGCTGTCTCATGTGGGGAAGGTGACTACGCCCTACGGCTTCAGTGCCGTACTGGCAGCAAGTCCCTGTACCCGCCGGCGGGAGTCTCTGTTTCACCAGAACAAACCGGTGACAAAAACCAACCAGCTGGTCCCCCAGGACCCCCAGGAGCTTCCACCTCCTGGCCTTGGTCCCATGAAAGCTTTCGGTCAGAAGGTGATCATTTTTTTTTTTTTTAATTATTATTTGTGTCAATTTATATCATCATTATTATTATTATTATTATTTTTATCATTATCCTCCAGGTGATGGGGGGGCTGAAGAAACCTGTAGATGCTCTGAAGGCACTAAGTCCCGCTGTGAGGAGGACACGCCCCCCGCTGATGTCACGTGACACCAGATGATCTCACTTTATTGATATGACTATTGATCGCGTACATTTAACTTTTAATAAAACTTTTAATAAAAGTCACTGGGGATTTGTGTGTTTGCTACTGTTACTACTACTTATGTTATCTACTTCTAAAGTATTTTATTTAATTTTACGTAACCATACATATTTAATATTATAGAATTTTGTCTTCATGAGCAGTGAGTTGGTCGACATGGAATCAGCAGGCAGCTGATCAATCTAGATGATGATGATTAGTCTTGTTGTTGTATCACCATTGTTAGTCCCACTTAGTCCTCCAGCCCTCTAGAGGCGCTTCTAAGCCGATGTACGGACAATTAGCTGAAGAAGAAGGCGTTAATGACGACGAACAGGAACTTTTTCCTCAGAAGCGTCTCGTCCTTATGGCGGCAAACAAGTCTCTGACGGAGCTTTGCCATCAAACCTGGTCAGAGGGACTGGTACCGGGCCGTTATTCTGTGTGAACCGGAGTGTGAGAGCCCGGGCTGGCTCATCCGGACCCAGCTCCATCTGTAGTCTGCTGTCATGCTAATAGTAGCTAGCTAGCTGGCTAGTTAGTGTTTTAGCATGCCAGTTGGAGGACAGCATACAGACAGTACCTTGAACATATACCGGCCAAAGGATCCCGTAACTCCAGTCTGAGCTGACGGTGAGGAGCTAACTACTAATAGACAGAATCCAGCCGCTAACAGATAGAATCTACCTGCAAACAGACTAAAGCTAACAGAATCAAGTTGCTAACAGGCAGGAGCTAACTGCTAACAGACGGGAGCTAACTGCTACCACATAATCTAGCTGAGTTAACTTTATTGAATACAAGATAAAAGTACTGTTATGTAAGTATAAAACTTGCGTAAAACCTTGAAGTAAAAGTTCGTAAGTCAAATAAATTTCATCCAGAGGGGTTCAATGAAAAATTATATTCTGAGCATTATCAGCCAGTTAAAGTTAAATGTTCAGTGTCATTGTTTTGCTAATATAACTAAAGTACTGTACTAGTAGTATAAGTGCAAACACTTCATCCTTCAGTTTACCTGCCATGTTTTGTTACTGTCATGAATTTCCCTGAACAATATCATTGCCATCTTTAGTGCATATTTAGTACATATCTATTCCAATACATACTCTATTTTTACATGCTCTATGTTGTCTACTTCATGTGTATCTCGTACTGCTAAATTGATAAAGAGCTGCTAGACTGCCTTTCATTGTTAACTTAAATGACAATGCTCCTTGCTCAGGAGGAGGAACTGTAGTAGTCATGTAGTAGCAGTAGTAGCACTAGAATACTGTCTCAGAGGTCAGGCTAATGAAGACGTCATTATTGCAGAGGTCATGTTTCTCCAGAATGAACGCGGCCCGCAAACGCCTGAAACTCAGCCTGTCCAGAACCAGACCCTCCACGGTCCGGGGTCTCAGAACACCACGCTGCAACCCCCAGCTCCACTCCCATGATGCTCTACTGTCTCCTGCAGGAGGCGGAGCTCAGGAGGAGGAGGCGTACCTTCTGGTGGAGGAAAACACCACTGACTCCAGCATCATCATCGCCATGGGTAACACACACCTGGTCCTGGTGCTGGTCCCTATGTGATCATCATGTTGCTGAATATTTGAAGAAGATACTGATGATCAGCCAATATTAATTTAGTCTCTCTCTACCTGTCCACCTCTTTCTACCTGTCTTACCTGTCTGTCAACCTGTCTCCCAGAGGACAATCAGGTGGAGGTGAGGACACCGCTGAGGAGGGCGGTGAGGAAGAGGAAACTAACAGAGGAGGAAGAAGAGAAGAGGGACGGGGCTTCAGGGAGTGAGGAGGAGGTGGGAGTTGAGGTGGAGATTGACAGACAGCTGGACCAATCACTGGAGACCAAGTCCAGACAGCACAACCTGACCACAGTGAACGTCAGGAACATCATCCATGTGAGTCCGTCCAATCAGAGTGCATCAGCAGTTTGTAGACTCCCTTTAGAAATGCCTGAGAGACATTTTAAACAATGAGTAGTTGATCTTTGTTTACGTGAGGTGTCACTTTTCTGGCCAAACACAAAAAAGAGAGAGCTGCTCCTTATACAAGAGACGACTGACTGCATTCATCTGACCTTTGACCCACAGGAAGTGATCACCAACGAACATGTTGTGGCCATGATGAAAGCTGCCATCAATGAGACCGAGGCCATCCCTCCCTTTGTGAGTTCCTCTGTCTGTCGACCAATCAGAACACAGGGTCGGACATCATTAACATATTAATTTCTCTTCAGGAGCCCAAGATGACCCGATCCAAGTTTAAAGAGGTCGTGGAGAAAGGAGTGGTGAGATCTGTCTCTCTGTCCATCCGTTTGACAGTCTTCATGTCTGTCTGTCTGGCTGTGTGTCTATCTGACTGACTCTCTCCCTATCTCTCTCTCAGGTCATTCCAGCCTGGAATATCTCTCCCATCAAGAAGACAAGTGATGTCAACAAGGTGAAGCACAAAGTTCAACCAGCTGTTTTTTTTGTTTTTTTTTTTACTTACTTTCACTGTTTACTGTAAACAATCTATAGCATTTAATTTGTCTCTCTCTCTATCACTGCGTGCACATGGATGAGCTTAATCGTATAATAAAGGCATCGAAAACGTATCGAATTCATGAGCACAGGCTAAGGATCGTATCTGGACTGGATTCGTGAATACGATAGGTACCCCTGGCATGAGACGTTAATCTGCTTTGTGAACGGAATCTTATCGTATTCACGCACTGCCTCCTGCTCGAGAATGTCCACAGGAGATTTCACCCGGAAGTGGAAGGAGGCACCAACGCCGTCATAAATAGTAATGTCGTTGCCAGAAAAGTCAAACGATACCATGGCTTCGAAGAAATCAACAACTCACTTTTGGACAGACAAGAAGATGGAGTTTATTATTTATTGTTGTTGTTAAGTAGCTGTCAACCAGAAGTAGTTCTAACACCACTTGTTGAAAGGGCTACAGCGCCACCTAGCGTAGTGGAGTCAGCCAGGTTGCTGACCATTATCTGAATTAAATGAGCTCCATGTGTACTTGGATTTTGGGACAGACCACCCGCCGAGTTGCAACACTGAACTTGGTGAAATCCAATCCGATCCTACCATGTGACCGTACTGTATGTCTGTTTATTTCTCTATACCTCTCTTTATCTCTGTCTACCTGTGTCTCTACCTGTCTTGACCTCGCTCTACCTGTCATTCTGTCTTCAGGGTCCACAGTTTGTGGACATCCCTCTGGCTGAGGAAGACTCCTCTGATGAGGAGTACCGTCCTGATGATGAAGAGGAGGATGAGACGGCTGAAGACGTGAGGCTCTGCTTTGATTGGATGTGGTTCAGTTTGGTCTGGTTATTGATTATTTGTTCTTGATTTGTGTATGCAGACCTTCCAGGAGAGCGACATGGAGAGCACAGCGTCGTCTCCCAGAGGAAGCCGACTGAACAGAGTGGAGGAGGAGAGCTGCAGCCCTTGGCAGGTAATGTGTGATGTCATGTGGTCACCTTGGCCTGTGGTTGGTTGATCACTTATCACATGTTCTCCTGCAGGTGTCTCGGAGACGTTCCAGGTGCCTGAAGCTGGGGTCTGTCTCAATGGGACCCCCACCTACTCCTTCAGCTCCGCCTCCCAAAGTAGCACCTGACAGCAGCTTCCTGGAGAAACTCCATGCTGTGGAGGAAGAGCTGGCTGTGTGCATGGAGCCCTACCAGGTAAATATACTTGAATGTACTTGTAATATATCGTTCACAGCACTTCACTTTTTACACATTTTGTTATTTGGCGGCCTTATTCCAAAATGGAATATTTTTCCCCAGAAAACGCTACACACACACACATTTGTATTTGTGTATCGTGGGGACTTTACATTGACTTACTAAACTGTAACACCCCATTAAAGCAAATTTATTAAAAATTTAAAAAAAAAGAAATTGAAATCACATGTACAGAAGTATTCACAGCCTTTATCATGACGTTCTAAACTGAGCTCAGGTGCTTCCTGTTTCCACTGATCATCCTTGAGATGTTCTTACAGCTTAACTAGAGTCCAACTGCGGTAGATTCAGTTGACTGGACATGATCTGGAAAGTAACACCTGTCTATAGAAGGTCCCTCACTGGACAGAGCATGTCAGAGCACAAACCATGCAGGAAGTCAAAGGAACTGTCTATAGACTGCTCAGAGGGTCCGATAAGCTCAGTGATCTTCATCATTCATAAATAGAAGAAGTTCAGAACCACTAAGACACTTCCTAGAGTTGACCGCCTAAACTGAGCGGTCACGGTGAAGGGCCCTCGTCAGTAACGTGACCAGGAACCCGATGATCACTCTGTCAGAGCTATGGCGTTCCTCTGTGGAGAGAGGAGAACCTTACAGAAGGACAATCATCTCTGCAGCAATCAACCAATCAGGCCTGTGTGGTAGAGCGACCAGAAGGCACTCTTTAGTAAAAAAGCTCATGGCAGCCCACCTGGAGTTTGACTAAATGGAACAAAGTCCTCTGGTCTGATGAGACAAAGATTGAACTCTGAGGAACTGGAGACTCGTCAGGATAGAGGGAAAGATGAATGCAACAATGTTCAGAAAGCTCCTGGATGAAAAGCTGCTCCAGAGCTCTGGTCCTCAGACTGGAGTGACGGGTCATCTTCCAGCAGTACAGCGACCCTCAGCACACAGCCAAGATATCAGAGGAGGCTTCAGGACAACTCTGTGGATGTCCTGGAGTGGTCCACCCAGAGCCAGACTGGGATCTGAACATCTGGAAAATGACTGAGCACCAACACTTCCCATCCAACCTGATGGAGCTGCAGAGGAGCTGCAAAGAGGAATGGAGCAAACTGTCCTAAAGGGGAGCGCCAAGCTGGAGGCATCATGTTCAGAAAGAGTGGAGGCTGGAACTGCTGCTAAAGGAGCATCAACACAGTACCTAGCAAAGGCTGGGAGCACTGATGGATATGTGATTTCTTAGTTCTTTATTTTAAAATTTTCTGTTTTGCTGATTTCAACCAAAAAATCATGTCATAGTGGTATGTGTAGACCTGAGGTCCAGTCAGTAATCCATCCATCCATCCATCCATCCAGCTGGAGCCTATCCCAGCTGTCTTAGGATGAAAGACAGGGTACACCCTGGACAAGTGTCCAGTTCATCACAGGACACATAGAGACAGACAACCACTCACACTCACATTCACACCTACGGTCAATTTAAATTAACCAGTTAACCTAATCCCCATGCATGTTTTTGGATGGTGGGAGGAAGCTGGAGTACCAGAGAGAACCCACACAGACATGAGGAGAACATGCAAACTCCACACAGAAAGACCCCGGGCCGGGAATTGAACCCGGTACCTTCTTACTGTGAGGTGACAGTGCTAACCCCAGTCAGTAACAGAATTGATTATTTGTGTTGGTCAGCCTCTGTCTGAGTCGGAGGACGAGGTTGGACAGATGGCATACCGGACTCGATCCAAGCGTCCTCTGCGGGACGTTCCACTGGGCCGGCTGGAGGCGGAGCTCCAAGCCCCTGACATCACACCTGACATGTACGACTCCAGCTCCACCCATGAGGACAGGGAGTGGACTGATTGGCTGAGAGGCCTGATGATCTCAGATATGGAGAACGAAGGTAGGTGCGTGCGTGCGTGCGTGCGTGCGTGCGTGCGTGTGTGTGTTTCTAACTGTTCTCTCTATCAGAGGAGTGCGACGATGAAGATGATCCTGAGTACAACTTCCTGGCCGACATTGATGAACCTGATGTGGAGGATTACCGTGATGACAAGGCTGTCCGCATCACCAGTCAGTACACACACACACACACACACACACACAGGGTTTTATTGTGGAAGTTATATCCTGGTGTTGTGGTTTTTGTCTTGCAGAGAAGGAGGTGAATGAACTGATGGAGGAGCTCTTTGAAACGGTGAGTCCCTCCTGTCTTCACTGTTTCAGGCTGGGCTTAGCTTAGCTTAGCATATAGACTGGAAGACTCTGGAAACAGTGACCAGGTGGTGGATCTGTAGAGTGGAGTTAGGCCACCACTGCTGCAGAATAAATCAATATCATTATTATTATTACAGACAGTCTTTCGTAAATGCATCAAACATACTGAAGCTCAAGCACACGTTTCAGTTAAAAGAAGACCTTGCGATGGGACAGGAAGTGGAAGATGAAGGTCATGAGGAGGAGGAGGAGCCTCAGGAAGAGCCTCAGGAGGAGCGTGTCCAAACACACACTCCTGAGGAGCAGCGCAACACGTATGTAACACAACAACAACATGCATGAACAGGCAGGAGTCATCCTACTGAGTCATCTTGCCATCCCTCTGCTTTCATCTCAGTGGACTGGCCGATGACATCATGGAGATCGGACCAATCATAGAGCTGCGTACGGTGAAGCAGCAGATGGCGTTCATCAGGAGGAGACAGCGGCTTGGTCTGCAGGCGCATACACACACACACTGTCCAGAACCACACACACTGAGGCTGAGTGTCCAGCAGAGGAGCCGTTTGCAGCAGCAGCTGCAGCAGGTACTGATCTATTACATCTATAGCTATGTAACTATATGGCTGCAGCAGGTACTGATCTATTACATCTATAGCTATGTAACTATATGGCTGCAGCAGGTACTGATCTATTATATTTATAACTATATGGCTGCAGCAGGTACTGATCTATTATATTTATAACTATGGCTGCAGCAGGTACTGATCTATTACATCTATAGCTATGTAACTATATGGCTGCAGCAGGTACTGATCTATTATATTTATAACTATGGCTGCAGCAGGTACTGATCTATTATATTTATAACTATATGGCTGCAGCAGGTACTGATCTATTATATTTATAACTATATGGCTGCAGCAGGTACTGATCTATTATATTTATAACTATATGGCTGCAGCAGGTACTGATCTATTATATTTATAACTGTGTGACTGCAGCAGGTACTGATCTATTACATCTATAGCTATATAACTATATGGCTGCAGCAGGTACTGATCTATTATATTTATAACTGTGTGACTGCAGCAGGTACTGATCTATTACATCTATAACTCTATGGCTGCAGCAGGTACTGATCTATTACATCTATATCTTTATCTTTATATATTCGCACTTTTCCACTGCGGTATGGTATGGCATGGCTCTATATGGTTGTGGCGCTTTTCCACTAGTACCTGGTACTAGGTACTCCCAAAAAGCACCAAAACTGAGCCGTACAGTGCCATACCGTTACTGTGTAGTGGAAAAGCACCACATGTAGTACACACCAATCAGTCATAGCACTGTGACCAGTGTCGGGTGAAGTGAACGTCACTGATCATCCCCTCATCGGATGAATATCTAGTCCTCAGAGTTGATGTTAGAAGCAGGATCAGGATTTTTCAGGAGTTTGACACCAAAGCCCCTTTCACACTGCACGAAAAACCCGTGTCGACGCGGGTTTTTCGTGCAGTGTGAAAGGGGTCGAACTGGCATTTTGACGCGGGTCAATGACTCGGCAATCGACCCGTGAGTTTATTGGCCCGGATCGGCTACAGTGTGAAAGTCGAGCCGTGTCGACCCGCGTCGACTCGCTATTTACCCGATGATGTTGACTTATCTGCCTGTCGCAGTCTGCTTTAGTCAATGAGCAGCCTGCCAGGCTGTCACTGTGAAGCTCCAGAGCTGATCACTTATAAGATCAGTTTATCTGTTTATCTCCAGAGACTGATCTCTGAAGGACAGAGATTTTATTTAATCAAACAAATCAAATGTGTAGCAACATCAGCTATGTGATTTAGTCTTAAATCATTCTGGGGAAATCCCACCGATTGGGTAGTCCCGGTGTGAACAATGCAACCGTGTTTATATACAGCTTGTATAATGAGCCGACACACCTTTTTTATTGATCATGGCAGTATGCATTAGTACTCGTATCAGTGTTAGTACTGTGCTGGGTTTGTACACTTTGCAAAAGGGATAAATTGTAACGCACGGAACAACAACGTTAACATGTGACTCGCTCATGTCTGTGCTGTTCATTGTTTACCTCGCTGTGTTCCGGCGCACTTAAATCTGTAATGATGATGTTGTCAACGCGATGACGTATGGGAGGGAGGAAAAAACAGGCAGCAGCTCTCACAGCTGGAGGTCAGAGCCGCGTCAGCTGTCACTGTGAAAGAGCCCAAATGCCGATCTGAGCCGTGTCGACGCGGGTAAGAAAATACTGCGTCGACACACTCATTTCAGTGTGAAAACAGTACAAGAAGCAAACAGTGATGTCTGGAGGACTGGTTCAGAGCATCTCCAGAACTGCAGCTCAGGTGGTCTGTTCCTGGTCTGCAGTGGTCTGGATCTATCAAAAGTGGTCCAAGGAAGGACCATTGGTGAACCAGAGACAGGGTCATGAGAGGACAAGGATCACTGATGCAGGTGGGGAGTAAAGGCTGGTCCTGGTGGACTGATCCTACAGACCAGAGGAGTTAATGCTGCTGAAGATAGAAAGGAGTCAGGCTACAGAGCAGAGCAGTTCTGACGGTTTGGACTGTTCAGGATCAGACCAATCAGGCCATGCTGACTCCTGTCCACCACCTGAATATCTAACAAGAAGCAGGTGAGCGTCAAAACTGAACCAGGGATCACCTCATGTATCAGATCTTGTGTGGATTTCATACTGGGAGTTGTCGTACAATGTAATCCAGAAAGCAGCATACGCCGTTAAAAATCCAGATGTATGATGTATGCGAATGCCAGAATCCACTCAGCTTCCCTTGATTCATCCCAGTCAGTGTGAAATTGAGCGCACATGTTGGCGTTGCGGACTCCTTCCTCACCACACCCATAAATACATATGCAAATTCATTTAAATAGGTTCCATGCTGGGGCTGTCCTCATCACAAGAAACTTCAGGGCGTAACCACAATCACCTGAGTTAAAAGGTCAGGATTAGACGCCACATCTGCTGAACTTGATGGATCACAATGATGAGAAACAGGAGTGATATTTAGGAGAGATGCTGATTTGTGACTTTAGCAGTGTGTAGATGATAATCAGGGATGCACACATGCAAACCATGAGTCAGGGAGAAAACTGATGACCAGTCAGTATTTCCTGCAGCTGCCCACACCATGCTGCCTGCAGCCTGTTCGCATCATGCTGTTATTTAGGATGTATGAATTGTGCTCCAGATCACCTCACAGCGATGATGGTCAGATGCATTTGTGCATCACAAATAATCTGCACACTGAGACAGTGCTTTTATTGTAACATGAGTGCAGTCGATCGCTCTGATTACATCAGAGAATCCAGCTGTCACTGCAAATTGCACATTAATGTTGACCTGTTTAACTGTATTTTATGATAATTTTATCTACCTGGCCGACATGAGGATGATCCAGTCCCACACAGGTGTCATGGTCTGGCTCTGGGCGACTGGCTCACTCCTGATTGGTCGAACGGCTCCCAGTGTGGTCAGCACCTGTGTGGCTCTGGCAGCTCCAGGCTCTTCCTGTGGCGCTCCAAGACCTCTCACAGCTCCTCACAGCTGTTTACCAACTAGTGACAGTTTCCCAACATCCTCTCTGAGTCGCCAACAGACCAAAAGCATCAGAACCAGGAGTGAACCCTATGAAGTTATCAAAAGTTTAAGACCGCAGCCTTTAAAAGCCTAAATCTTTGCAAAAATATGGGATCAGTGTCATTTTCTGTCAGGTATCCACACCGTCATGACCTCCTGATGGCAAAGGCAAAAAACGCTTTCTCTCTTTGAACACGGTCACATTGTTGAGCTCAGTAAGACAATCATTTTGAACTTCTTAAAAGATCCCGAGGGTTATGGAACAAAAAAATCAAGTGGTAGACCCAAAAAAATTTCAACGGCCCTGAGCCAGGGGATACAATTGGCTGTCTGTCAAGACACGGGACGATCCTCTGCCCAAATTAAGCTTGTCACTGGTGTCAGCTGCAGTCCCATAACCATTAGACAACATCTGTGAGAGAAGGGTTTTAAGAAGGAAAAATGTCTTCAAAGGCCTCGTCTCCTTCAACAGCACAAAATTGATCGTTTGTAGTTTGCACAAGAGCACCAAACATGAGAAATTGAAAGGTGGAAGAAAGTTTTCTTCTCTGATGAGAAAAAATTGAACCTTCGACGGTTCTGATGGCTTCCAACGTTACTGGCATGACAAGGAGATCCCACCTGAGATGTTTTCTACATGGCACAGTGGAGGGGGCGCCATCATGATCTGGAGGGCTTTTTCCTTCAATGGAACAATGGAGCTTCAGACTGTGCAGAGGCGTCAAACGGCAGCTGGTTTTGTGGAGATGTTGCAGGGGGCTGAAGGCCATCGTCTGTGTGCTAATGACGGGGTTTTTCAACAGGACAACGCTGCAGTTCACAATGCCCGCATGACAAAGGACTTCAATTGAGAACATTTGGGGTTGGATGGCAAGGGGCGTTTACAAAAATGGACACCAGTTCCAGACAGTGGATGCCCTCCATGAAGCCATCTTCACCACTTGGAGCAATATTCCCACTAGCCTCCTGGAAACACTAGCATCAAGCATGCCCAAACGAACTTATGAGGTGATTAAGAAGAATGGAGCAGCTACTCATTACTGAGTCCTTTTTTGAAAAAAACTATTTTAGGGTTTTATAAGATGTGGTCTTAAACTTTTGATCAGCTGATGAACAACCTATTTCAAGTTGTTTGTTTGTTTGCAATAATCTCTCACTCCCATTTCTTCTTTTTGCATTTTGAAGCACTACTTAGAACCTTCTTAAGATCCAACAGTGCAAAATGTATGTTCTTACAATTTTTCAACTGGTCTTAAAATTTTGATTAGGAGTGTATATCAATAGATAGAGTCATATTTGTTGTCTCTCTGTCTTCCAGCATGTCCAGCTGTTGACTCAGATCCACCTGCTCAGTTCACCTGTGGTCAGACTGCAGAGCGAAGCTGAGACCACCAGGCAGTTCTTGGTAACACACTGATAGACGATACTAGCATTATGAGCATCATTACTAGCATTACCGGTATTATCATTATTGTAGTCATGACTAGCCTTACCAGCATCAGCATTGTTAGCATTAGCATTGTCTTCATTAGCACAGACTGACTGACTCTCTCTGATCAGTTTGAATTGGACCTGTTGGCTCAGAGGGGGGAGCTACTGATGTCTTCAGGTCGTCCTGGTTTCTGCAGCGTCTTCAGAGCATCTAACCTACAGGGGGCGCTGCAGCTGCTGGAGGAGTTGCACAACCACCCCATCAGCTACCAGCAGAACCTCTGCCAACCTGACGCCAGAGGACACAGTGAGTCCACCAGAGGTCCAGACTTGAACAGACAGCTGGACTGGTCCAGCAGGGGCCTCATTTGTCATTGTGGATACATTTTTTTTTAAACACTCTTTTTTTTTCTGTTTTTGAGCGTACACGCTTTTCTGTGCTATATTTGTGATCTAACAAACCCAAAGCCTGACAGGAAAAAGCTGTATATTTATTACCAGTCTGACCATGGTGTTCCAGTTTATGCTGTAGTTTACAGGTGTAGTCTGAGAATTACAGTCTGTGAGGAAGAGAGGAGTGGATATAAAACAAAAAAAACGCACAATGACCCAATTCAACACAAATATAAGATTGTGTCCTGGCCCATTTAACAATAATACATCTTATTAAGGTTTTTACAGGTGCTCATAGACACTTTAATGGTAAAACTTACAAATCCATCAAATATTGATCCATACGGATTCATATTCATTTGGTCTTTGCTGCTTCAAAGTGTAATGATCCACTCACTAAATACTGCACAGCATCAAACCAAAGGACAATAATTTATGATCACTGTCATCATGTGATCAATCATAAATATGAAGTCCACCTGTGAGTACTGGAACAGGATGGATCCATCAGTTCTCAGGTGATCCAGGACCAGTTAGACCTGCTGGTCCATGATGATGACTGGCTAATCAGCATTTAGACTCCTAGAGCTGCTCTTGGAGCTGCTGAAGGGTCCAGCATTGGAAAGGAGCCTCCACCACCTTCAGCACATCTGGAACCTCCAGCAGCTCTGTGGCTTTTCCTGTTACCGAGGCTGATAGAGGAGATCTTTCCAATTTCCAGTTTATTTTTTTTGGTTTGTTTCTCCATTCTTATCCACCAATGACACAACAATCCCAGAGCGCACATGGCTACTATATTTTCATCTGCTAATTAGCATTGACCATATGTGGTAGTATTTGGCCGTGTGGAGGGAGGGTCTGAGGCATGTTTGTGTCCACGCTTTTCTGTGATTTATCAGTGGAAATTGTGCACAGTATGCCACTATGCCGACGGCTCCACCTGGTGCTCAGGTGGATTACTGGACTGTATTTGGACCCTTTAGATAAACATCAGGAGAAGAGGAATTGCTTTATTAATCCCTCAGTGGTGAAACTACAGTTTTCACTGGTAGTATTTTTCTGTTGTGTTTCACAGTGAAACACATCATTAGTGGAGAGGTGTCAGAGTGAGGGCGCTGCCCCGTATAGGCGCCCTGAACAGTTGTTTGTTGCACCTTGGCACCAGTCTACTCTCCAGTCTTGGTCTGACCCTCCAGTTCCCAGTCACAACAGACTGACCATAGATTTTAATGTAGTTTTGAGTAGTTGTGTAAACATCGCTCTCTCTCTCTGCAGTGCGTTGTCACCCCGTCCTGCCAGCTGAACTCTCCTGGATCTTTGCCACCCGTCCGGTGTTCCTCTACCCAGAGCTGCTGCCCTGTGCCAGCCTGGACCCATCCCTCTACTGCCCCCGCAGGACAGCAGCATTCACTGCAGCTGAGGACTGGTATATATATATATATGCGCACACACACACACACACCTTTGTTCTCCATATCTTAGATTATCAGTCCTCTCAGCCAATCAGTCCACTCCCTGCCAAGCAATAAATCTACACATCTACACAACTCCTCACTGAGGCAAAAGAAGCATAGAGCATGAGGAGGAAGAGTAACAGCAGTAGCCTGTCTCACCCTCATCAAGTGTAATTATAATGGTCAGTATATTACTGACCAACACACTTAATAACTTAATATTTAAAGGTTTAAAACTTGTGTGGTGTGCGTTCTTTATATTTTATATATGTTGATCACTTAGATTTTTCCTTCTGTTTTTCTATGTGTTTCTGCTTTTGGATGTTGTGTACTGTTGCTGCTAGAACTTTGATTTCCTGGAGGGTACACTTTCATCTAAAGTAATACTGACACTGCCATCACTCTGTATGTGTGTGTGTGTCAGCCTCCTTGTTCTGGGCCTCAGGAACATGGAAGGGTCATGTGACCCGACGAAGTTGGTGTCTCAGTTCCTGCTGAGGAAGACTCTGGTTCAGGTCCGACGGAGGATCCTGCAGTGCTGCAGACCTGGTTCCCCTGACAACATCGTCAAGGTAACTGAAGCATAGTTGAGCTTAGCAGGTCTCTGTTAGCATGTTGCTATGTCTCTGTCAGCATGTCTCTGTGTCTTTGCAGGCCTTCAGGTACCAGAGGGTCTTGTGGCCCATGCTGGTGGCCTGCCGTCCGGTGGACCCAGCAGAACAGTGCCCCCCAGTGGAGAGAGAGGAGAAGACCATGCCGCTGTGGCTGGTGGTGGGACACTTGACTTGTGTATTTTATTCAGTTCTTTCAGTTCATTTAAAGCTGCTGTGTGGTGCTGTGTTACTGAATGTTTGTTACTGTGAAGCATTCTTTGATAACAAACATGATGCTGCTGTGTTTCTTCATACTTACAGAGGAGCCTTCCTGTCATCTACCCCATTATCAAAGACTACAACAGCCCATCTGGCTCCGTCCCCAAGGCTCTACCACCCTGCAGGTCAGATGGGCCCCGTCACCTGACCCTCCTTCGCTCCGACACCTACAGCTTCCCCCCTGGAACCAGGTACCCTCCTCACCTCCCCAAACACCTCGAATTCAGGCGCATCGGCTTTGTGTTGCAGAAGCCCCCCCCTTCTCCTGACTCTTCCCCCCTACCTGACGGACAGCTGGACTCCACCCTCCTATCTGACAGACAGGTACACTCCTCCTTCCTACCTGATGGACAGGTGGAGTCCAGTCCCCCTCTCCTCCGTCCTCCTCAAGTTCTTCTTCGCAGCTTCATGGTGAGGGCCAACACCCCTGCTGACATCATCACTGCCTCTGCCGTCACCGTGACGACCAAAGAGCAAATCAGACGGCACTATCAGACCCTTACTGGCTTGAGGAGGAGAAGGTCGCCTGCTTCATCTCTTGAGGAAGAGAATGGCGGAGGTGTGTGGAGGAGTGATGCGGAGGCTCCTCTCCCTGAAGGCCCCATACTTTATCAGGAGGGCGATGATGTCATCAGGACCAATGAGGAGGAGGAGGAGCAGCAAGAGAGTGAGGTCCTCCTGGTTCTCTCTGAATCCTCACCCAGCTCAACAGGAAGTGTCATTGATTGCGACAACCTGGCCGACCCCCAAGGGGCGGAGTCAGAGAGAGAACAGGAAGTGGCACAAATGGCAGAAGAAAAAGAGTCCCTTCTTCAGCTGCAGGTCAGAACTAATATATTTCCATCCCTCCATCTTCTCCCTCTTATCCTCTCATAGGGTCAGGGGGGCTGGAGTCTATCCCAGCTGTCTTAGGGTGAAAGACAGGGTACACCCTGGACAAGTGTCCAGTTCATCACAGGACACATTATATTTAATAAAATATATTTATTTTATATTCATATTGTTTTCTGTTGTACTATGTTTATATTATTTTTATATTTCATCAAATGATTGATAAAAATAGTTTTTTGATTTATTTTTTTAGCAGTTCATTAAGAGTTATGTAGGTAGAGTAGAGTTATGTAAGAGTATGTATGTATATACGTGTATATATATATATACGTGTGTGTATATATACGTACGTATATATATATATACACGTACACGTATATATATATATACGTACGTATATATATATAATGTGTGTGCGTAATATACAACATAAATGTGTCTTTACCTGTGCAGGAGTCATCAGATGATGATGATGATGATGAAGATGGTCGGAGGCAGGAAGAAGATGAGGCGTTTGCTCAGGATTATCTCCTCAGAGTGAGATACGTTTTTAATCACACCAATAACTTTATTGATAAGAATGACACACATGGATCAGTAGTCTTCCTGTTTCCTGTACAGGTGTGTGATGCGGTGCAGGTGATGCCGGGCATCTCTGAGCAGCTGCTGCAGATTCTGGATCAGTTTTCAGTGGCGGCAGCGGAGGTCCTGTACAGCCAACTGAGCAGCGTTTTACAGCCATGGCCTCAGCTGCTCAGAGACTTTGCTGCCTTCCTGAACCGACGGCAGGCCTGCCGCTGTGGGCTGGTGGGTGACATCAATCTGATATCACTGACATCACAATGCACTCAGGTCAGGACCCTGAACTCCTCTTTGGTTTATTTGTCAGCTGACAGAGCAACAGCTGTTTGAGCGCAGCCGGCGGTTTCTACGGCGACTGCGGCGGAGCCTAGGAGAAGGCTCCATCCCTTTCCAGCAGGTGGTGTCAGTGCTGCAGGGAAGCCCCGCCCCCTCGTCTGAGGTCATGGACAAGGTAAACGGCGAACTCAGGAAGACAGGAAGACAGTAAACAGTTTCCTGTTGAATGTGAAATAAAACGGTGGAACTGTCTCTGCTCATTCTTCCCCTTTCAGATCTCGGCTTTCCTTAGATGCCACTCTGACCTGCAGGAGGAATTCTGGGAATTTTTCCAACAGCTTCACAGCACAACGTCGCCCTTGACGACCAGGTCCAAGACCACGGACACGCACTACGTCTCCCAGAATCCTCCTCCAGAGGGGAACAAGAAGATGATCCAGTGTCTGCCCAATGAGGCGGAGCGAGCGGTTGGTGCCAAGAACATCTCATTGACCTCGACTGGAGAGAAAGTGGTCATCTGGACACGGTCAGTTTTAAACTGATCCCAGGTCAGGAAGTAAAGGTCAGAACCCAGGTCAGGACAGGAAGTCCAGGTCAGACTCCAGGTAAGGACAGGAAGTCCAGGTCAGGTCAGGAAGACCAGGTCAGACCCCAGACCTCAGGTGTGTCTCAGTTTGTCTCTCCAGGTGTGTTTCAGGTCTATCTCAGGTTTGTTTTTGGCTAACATCAGACCACTTCCTGTTGCAGTGAGGCGGACCGCACCATCCTGACAGCCTGTCAGCAGAGAGGAGCTAATCGGAAGACTTTCAAACAGGTCTCCGCCCAGCTGGGAAACAAAACCGCCCAACAGGTGAGGGAGGGAGGGGGGGCCCAGCCAGGCATACCTTCTCTTACTCAGAGCTGAATGTAATCTCTCCTACATGTACCAGAATGCATTCACTGCGTTGGCTAAATGAACTCATGAAATGTTAGGGAAAAGAAAAATGCGAAATACAAATCTCAGAATCTAGAATGAATGATGCTGCAGCAGAGAACAGATGTTTGATCTCAGGATGGTCCTCCTTCTCCTCAAGGTGAGACTTCGGTTCCATGACCTGATGAACCTTTTCCACTCTGCCAACTTCAAGAAATCCACTTCCTGTTCCTTGGAGGGCCAACCAAATAGCAGACAGGAAGCAACCATGGACTGAATGGGCCAAACACAGCCTGGCCTTCAGAACTGAGATTGATCCGGATGTGGTGCTGTGGAAGGGACCTTAATGTATCGATACTGAACTGTAATCAGGTCAGACCGTCCAGCTGCCTCTTCAGGACAGTCCACCCTGGTTCTGCTGCTGCTGTTCTAGTTCTATCAGAGCTCCTCAACCCATGATTCACTTCCTCCAGGTCCAGTTTCCCCAGTTCCTCCTACTGATGAAGGGCTTATCCCAGAATCTCTTGCTGGCAGAACTGTTATTGTTGAGTTCTAGAGTTCTGTTCTTCTGGGTGAATTCTCATCAGCATTCCTTGTAACAGTCACTAGAACTAGACTAAGATTCTCTTGAACATTAATCCAAAACCACAACTCACTGGAATGGTTCTGTTGTTCAAAAAAAAACCAAAAAAAACCACCGTTCTTCAGCAATGACTCCATGATGACGGAACCAGTGCAGTTCTACTGAAGAACCTCTCTATTTATATTATATCATTATTGTTTATCTCGTCACTGAGGTCAGACAGGAAACGCTAAAACAAAGCAAACATCTGTGATTTTTTTTAACATTTCTTCCACTTGTTTTTGTTTTTTTTGTGATAGAACACTATTTTTTATTTTTATTTGCTTTTCAGTTTACAGTTAGGTTTACAGTTCCAGTTTTTCGTTTGTTTATGATGATAAACAGCTGTTTGAATGATCCGTCTTCCCATGATGCACTGGGGGTAAACTAATCAATTCCAAGATGCTTAGTGCTCTTAGAGGTGTTTATTCATGTTGAATGTGCTTCAATAAAAGATGTTTGTACATGTTTCTGTGATTGTATTTGTTGATATGAATTCATTCAAAGTTAAGTCTCATGTGGATTGTTGACTGCCTCATTAGTATTATTTTGACCATATTTTTTTATTATTATATAATCGTCAAAAACGTGTTTTTTTTTCTAAAATATTGGTTATATTTTATAACTGAGAGCTCATTTATTTATTTTTTTAATAATGTAATTAAAATCCTTATGTGATGATGTTTATCATGTGAAATAATATAAGTGCTTGAATTGTAAATAATAGATAACCAATTTAATTTGAAGGTCAGTATATTGGAGTTCTGCTTATATGTGGAATCTTTCACCTTTGTAGTTTTAGTTTCATATACTATGATTACGACTGATTTATTGACTTTATTTATACACTATTCCACTGGTTTTGGTCCAGTCAACTTTTTCCATTCATAAGTACCAAAACAGTAATATTAGAGTGAGTACACGAAGTACTTCAGAGTAAATACCATAAAATACATGAAATAAAACCGGTGGTCTGACTCTGGATGTCGGCAGAGGACGCTTTTTGACGAACAGACTGTTGGTCCAATGAGACGGCTATATCGCATCACCGCGACCCGCTGTGGACCAATCAGAGAGCATCTTTACGGTATTTTCGCGTGATGTCCATCAAGTTTCACAGACGGGTACCGGAAACGGTAGGTTTGGCGTCACCATAAAAGTGTTATTCAGCCATCCATTCCTCTTATCCTCTCATAGGGTCAGGGTGTCTGGAGGCGCATAAAAGTGCGTATGTATGTAATGTATTCACTGTTGGACTGTTAGTAGTCTGCGTTTATGAGACAGATGTGCATTTTATTTTGGAATATCTGGCCGGAAACGGGAGTTGTGTGGATTAACTTGACCGTGAGCGCAGCAGAGCTTCACAGTCTTCCTGACGTTTTAACACTGTTACTCCAAAGTCATTAATCGTTTTCTCCACCATGGCGCCCACAGTCAGCTTCCTTCCTGCTGTCCTTTTTGTGCTCTTGACTGGTTTTCCCGCCGAGGTGTCCCTGCGCAGAGACGTGCTCGAGCTTGGCGACGCGGACTTCGACTACCTGGCAACGGAGCACGAGACCATGCTGGTGAAATTCTATGCTCCATGGTAACGATAAGAGGGGGGAGGGGTTTGTATAGCGTTAGCATAGCTAGCTCAATATCAGATAGAAGGTCTTTAATGTTGTGATGTGAATAAAGGTAGGTCCTCCAGTCCACATGAAGTGTCCCTGGGCTGGACCCTGACCACACAGACAGGCTAACTGATGAATGAGTGTGAACGGGTGAAGGAGGCAATGTAGTGTAAAGCCCTTTCAATGTAAATACAGACCATTCATCCTTTTCGTTCTTCCATGTTCCCTTTCCTGTTGTTGTTTCCTCCCCAGGTGTGGTCACTGTAAGAAGTTAGCTCCAGAGTTTGAGAAAGCAGCGACCAGACTGAAGGGAACCGTCCAGCTTGCCAAGGTTAGTGTGTGTGTGTGTGTGTGTGTGTGTGTATATATATATATACACACACACACACACACATATATATATATATATACACATATATATATACATACATACGTATGTGTATGTATATATATGTGTATATATATATGTATGTGTATGTATGTATATATATATATATATGTATGTGTATATATATATATATATATACATGTATATGTATATATATATATATATATACATATATATATACATGTATACATATACACACGTATGTGTGTATATTTATACATGTATATATATGTGTATATATACATATACACACATACGTGTGTATATATATACACGTATGTGTGTATATATATATATATACGTGTGTATATATGTATATATACATATACACATATACGTGTGTGTATATATATATATACGTGTGTGTATATATATATATACACACACGTATATGTGTATATATATACACACACGTATATATGTGTGTGTGTGTGTGTGTTAGTATTAGTGTTAACCAGGCACTAGGTAAAGTGTCTCACCTGTCTCAGGTGGACTGCACAGCTAACTCAGAGATCTGTGGACATTTTGGGGTTTCTGGTTACCCCACCCTGAAGATATTCAGAAATGGAAGAGATTCTGCCCCTTATGACGGACCTCGAACCGCAGGTAAAAAAAACAAAAAAAACAAACAAACAAACCAAGGATGGCTTGAACAGGTGTGTATGTGTTCAGATGGGATCTATCAGTACATGAAGAAGCAGACCGGTCCAGACTCGGTTCACCTGAAGACTGAAGAAGACCTCCAGACCTTCATCAGCCACTATGATGCCAGCATTGTAGGTATGATGTCATACATTACATGACTTCAGGTGAGGTCAGAGCATCATCAACTGTTGTCCATGTAAAAGGAGAGAAGCCATGTTGAGAGCCACAGAGAGGCAACATTTAAGGTTATCGTTACTTTATCGTCATTTCTATGCTTCCACATGAACACATAATTTGACTTAGGACCAGCAGCATACAAACTAGTCCTATAAAATAAGCAGCCATAAGAATAAAATAACTCTACCCTATACAATAAATAATAGTGATAACATATGCACAGTATGAATCAATAAATACTAAATTGGCTTTCACAGCATGTGTGTCAGCCCCAGAAAAACAGCAATGATTCTGCAGAGCGTGGCAGGATGTGATGAAGTCTGACAGCCTCTGGGTAGAAGCTGCATTTGAGCCTTGATGTTCTCGACTTTTTCCTCGGCAGCCTCATATGGAGGGGATCGAACGGTCGCTGAGCCAGGTGGGTAGGGTCCCCCATGATGGACCTGTTCTGTAAATGTCCTCCATGGAAGGATGGCTGCTGCCAGTGATCTTCTGGGTAGCTCTGATCTCCCTCTGAGCTCTGAGAATGTGAGAGTACTCTCCACCATGCACCTATGGGAGGCTTGGTGGGTCTTTTTAATGATGTTAATGATGTCCCTAGAAGTGTGAACCAAGGTATTTGAAGCTGTCGACCATTTCCACAGCTTCTCCTCCGATAAGCAGGAGGCAGGGGTTGTGGCTTGTCCTCTCTAAAGTCCATGACCAGCTCTTTTGTCTTCCCAACATTGAGCGGTTATTCTCACCACACCAGTTCACCAGATGTTTCACCTCCTGCTAGTACGAGCTGAGCAGTCAGCTGTGAACAGCCTGTACAGCAGGGGGCTGATCCTGGGGGGGAAGGTGGTGCTGTGGATGGTGGGGGAGGATGTGATGCTCTGGATTCTGACAGACTGTGGGCGGTGTGTTGAAAAGTCCAGTGCAGCAGGTGGAAGGTGTTGATCCAAGCAGCAGGAGTTTATTGGCTGGGTTCTAACTAAAATCCAGAAAGAGCAACCGTACATGAGAACCCCCACTTCCAAAAGCAGAGTGTCCGACTGATGACTCTGCCTCTGATTCTTTCTGTAGGCGGCTTCACATTAATGTCAGTTTTTTTCCTTATGTGGACGATGACGAGCCGCCCCAAGCGCTTCATGATTAATGATGTGAGAGCCACTGGGCGATAGTCTTTCATGTTTTTAACCGCTGCACCTTTGGGCTCGGGGATTATGGTGGATGTCTGACCGATACCACATCCTCTGAGAGAAAATATCTGTCCAGACTTCTATAAGTTCATGAGCACAGCAGCTCATCTGGTGGAGGAGTCAGTCTGGAGCTAGGGGAGGGGTTAGGTAGGGATGGGTCCTGAGGACAGTCCTCGGATATTAATTTAGTTGCACACCTGCTCCAGGTGGTGAAGGTTGCTCAGTAGTAACACAGCTGGTTACTGGTGTTTTATGGCAGCCCTGTAAACCTGTTATTTGGAAGTAAAACACGTTTTCACATTTTGCAAATAAAGTAAAGATTTTCAGTCTGTACAAAAGTTGTCATCCGAGAAAACTTTTATCGATATTGGTAAATATATATGTATCCTGATCCAGTAAAATGTATATGTGCATTTAACTATGTATATTTCTGTTACCTTTTTAGATTTGTATGTATAAGATTATATGAATGGGACAGTGTATGTATGGTCTTGGTTTATGGGAAATAAGGGCGTGACAGGGTGGAAGGAGCTCATGTTCGTATTGTGCTTTCATTGTTAATACTGTACATAAATGATGTTTGAAGAAAAAAAGGAAAAAACAAAAAAAAAGATGTGAAAAAAAAGCAATTAGGAATAAAGTTTGTTTAAAATTCAAATTCTCTGTTTCAGGTGTGTTTCCAGGTGCAGACAGCGCTCACCTGTCAGAGTTTCTGAGAGCTGCAGCTCTGCTCAGAGAACAGTTCAGATTCGCTCACACTGTTGATCTGAAGCTGGGGGAGAAGTACGGTGCTACCTCTGAGTGAGTACAGGCCCGGGACCTTATCCAGTACCAGGTCTTGGTCCAGCTCTAAGAGGTTCTGGTGTGTTCCTGTCCTTCAGAGGGGTGCTGCTCTTCAGACCTCCCAGACTCACCAACAAGTTTGAGGACAGCATTGTGTTTTTTTCAGATTATCTTACGATTGGGTCTCTGAGACGCTTCATCAGGGACAACATGTAAGACTCAACTACCTGTCTGCCTGTCTACCTGTCTGTCGCTACCTGCCTTCCTCTACACCTGTCTGACTGTCTGTCCACCTGTCTCTCTCTACTTTTCTGTCTGCAGTCATGGTTTGTGTCCTCACATGACGCTGGAGAACAGGGATCGTCTGAGAGTCCGGGATCTGCTGACGGCGTACTATGATGTGGACTACCACCACAACATCCAAGGGTCCAACTACTGGAGGAACAGGTAAACTCCACATCCATCTTCTTTCACCTGTGGACAGGTTTTGTGTTGTTCAGCCCCACCCCCTGCCTCTTGTTGCCAGGGTGATGAAGGTGGCGTCGAAACATTCTGGCCGAGGTCTAACATTCTCTGTAGCCAATAAGAAGGACTTCATGTCTGAGCTGGAGGAAGACTTTGGCCTGGGGACATCAGACGAAGGAGGACTGCCGTTCATCACTATCCGGACCAGACTGGGCCACAAGTACACCATGAGAGAGGAGTTCACGTATGTAACCAGGCCAAACCAGACTAAGATGATACACCATCAGAGAGGATCTCATGTACATAACCAGGCCAACCGAGGCTAACAGAAGTCTCTGTATATTGCTGTGTTTTGTCAGGAGGGACGGACAGTCCTTGGAGAGGTTTCTGGAGGACTACTTTGCCGGTCGACTCAAACGTTACATCAAGTCTGAACCTGTACCTGAGAGGAACTCTGCTGCTGTCAAGGTGAGACTTACATGGTCACATGACCCCTATGGCTTGCCAGCCAATGGGGAGAGAGAGAGAGGGCGACCTCTGACCCCTAACCTCTCTGTGGTGCTGCAGGTGGTTGTTGCTGAGTCTTTTGATGATGTCGTCAATGATCCAGATAAAGACGTCCTGATCCTGTTTTACTCTCGGTCCTGTCCACACTGCAAGAAACTCGAGCCGGTCTACAGAAAGCTGGCTGACACGGTACGCCATCGTCATCACCGTTGTCATGGTTATTGCTGTCATTATCACAATAGAGAACATGAATTATTATAAGAGACATAGATGGAGTCTATAACAGGAGGACATGTCTCTGTCTCCAGCTGTTCTCTGATCCAAACGTGGTCGTCGCCAAGATGAACGCCGCCGATAACGACGTCCCGCTGGGATACGACGTCCAGGGGTGAGACCAAGTCCAGGGGATGCCCTTAGACCAGGAGCAGCCCGTAGACATCCTTAAATCCAGAAAGCTGGGAACGTCGTCAAAAATCCAGATGAATGAAACAGTGAGAACACCTGAATCCACTCAGCCTCCCTTGATTCATCCTGATCAGGTGGAACTGAGCACACATGTCAGAGTTGCGGAGTCCTCCCTCACCATACCCAGAAATAAATATGCTAATTCATTTAAATAGGCTCCACAGTGGGGCTCTCCTCTCCACCATCACTACCATGGCTAAAAGTGGAGAAACTTCAGGGAGTGGCCATGGTCACTGAGTTAAAAGCTCAGGATTAGACGCCACATGTGCTGAACTTGATAGATCACACTGATGAGAAACAGGAGTGAAGTTCAGGAAAGATGCTGATTAAGCTATTTGTGACTTTAGCAGTGTGTAGATGATAATCAGGGACACACACATGCAAACCATGAGTCAGGGAGAAGACTGATGACCAGTCAGTATTTCCTGCAGCCTGTTCCCATCATGCTGTTCGTTAGGATGGACGAATAGTTGAGTCAGACCACCTTGTATCAATGTTGGTCAGATGTATTACGCATCACAAATAATCTGCACATTGATGGAAGGAAAATGTTTACAATTAATATAAACATATTCATCCTGAGATGGTGTTTTTATTGCATCATAGCCAGTGTTGTGCTAGTTACTGAAAAATAGTAACTAGTTAGTTACTAGTTACTTTATTCAAAAAGTAACTCAATTACTTTACTGATTACTTACATCAAAAAGTATTGTGTTATTGGTAAAGTAACTTTTTAGTTACTCATAGGACCCTGGAGAGTGAGGTTCCTTTATGGTGTGTTCACTGGAAGTCAGAACTTTGAGCTCAGAACAACATAACCTCAAAGTTTAGTTCTTCCAGCTCTTCCAGCCTTACAGACATACAACAAATCATGTTGCTACTGTTTTCTACTGAATTCTGTCAGCTTGGTTAATCCAACTTTCTGAGTTGGAGATCCAATTTCACAGGGGGGGGGGGGTTCTTATTTAAATTTTCACTTGAAGTTGGAAATTCTGACGTTTGTTTGCAAGTGAACGCACCGTGAGTTGGATCACTCAAACGCAGGGCTCGCACACTGCTGCAGTGATATTAATGCTCTGTTTTACTGGTAATGTTTATCACCATATGCTGGGACAGTAGGGGGACAGATCAGTGTCTCTATACAGTCCATGGTGTCTCTATGTCTCTGAGGGGACATGTCCTCCATCCCTAGTGCCATCTGCATGCATGAATGAAAGCAATCTGAAATCATTTACCAAGTAACAGACAAAAGCACCATATTGTAATGGTAACTGTGTTTATGTATTTTAAATGTAATGCATTAGAGTATCAGTTACTGCCCAACACTGATCATGAGTGCAGTCGATCGCTCTGATTACATCAGAGACTCCAGCTATCGCTGCAAACTGCTCTAATGTTGGCCTGTTCAACTGTATTTTATGATAATTTTATCTACCTGGCTGACACGAGGAGGATCCAATCCCACACAGGTGTCATAGTCTAGCTCAGGGTCGACTGGCTCACTCCTGATTGGTCAACCAGCTCCCAGTGTAGTCTGTCACTACCCGTTCTGTACCGGAAACCCGATTTGTACTGTGCATGTGCAAAACTGGTGTCACTTCCTCTCCTCACAATTTTTACGACAGAGCTTAACGCCGCTGAGTTATAATATTTCAAAGTAAAAGAGGGAAAGATGTCTGCGAGGATGGATGTGTCAATCTGTCAGCAGCTTCATGCTTTTCTCCTGAACGGAGGTTAGGGTTAGAATTGAGGAAACCGGTAAGGGCATATTTAAGAAAATTAACAACTCTGATCTGTAACTGCCGTAAAATGATTTCGTAGGCTGTTGAGCGGATGTAGATGCGTTTTGCACATGTGCAGTACAAATCGGGTTTCTGGTACGCATGGAGTAGTGACATGGTCAGCACTTGTGTGGTTCTGGCAGCTCCAGGCTCTTCCTGTGGTGCTCCAAGACCTCTCACAGCTGTTTAACAACGAGTGACAGTTTCCCAGCATCCTCTCTGAGTGTTGCCAACAGACCAAAAGCATCAGAACCAGGAATACGTCAGCTATGAAGTTGGTGTGGAGCAGCTCCAGTTTCAACGCTCAGTTCACTGTTGATGAGCTGCTGTGATCCATGAGCCTCTGGTCTGTACTCATATCTGTCTCTCCTCAGGTTTCCCACCATCTACTTTGCTCCAGTGGGAAGGAAGGAGGAGCCCATACGATATGAGGTGAGCAATATTGTTATTATTATTATTATTTTTATCATTGTTATTATCTTTATTGCTGCTCCCTGGGTGCTCCGTACAGCAGCCACTGCTCCCTTAAGGGATGGGTTAAATGCAGAGGACAAATTTCATTTTGTATGTGTGTAGTTGTATATATGTATATGAGTCTGATTCTAGATTCATTATCATTTTCATCATTATTATAGTTGTTATTGTTATCATTGACTCAAGTTAAAAAGAGAGTCCATAAAAATGAATAATCAAGATATAATTAATTAAATGAAATCTAAATGATTTTATATTATAGTTAATAGTAATCATGATGTACTGACTGTTTATTTTCAGGGAGGTCGAGAGCTGAGAGACTTCCTGAAGTTTCTAAAAAGCGAGGCTAGTCACAGTCTGGTGATCGGCGAGCCGAAGGCAGAACTCTGACGTGATGTCATCTGGCCAGGTGGTCTCCATGAATCTGGTCCTGGACCACAGGAAGCAGGATCTGGGGTCAGTGTGGTAACCTCAGGTTTGACCTTTCAGTCCTGAGGCACTGTCTCACTTCCTGTTCCCAAAAAGAGATCAGTAAATGGTACAGAAGTGCCACCTACTGACCAGTCAGAGCTCATATCACACAGACAGAAAGTTAAATGGGTAACGTCTGGGTAATGTCTTTTATTGGAGGTGCCAGGAATCTGTCTTTATCTGATGATGTTTACTTTTTATTCTTTATGTCTGAAGATTTCTGTTTGAAATCAGCTTCAGTCTTCAGATGATGTCACATCTTCATATTAGGCCCCGACCGATATTTAGCAGGAAAATAATCTAATAACAGATTAATCAGTCAATAGTAATTTTGTATGAATTTTTTTCCAGCCCTTTAACGTTTGCAACAAGGATATAAATTGAAAGCATAACATTTTACTTCTTCTACAACTTTAATAAGAAGAAAGAAGTGAACTTTGTGTACAAAAGATGCACAATCGCAGTAATAAACATAAAATAACTATAATGTAAACATAGAATGAGTTATGAAATAAAATAAATCTCTAATCTCAGCAGCCCTGTGATGCCCTGAAACCTTAAATCAAATTTTCTCTACTCCTTCATTCTTTACTGTACTTTTCATTTAACTTTTCATGGCTGCAGTGAAGGTGAGTTTACACCGCCAGGACTGTTTTATGAAACTAATCAGCAAAATTATGGGCAATGTTGATCATTTTGAAAAGGGCCATTCTTCAGTTGATGTCACATCTAGATTCAGTTTGCTTTTATTTATTTATTTTTTTTTTTTAAATGAGACAGCCACCAAAACAAAAAGAGAAGCTGTTTTTTATTTTTTGTAGTTCATGTGGGACTGAGCTTTTATTTTGTTACATAATGTCTGTGTAGGTTCTGTGAGCCGGGTCGATGTAGATCAAAAAGATTTCACTATTTTTTTATTTTTTTTTTTGCTCTTGCTTGGCATCATCTGAAGACGTCTTGACATCATCTGAAGACAAACACTGACTGTGATTTTTTTTTGTGAAACATCCTGTCACTATACTCACAGGAACTAATCTCATGCACTGTATTTATGTTCATATTTATGATATTGATATTTAGTTTATTTTTTTATTTATTGATCCATCATCTGTGGAAACTGTATGTGTTTTTGTTATTTGAACATCAGCAGAGCCTCTTTGTACGTTTAGTGACAATCCAATGCAAAAATCTATTTCACAGTGTGAAGAGGAGTATTTAATAAAACTGACTGGTATCCATTATTGTCTGTTTACTGTAAATCGGTTATTTGTGAAAGAAAGATGATAGATCTGATGATAAAATAACAT